>JAVJIF010030805.1:0-312122 GCA_038442645.1 Agave tequilana | reverse complement strand
AGCCATCACCTATTCACCCCCCCTCTAGGTGATCTTTCAATTGGTATCAGAGCTAGTGCTCTTGATATTGGGTCTAACAACCTAAAGTTAAAGATCCTCTTTTGGGCTAATCACAATATTTTTGTACACACACACCTCACCATGGACTTCATGTCACCACCCACCTTTGATATTCTTAACATCCAAACTTGAAGGTTAAGATGTCATTGTACCTCAAGGCCTTAGAAATTCATGCTATCTTGATACTACTAATAATGATTATTGTTCAAATAGCAAGTACATTGAGGCTAATGCAAAGCCCTTCATGCTCTTAAAATGTACCCTAATGATGATTATTTTCTAGGTTTCTACACATTGAATCGGCTTTTGTAGCTTGGAACATCATCACCTCCCTTGCGAAAAGGATCTATATTATGCCGGGAGCGATTCGGATGTTGGAAGCGACACACCTCCAACAAGTGCTACATGGTCCAAGGGATAACCCCTTGAGGTAACTACCGAATCCGAGGTAGAAGATGATAGTTGTCATATGATGAGCTCTCTACATTTTGTCAATTATTGCTTAAGAGATATGACTAATTAAGAAAGAAAATAAAATTTGAAAAAGGACATGCTTGCATGCATAATGAACATGACTCATTTAGAGATAACATTGCATGCTTAGAAAAAGATAACAAAAGTTTGAAAAAGAAATTTAATTGCATGCATGTAGAAAATGATTTCTTTTAGAAATAAACTTGCATGTTTAGAAAAAGAAAATAAAGATTTGAAAAATGAAAATGTTTCCTTACTTTCAAAATTGAATGATCTTTGTGAAGGGAACACTATTTTGAAGGATAAAATCATTTTGGTGGAAAAACAAAGAGAAGAAGTTTTTCAAGAAAATAAATCTTTGAAAAGAAAATTTATTGAAAAAGAAAAAGATTTTGTTTCTCAAAAGAAAAAGAAAATGATTCTTTATCTCATCATGCTTTTCATGCCACAACTAATGAGATTAAGAATTTGAAAAATAAAATGGAGAATTTGAGTTCAACTTTGAACTCTTGTGCATTCAATCATACTAGATTGGAATCCTTGTTTCAAAAGAAACAGTTCCACATGCTCATGCACATACACATCATGCTTATGTTGCACATCACGATCACAATCACACTCATAAGCATCATGATAGGATGTACACTTGTACACATTGTGGTCGCAAAGGCCATTTAGCAAAATATGTTTTTATAAGAGCATAACTTATATTTTGCTATGTCTAAAGGATTTTGGGTTCCTTATAATAAAGCTAACCCCAAAGGACCCAAGAAAATATGGGTACCAAAAACCCCCACCTTTTGCTTGTGATGTAGGTGAGGACTCTCACAAAACGTGAGAGGGATGGTACCTTGGTAGTGGATGCACTTGGACATGATGGATACTTTTGGGTTGCATCGCTATCAAGGAGATTTGGTGGATCAACCACCATGCTAGGAGCTTTGGAGTTGGTAACATTTCTAAACTCCTATTTTATTTATGTACATGCTTTTATTTTCAAATATCATTCATAGCATGTTCATGTTTTAAGATTTTATGTGCTTCTTGTGGCATTTACATGCTTAAATGTAGAATGCGTCAAAACTTGCATTTATACAATATGTATAGTGAACTACAATTGACTCATATATATTTGGACTTCATGCTCATTTGTATCCACTATATGCATGTGTATAGGCTAGTTTTGATGATTCGGTCATTTATACTTGTTGCCTATCTTTGATTTTCTTCATGTATATGTGTGTTTAATTCAAATCTAATAAATATACATGTATACCCTTGAGTCATTTGCCTTCATGCAATATATATTGGACTCTTTTAGATTTGGGATATGTATGCATTTGTTAGAATTGGATAAATCATACATATACCATGAAGATTAGTATTTAAATAAATAATAAAAAATTGATGATTTTTCATGTTTTTGATTTGTATTAAAGATTAAAACATGTGTAAAACAAAATGTGATTTATGATCTTTTTGAGCTTGAATGACTACTTTCATGAAAATGCTATTTACATAACCTTTGAACACTCATCTTTTATTCAAAAATATATTTATGAGCTTTATGGACTATGAGTGCTTGGATTTTTTATGTACTTAGTCTCATTCATGAAAAACATATGATTTGACATATTTGAAGGATCTTTAACTAGTTTTCAAAAACAATTTTATACTAGTTATGTATTCTTCAAATAGTTTTTGAGATTGTCACATGATTCAATTTTTCTTAAATTTAATGCTTCATGATTTGAATATTAGTTTATATGTTAGTTTTTGTCAACACTAGGATTTATACTTGAACATATCATGGGCCTCAAAAAGATCTATTAGTAAGTGTGCTTAAATGCTTATTTGAACCCTTGAAATGTACTTGTATTGCTTAGTTTTGATGATTCATACATATTTAAACTTATGTTCACCTTTTGGATTTGATTTATGATCATGTGCCTTTTATTTCATGTATATGTGTATTTTGCCAAACCTTAAAATATACATGTATAACTCTTGAGTCTTTTGCCTTCAATGCAAATCCATTCATATAGACTCACTTGAGTTTAAGAGATATGTATGTATATTTCATGTATTGTTAAAACATACATATATCTTGACATATAGATTTTGTTTTCATGATTTAATAAAAAATGTGAGATGATTTTGATGTTTATGATTTTCTAAGGAATATTGTACCTTATTGCCATTTTCATGATGCCATGTTTCACATAACATTAGTACACTCACTTCTTTTGAAACTATTTGGACTTTATAGATTAGAGTGTTTGAGTGTTTTGTGTGTTCATTGCTATTTCATGAAAATCCTTAGATTTATTCCTTGATAGAAGGATTTCGTACTAGTTGTTAAACACTCTCATTTAACTAGTTCGAATTCTTCATGTGTTCATGTGTTGAGCTTAATTCAAATCTTATTTTTCAAGCTTATGCATTAGATTTTAAAATGGTATCAATATTTTTTATTTGATATCAAAGAGAAAATTCAAAATTTGTTTTGATAAAATAGAATTAATGATTTTGTTCTGATGAGAAAAATTCCAAATTTTTGATTTGTATTGCCCCTCCTTGACTTCTTTATTTTTGACATAAAGGGGGAGAAATTTGTTGATTTGATTTTACTTTGAACCCTTTGTTGATGATTGACAAAAAGGGGGAGAAGTATTTGTGTTTTTGTTTTGATATATATGCATGATTTCCTTGCTTAAGGGGAGAAGTATTTGTCCTTCTTACTTAAGGGGAATTAAGATTTGTATTTATGCATATGTGTTTTGATTTATGCAAATAGGAGTAAAAAGATTTTGATTTATGCTTGTTGCATCTCCATATTTGCATCTATATTCATGTGCTTCATGATCATATTTATTATTTATTTTGTATGCATGAGTTAAGGGGGAGCTTCTTTGAAGCTTTACTTAATCCATGCATATATAACGTCATGAGTTTTGTCATCATCAAAAAGGGGGAGATTGTTGGCCCAAAGGCCTATCACCCTAGTTTTGATGATGATCAACTCATGAAGTTATGATTACTAATGATCTTGTGTTAATTAGTGACAGATTCATTATCAAGATCTTAGTAGGTGTGGAGCTTCAACAAAGGATTTAAAGACAAGTTGGAAGCTAGCACCGGTTGATTCACGAGCCTATGCATCAAGAACACATCTAGAGATGAGCTCGGTGGATTGCATTTGGACCAAGTCAAGAAGATGAGAAGCCTTCAAGTGAAGACTTCAAGAGAAGACTTGTGTCTAGGTATAAGATTTTTATTTGTTTTAGTTAAAATGTAAAGGATAGAATAGATTGGTGGATTGCTCAAGTCTATATCACATACACACTCTTGATAGAACTCTTGATAGAGTGATTTCATAAAAGATTTTCCTAGTTAAGAAAAGATTTTTATTTGTGATAAAATACAATTTGGTTTTTGGTATTTCATAGTTTACATATCTTATATCCAAACCATGCTTAGAGCCTATTGTCAAAAACTAGATATGTCATCTTGATTGTGTAGTGGATCATATCCACACACACTATATCACACACACACTCTTGATAGAACTCTTGATAGAATGATTTTCATAAAAGATTTTCCTAGTTAAGAAAAGATTTTTATTTGTGATAAAATACAATTTGGTTTTTGGTATTTCATAGTTTACATATCTTATATCCAAAACCATGCTTAGAGCCTATTGTCAAAAACTAGATATGTCATCTTGATTGTGTAGTGGATCATATCCACACACACTATGCTTTAAAGTGTATCTTGTTTTTGTATTTGATGGAAATTTAGAAAAACATGTTGTTTTAGAAAAACAGTTTTTATTATGAGCCAATATTTTCAAGTTACAAAAATAGTCAAATCTTCAATAACATGCCTTGATTTTGTGCAAGCATGTTTCTATATCATAAAACTATTTTTGTAGAATTTCTAAGTATTTATGGGATTTTTATTAAGCCAAAAAGACCTATCCTTTAATCCCAAATTTTCAGGTTCTGGCAGTTCTGATTTTTCAGAACTGACAGTGGCCGGTCGACCGGGTCGGTCGACCGGACGTGCACAGCGTGCACGCCTGTGTGCACTGGAGGACGGTCGACCGGACCGGTCGACCGCTTAAGAGAGCTTTGCTCTCGGGAATTATCGGTCGACCGGGCCGGTCGACCGACAGAGAGTTTACTCTCTTCTCCAGTTGCTTGGTCGACCGGGCCGGTCGACCGGAGGCTGCAACGGTCGGATTTTTGACCGTTGCCGGTCGACCGGACCGGTCGACCGGTAGCTCTGACAGAGCCCAACGGTCAGATTTTTCTAGCCTCTATAAAAGGGGGTTTTGTCATTGTTTTGAGCCAAGATTTTAGGAGAGCTTTTGTCCAGTTTTTCCCATTCTTTTCAGAAAGTTTTCTCCACATATTTGAGAGCAAATACTTCCAATCAAATAGGAAGAATTTATCAAGAGTGATAAAAGTGATTTCTTGAGTTTTTCACCATAGTTCTTTCCTTGATTTCTCACACTACACTTGAGCATCCATTGTCATATCTATCCTATAGGAGAGTTGTAGTGAGAGTTTGTAATTGGTGATCAAGTGTTTAGATCACCAAGAGATCATTTTTTGTTCTTTGAGAAGGCGGACGGTTGTGTTCGCGGTTTGTTTCGGGTCCTAGTGAGGACTTGGTGTTGTTTGGTCCTAGTGAGGACTTGTAGCTTGAGGTGCGGCCTCGACGAGCCGGTGGGCTTGTGGTGTGTAAGGGACTTGGGAGTCCGAGGGCTTGTAGGTGTTGCGGCACCAAGGAGAGATCCGGTTGGATCGTGCATAGTGGAAATCCTTCGTGTGTCGAAGGCGGGGATGTAGAGCAAGTGTGCTCGAACCTCGAAACAAACCCTTTGTGTTTGCGATTGCTCACTCTTGCTCTCTTTCTCTCTTTGTCTCTTTTATATCTTGCATTACTTTCATTGTCTTTACTTTATATGCTTGATATACCCTTGTGCTTAAATTGCTATACTTGCTTAGGATTGTTGTTAACACTAGTATTCAACCAAGAGAGCCAACGCGGCACCTCAACCCATTCAAGGGGAATCTAGAGGAGCTTGTCCAGAGCCTCGCAAGGGGAATTCGGCAACACTCTTGTGTTATACATAAGTGTTTAATTAAAAGAAGTTTAATTTGGTCAACTTAGTTTTAATTCCGCATTATTTGTTAATAAGTGACCATTAGATTAGCCATCACCTATTCACCCCCCTCTAGGTGATCTTTCATGTATCAATTTCGATTGGTATCTAATTTTTCATACATATATATATTTTTTTATGCTAAGCTTGAGTTTTAATGATCATCATGTTTCAATTGATTAGTTTTCAATTGGTATTCTAATACAAGCTTAGACATTGTTTTATTGATATTTCATAAAGGGGGAGAAAACTCGTATTTTATCTTTCAATTGGTATTTGGTTTATCATTGGTTTTGTATTTCACTCCCTTACTTTATGATAGAAAATAATAATTTCAATTTGATATCATATGTTAAAAAGAATAATACTTTAATTGGTATCAAGATTGTATTTGTTTTCTCAAAATTGGTATCAAGATGCTTATGTGTTTACTCATTATTGGTATCAAGATTTTGTTTACTTTCATTGGTATCTATTGATCTATTTCTTTCAATTGGTATCAATGCCTTATTAATTACTTTCAATTGGTATATAAAAATTTGATTTGTTTTATTGAGAAAATTCAAAATTTTGTTTAAATAAGAAATATCAAAAATGTTTTGATTTATATTCTTATTATTGGAAGGGGTGATATCAAACAAATTAGGGCTGTGACCCCTTTATTGATTCTTTGTTTCGAACAAAAAGGGGGAGAAGAATGTTTTTGTTTTTACTTGGACCCCTTTGTTGATGATTGACAAAAAGGGGGAGAAGTATTTGAGTTTATATGCATGTTCTATATGCATGTTTTGTTTTTATGTATTAGTTTGTCGTTTAATTGGTATCAAGAGCATTATTTAAGAGCATGTTTTTATTGGTATCAAGAACACGTTTTATATATGATGCATTTCATGTTTGGTATCTTATTTTATGCATATCTATGCATACATGTTTATGAGCTTTCATTGCACATATTTATTGTTTATTGCTATGCATGAGTTAAGGGGGAGCTTCTTTGAAGCTTTACTTTAATCCATGCATATATAACTCCATGAGTTTTGTCATCATCAAAAAGGGGGAGATTGTTGGCCCAGAGGCCTTCCACTCTAGTTTTGATGATGATTAACTCATGTAGTTATGTTTACTAATAATCTTGTGATGTTTAGTTTCATATCATTAACCAAGATATTAGTTGGTGATTAGCTTCAACAAGGAGTTTGGAAGCTTTTACATGGTGATTCCAGAGCCCGAGCATCAAGATCATACATAGCACTCGTTGGAGTCTAGCTCGGTGGATCACGTTTTGGATCGAGTCGACTTGAGGATTGAAGATCATCAAGAAGACTTAGGTATCCATAGTTTAGTATGTTTAGATCCATTTGTAAAGATTAGATAGTTGATATGCTCAAGTTCACAACACACACAAGTTTTATATTTTTGGATATTGGTTTTCATGAATAGTAGATCAAAATAAGTTTACTTTGTTTTTATGTATATTAGATGTATTCCATATACATACATGCTTAGATGACTTATACAAACTTAGTTTGATAAACCTATTCATGTGTTTAGTGTTTTGGTATTTTTAACAAAACATTATTTTGGAATTAAAGACAAAAACTATGATATATATTTGTTTCTTGTATATTGGACCTATGTCCATATGCAACATGCCTAATAATGTTCAAATATCATATTTTTGTATTTCTATGAGGTTTAGGAAAAATCAGATTTCCTATTGAAAATTCCAAGTTTGGTAAAATACAGTTTTTGGTTTTTGATAATATTTGCAAGACACAAAAATGGTTCAAAATGTTTGATATTTGTCTTGAAATATTTATCACATGTTTGTATATCAATGTAATATGATAAAACTATTTTTATGGATTTTTAGAAGATTTATAAGAATTTTTAGAATTATTTTAAACCCTGTTTTCTGTCCCAGAAACCTGGCTACCAGGCTCTGGTGGTCGACCTGCCAGTCGACCGGGACCCAGAGTCGGTCGACCGGTCGGTCGACCGACGTGCACAGCCTTGTGCACGTTTGGCCAGGCAACTGGGCGGTCGACCGGCCAGAGAGCTCTGCTCTTTGTAAAATTTCGGTCGACCGGCCGGTCGACCGCTGGCGCCCAACGGTCATATTTTTGACCGTTGGCGGTCGACCGGGCGGTCGACCGCCAGCTGTTCTAGCTGAAAAATTTCAGCCAACGGTTATATTTGTTTGGGGCCTATATAAGCCCCATTTCTGGGGATTTTGGCCAAGTTTTTAAGAGCAAAAATTTCAGAGCTTCTCTTGTGTTTTAAATAAGTTTTCAAAAGAGTTTTAGTGCCAAAAAGGATTCATCTTATTTGTTTTAGAGTTTTTGGAAAAATCAAATAAAATAGAAATTTGGGAGATTTGTATTGTTATTCATTTCTATCTTTTACAAAGAGTTTTCCCAAGTATTTTTCTTTGAGTTTTTGTTTTCCAAACTCTTAGTTTTCCACACTTGAGCTATCTTCTATCCTATTCTATTAAGATCATTATTTTGTGGGAAAAGGAATTGTTTGTGGTTAAAAGATACCACCAAGTTGTAAACCCTCATTTGTTGGTTGCTCCCTCTTTGGTAGAGGTTGAGATTGTTGTTTGCTCCCTCTAGTGTGAGGTGGAGTTGGAGATTAGTTTTGTATCCCTCTTGGTGAGGTGGATTGTGGTTGTTTGGCTAAGAGCCTACCCCTCTTGTTGAGGTGGTGATTGTGTTTGCCTCGGTGGAGGTTGTTGGTTGAGAGAGGAGTTCGGTACTCCCTTGTTGTACAAAATCCTCCTCGGTGGAGGTTCCCTCGGTGGGAGTCCTAGGTGGACGAGTTAGTGGATTGGAAATCCTTCTCGGTGAAGGCGGGGACGTAGAGCTAGGGGCTCGAACCTCGAAACACATCTTTGTCTTTGCGTTTGATCCATTGACTCTCAACTCTCTCTCTCTCTTTTTTATTGTGCCTTGCATCTATTCATATTGCTCATTCATATTATATGCTTGGTTTGTTTGTGTGTGCCTCACTTGTACTTAACCACGAGAGCTTCATATAGCACCTCAACTCTTATTCAGAGGAATCAAGAGGAGTTAGTCCAGAGCCCTTCACGGGGAATTCGGCTACACTCGTTGGTTGTACTAAGTGTAGTTGTAAATTTGTTTTAGCTTCCGCATTTAGTTTCTAGATTAGCCATATCACTTATTCACCCCCCTCTAGGTGATATCAAGGTCGCCATGAGGGTTGGAAGGAGGTAGGGTGCCCCCTTCTGGGGTCGGGAGCGAAACCCCTGGAAATATTTTTTTGTTCGACCTTTTGCAGATCTTGTTTTGTTCGTGCTCGCGATGAGTTTTATTTGTGTTTAGATCTGAAATGCATTAGGGATCATTCGATGTCAGTGGACGGGGGGTCTGTTGATGATGACAGTGCTGATGTGAGGATTACGACTCATGATCGCAGTCATCTGTGCGGATTAACTCAGAAATCTCATAAAAACTTAAAAATAGGACATTTTGTAAGGACTGCAACATCACAGTCATTATAAACTCAAATGTAGGATATTTTTGTGAATACTGCGATCATAATCTCAGTCCTAATAAAGATGACTATGATCATGATCACAATCATATAAAAACTCAAAAATATGATATTTTTGTGAGGACTGTGATCATGATCGTAGTCCTCATAAATAGGTCATTTTGTGAGGACTGTGATCATGATCACACTCCTCAGAAATAGGGCTGTGATTATTTTGTGAGGACTGCGATCATAGTCGCAATCCTCAGAAATATGACATTTCTGTGAAGATTACGATCATAGTCCCAATCCTCTATACTGTGATCATTTTGTGAGAATTGCGATCATAATCGCAGTCTTCAGAAATGGGGCATTCAAAGCGGTCCACTTTTTTTAAAGTGATTACTTATGGGCATTTTATCTTTCGTCGCTTATGAGTGCTTTAGCGCTTGATACGTGCACGCACATCTTTACTTTAAAAAAGGAGGTGACTGAAGCGAACAAAATTATGAAGCTAATTTTTTTCCTAATTGATTCGACATATAGGGGCTGTAGAGAAATGCCCCATTAATTTTATAGCAATAATTTTGTCCTTAATGTGTAAAAAGATATAATATTTTTTCATATTCAGTTATTAATTATAAGTTGTGGTCTTTTGACCGCTCTTGAAGTGTATTATTTTGAATTTTAGGGCGTATTTGTTTCCCGTAATTAGCCCGTAAGTGATAAAATACAATTGCAGCAAAACCATTTACAATATTTTTTTGAGGTCATAATTCGTAAAATGCACTTGCAGCCCACGTGCAGCATAAATAGTTAATTTTGTGGTCATGCAAATCTATATTACAGAATGTTAATTGTAATTAGATTAATATTTTTTATTAGATTAATCTTTTTAAATTATGAGAATTTTTTATTATTAGATTAAATTTAATTATTAGATTAATTTTGTATTTATTATTCTAATAATTTTCATTACTAGCTTAGAATCTTTTATATTACTAGAATCTTTTATATTACTAGCTTGCGTAATATTTAATATAAATTAATAATATTTATTATTAAATTAATTTTTTTATTTTGGTACTAATATTTTTAGTTATTGAATTTAATAATATCTAATATTAAATTGCAATGTTTAATATTTTTAATAATTTATATTAGATTACTATTAATAATTTATTAATCTAATATTTTTATTATTTTTAATATAATTTTTTAGTATTTTTAATATTTAATATTTTCAATATTTACTATTTTTATTATTTATTTTAAATAATTAATATTTTAATATTTATATTTTATTATTTTAATTTTTTAATATTTAATATGTTTAAATTACCAAACAGTTAGTTTTGTGGTCAATTATTCACTTACGGCTTACACATTACTAACCAAACACCGTAAAACAAAATATACTTTCTCACTTACAATTTCACACTGCCAACTAAACACCGTAAAACTAACTTGCGTAAAACTTATTTACAACTGTAACAGAGTTTAGCACTTACAATTTACGGTCACTTATAGCAGCAAACAGGCCCTTGATTTATTAACTGTAATTTTACCTTGATTTTAGTACCACATTGGTCGGTTAAACTCTCTTAATCAAATTCAATCAATTTTCAAAGGCGTTCGATCTTTTCTTGACTATATTAACTGTAATTTTCTTGTTTTTACTTTTTTGACAGTAGAATTTATGATATATAAATTTATTGGTGAAAGAAAAATAACAAGACTTTAGACTAATGGGTTCTCATTATAAATTGCACTAACAAAATATTTCTTTTGTTTAATTAGCGTAATGCTCATTACTGTGATTTTGCAGCTAAAATCAAAATTTTATGTTTTTTTATTATTGGTGAAAAAAAAAATCTCTTAATTTGAAACAATAAAACTAACATGATTGTCCCCCATTTGAAAATCCTCAAGATTTGATAGTTTTTGAACAAAGCAAAAGTAAGACAAATCTAAGGCGTTGCATGCAAATAATCCTGTAATTAAAAAGTGGATCATGATCATCCTGAAAACTGGGCCATATAGCAGAAGGCCGTCCTTTTAGTGCATGGGCCGGGCCTTTAAAAGTCAAAACCCGACTCTTAATGGGCCAATATTATTATAATCTAATAATAAAAATTCCTGGGAAAGAACAGGCAGGAGAGTTCTAGAAATGACCAGAACACTATCGAATCATCCTACACCGTCCAAATTACCCAATAATTCATTTGCACCGTCCATCTCTATTCAATCCAACGGCCAGGAACCCCCCAAATCGAAGTTTCCAGAGTTCAAAACGACCGTATAAAAGCACACTGTACCTCTCTTTCTTTCTTCATTCAAACGACACACAGATTCTCGAAATCAAAGTAGAGAGAGCAGGAGAGCTCCGATTCTTTTCCGATAAAAACCCTAGATCTGATCGATGGCGGGGAAGGGCGAGGGACCGGCGATCGGGATCGACCTCGGCACGACGTACTCGTGCGTGGGGGTGTGGCAGCACGACCGCGTGGAGATCATCGCCAATGACCAGGGGAACAGGACGACGCCATCCTACGTGGCGTTCACCGACACCGAGCGCCTCATCGGCGACGCCGCCAAGAACCAGGTCGCCATGAACCCAACCAACACTGTTTTCGGTGAGTTGATTCTCCTTGCTAGTTCATTTTTTCTTTGTTTGTTAATTATTATGAAGAGGTGATTTGCAGCTAAATTGGGATTTTGATGCAATAATTTTACTTGACGAAATAGGCTCCTGTTTGTTATTTGATGGGTTTTTTCTGTGATTATTTTTATTAGATTTTGTATAATAATTGAAATAAAAGCTGTTGGCGGAATTATTTTACTACTTCAAAAATAATGCTTAATGATTTTCATTTTTATTTTCTGGTGGTTGGATGTTGGGGATGCGTTATATTTTCAGTTGCCTGTTTGAATAACTGATCTGACTGATTAGCCAAAAATAAAAACAAAAATATATAAATTTAAAAGGTGCAAACGTATAAATGAAGGGAGGGGGAAGCGGATGGGGCTTATCTTGTGTTTGTGTCTCCTGAAATATTTCCTCATCTGGGCTTTTATCATCCTTTAAGTCCATGGTAAAGTATATAGAGTAAATTGCTGAGATGGGTGTTGAATCTTTAGTTGGTTTTCTTCTGCTTTTGTTTCATTTCTGCTGCTGCTTTTGTATTTCGTTCGACTGCCATTTTTTCGTTGTCTTTGCTTCTGTTTCCATTTTAAATCAAGCTTTTTGATTCTTTAATTATTTGAAAGATCTCCACTGTAATATAATTGCTGAACAGAATTCATGTATTTATTTGGCCCAGTACAAGACATCAATTTTACTTGTGTATCTGTTAGGTTCAATCTGCACTTAAATCGGGTTTGTACAGTGAAACTTGTTGTTTCAGTAGATTTTTCAGTGTGTTTGAGTTAGGTTTAATCTGCACTTAAATAGAGTTTTGTACAGTCAAACTTGTTGTTTTAGTAGATTTTTCAGTCTGTTTATCTTGTGAATTACATTTTGATGCTCAGGAGTTATTGTAAGTATAAATAATCTGACATTTTCAATTCGATGTTCTGCAGATGCAAAACGCTTAATTGGAAGGCGTTTCAGTGACCCAGCAGTGCAGAGTGACATGAAGCTCTGGCCTTTCAAGGTCATTCCAGGCCCTGGCGACAAGCCCATGATCGTGGTCCAGTACAAGGGCGAGGAGAAGCAGTTTGCAGCTGAAGAGATCTCCTCCATGGTCCTTATAAAGATGAAGGAGATCGCTGAGGCCTACCTCGGGACCACCATCAAGAATGCGGTGGTCACTGTCCCAGCCTACTTCAATGACTCCCAGCGTCAGGCCACAAAGGATGCCGGGGTCATTGCAGGGCTGAATGTGATGAGAATTATCAACGAGCCTACGGCTGCTGCTATTGCTTACGGGCTTGACAAGAAGGGGGGGAGTTCTGGAGAGAAGAATGTGCTTATTTTCGATCTGGGTGGCGGTACCTTTGATGTCTCTATTCTCACCATTGAAGAGGGCATCTTTGAGGTGAAGGCCACGGCCGGAGATACTCATCTTGGTGGAGAGGACTTTGACAACCGGATGGTGAACCATTTTGTGCAGGAGTTCAAGAGGAAGCACAAGAAGGATATTAGTGGGAATCCGAGGGCCTTGAGGAGGCTGAGGACTGCTTGCGAGAGAGCGAAGAGGACACTATCTTCGACTGCTCAGACAACCATTGAGATCGATTCTTTGTACGAGGGTATTGATTTCTACTCGACCATCACTCGAGCAAGGTTTGAGGAGCTGAACATGGATCTCTTCAGAAAGTGTATGGAGCCTGTCGAGAAATGCTTGAGGGATGCGAAGATGGACAAGAACAGCGTACATGATGTTGTGCTCGTCGGAGGGTCTACTCGAATACCCAAAGTACAGCAGTTGCTGCAGGATTTCTTCAACGGGAAGGAGCTCTGCAAGAGCATCAACCCTGATGAAGCTGTTGCGTATGGTGCAGCTGTGCAAGCTGCTATTTTGAGTGGTGAGGGAAACGAGAAGGTGCAGGACTTGCTTCTGTTGGATGTCACTCCTCTCTCCCTCGGTTTGGAGACTGCCGGAGGAGTCATGACCGTTCTGATTCCGAGGAACACCACTATCCCAACGAAGAAGGAGCAGGTCTTTTCTACTTACTCTGACAACCAGCCCGGTGTCTTGATTCAGGTGTATGAAGGCGAGAGAACAAGAACAAGGGACAACAACCTGCTTGGCAAGTTTGAGCTTTCGGGCATCCCACCTGCTCCCAGGGGTGTTCCTCAGATCAATGTCTGCTTCGACATTGATGCCAACGGTATCCTGAATGTCTCTGCCGAGGACAAGACCACAGGGCAGAAGAACAAGATCACGATCACCAACGACAAGGGCCGGCTCAGCAAGGAGGAAATTGAGAAGATGGTGCAGGAGGCTGAGAAGTACAAGTCAGAGGACGAGGAGCACAAGAAAAAGGTGGAGGCAAAGAACGCATTGGAGAATTATGCCTACAACATGAGAAACACGATCAAGGATGAGAAGATCAGCTCGAAGCTGGCACCTGCTGACAAGAAGAAGATAGAGGACGCTATCGATCAGGCGATCCATTGGCTGGACGGGAACCAGCTGGCAGAGGCGGATGAGTTTGAGGACAAGATGAAGGAGCTGGAGAACCTATGCAACCCCATTATTGCGAAGATGTATCAGGGTGGTGCTGGGCCTGACATGGCCGGAGGCATGGATGAAGATGGCCCGGCGACCCGTGGAAGTGGTGGTGGGCCGAAGATCGAGGAAGTCGACTAAGCATGTAGAGCTGGTTTGGATCGCTTTGGTGTCTGCCTCCTCGTGTTGCTTGTTTCCCGTCTCTGTGGTCTGATATGTGGTAGGGAGGACATCTATTTCTGTTTTCAGTAGTAGTGTCGTTTAGTTTTAAGTGAGTGTATGGTAGCACAAATAATTTTCGTTTATAGATGCAACATGAAGAAACCTGAATGAAGGTTTGATGTTAACAAGTAAGAGTTTTCCTCCTCTAAATATTTCTCATAGCAATGCAATAAATAGCACGCTGAAATGGAAATCCTAGAATCCCAGCTTCCAAAGTCTCTCTCGCGAGTATCGTTTGCATATGCATCTCAGCAACAAAGTGGGTACAAAAACGAATCACATATGGACAACGTCATTCTCCTCCTAGCACTGAGAAACACAAGTAATCAGAGGCGATTGCAATGTAACTTTATAAATTGCAGGCGGTACAAATTTAGCTAATTAGTCATATAAATTAGCCAAGAATCCACAAGAAGAAGAGCATTAATACAGAAAGAAATGAAGATGTACTGGATGACTAGGGACGCCACAGCCACATTAGCGAACCATTCATGCTGCTCCAGCTAATTCAATGCACACAGCATATCAAGAATTCGCAAGGAAAAAGGCACCATAAATCAAGTAATTGTAGTTATTTGTTTCCACTGCATAAATAGCACAAGTTACTTCATAAGTTCCATAAGCACATCCATACAGTTATAACCTTACACCTGCACAAATTTGAACCACTACTTCCTGAAAGAATCAGTAGGATTGAGAGTGACAACATTGACTTTCAGACTAGGGACCTGGCTAAAAACAAAGGCAACAAAACAATCAGGAGTAGATAACAACACAAAAGTAAAATTAAATTGTTCCCTATGGATCCGGACCTGAACATGAATGTCAAGATGCCCTCTCAATCTGCAGCGCCAAGGCAAAAACCATAACCAAACCCAACAGACGAGCACAACAGCAAGAAACCAGTTGTCACGGAAATACTTGCCTTTCATTTCAGATTTCCATTTTTATAGAGTTGGTTCGCAGCGGAAAACTGACCATGGCAACCACAGACATACATAAGTAACCCAACAAGTCAGGTCAATAGAAGTTCATTTGCACCAAGATGAGGAGGCCGCATGCAGACACGAACCTCGTGTTCTTCTGGTCCAACCTGGTGCTTGGGAACCATAATCTCAAGAATGGCACCAGTCTCATCATAATATGCTTCAAGCTTGGCATCTTCGGGGATTCTAGTGGCAAGCGGTATCTCTCTTATGAATTCTCCCGGGGGGCAGTGCTCAGGAGAAGGGTCAGTCAGCTTGAATGTCCTGTCATGTCTTTTTATACAAGGCATCCGAGCGGTACTAACACACAGTATCTTCACTATCCCATGAGTGAGACTGTTCCTCCAAGAAACCTTCACCCTCTGTTGATCAGAGAAAGGCAGGCTGACCATTATCAGATACCCTTCACCGTCTTCATAAATTGTCTTGGCGGCAGTCACTGGCCCGTATGAATGCCTCATTACACCACTGAAGTCATTCAACCAAGATGGCTCTACTGAGTGTATGTCCATGTCTTGAGGTCTCTCTGGATGCGAACTGATTGGCGAGCAGAAATCCTCCTCCATCGCATGAGGGAAGAAATCTTTATCCCTTCTCCTTTTGCTGCTCGGAGAGAGATCCATTCCATCACCATTAGAATGATTCAATGACTGAGCTGATAAGTTCAACCCTGATCCATTAAGCAACTTTCTTGGCGGAGGATGTGCTGCAGTGCTCTTCAGAGGAGGCGGCCTCTCAAGCTCAAACTCAGTACTGGGGAGATTCCTCCATGAAATGAAATCACTCGCTTCCTGTGGGATATTGAAATTAAGGTCTCTTCCAGTGAGCTCCACCCACTTCTTGCGATCAGCATCAGAAACCACTGACAAATTCGGTAATCTGACAACTTCGATCCCATGAACACACTGAGGATTTGACAACCCCCGATATTGCTTCCGCTGCATCCGATGAGATCGGACGAAGCCCTTATCAACACTGAATGGAAACTGTGGCTCCCCGAGCCTAGAGTGCCCATTCATGTAACTCCTCAGCTGCATCTTACCGAGAGCATTCTCCGGCTTCTCCTTAAACACCCACATATACATATTCTCCATGTCATGCTGAACCAAGAAAACATCAAGCTTCAAATCCGACTTATCAAACCCAGAGAATGAATTCCCATCCCAAACACCTTGACCTTGGATTTATCAGAAAGGACAGGCTTAAAGTAGAAATTGAAGAAGAACCAAGAGCCCCATATGGAGTCTCCTCTCTTGGCACACTTGCGGGCACTAGCCTTAAGGGGGAGTATATGGGAAGTGACTTCGGCATCGAAGATTTGTGGGCCCATGGGGCCAATATCCAGGATCTCAGCTGGATTCCAAGGGTGTTGGGGAGGAGGGGAGTGTTCGGCTGAGAGCGGGAGGTTTATATCAGGAGGACCGGACAGAGCCATCATCAGTTCGCGGTCAGAGTCGTCGTGAGAATTCAACTGATTGCTGATCAGGCCTCCAGTTGGGTCCATGGAGAGGAGGGTGGACAGGTGGTGGTGGTTCTCCATGGACAGAGTGGTCAACAGGGATTCACCCATTATTCTTTTTTTCTAATTTTTCTACAACTTTGATTTTATTTTCTGTCACCTTCTCCCTACTTCTTTCTTCTATAATTCCTCCTCCTCCTCCTCCTCCTCCTCTTGATGAATGCTATCTATCAGGCAGTGGCGGGTTACGATTTCCACCGCAGTCGAGAAACGCATCCCAAAGGAAACCCTCACAAATCCGTTCCATATATCCAACTCTTTAGATCTCCACAAATTGAAAGAAATCCCAATCCCAAACCCAGTAAACCTATAACAGTTGACTCAAAATAGGAACAAAAGAGAAACAGAAACCAACCAAGTCCATGAATACTAACTCTAATTTCTATAGATTAGAATATGCCCAGGAACCCCAACTCAATCTATCAACAGCAGTTGACTCAAAAAAAGAAAGGATTTTTTTTTTTCTTTCTTTCTTTTGGTTTTTGAACCAGTTTTTACAAATTAAAAGGCACCCAGAAACCAAAATCCCCAAATACTCTTCACAAAAGGAGTCAAAATCAGATTTTTATATATTTCCTAATAAATAGAGGGGATCATTGTTGATCTACAGCTAAGAACGGGATCAAGGGATCGAATCCATCACTCTCAAAAACGGGGAATGACTCAGAAAACCCTAACCCTAGAAATTAAAAGAGGGTTGCTTCAGAGCGTTACCTCAATTAGACGGCAGAAGAGAGCTAGGGTTTCAAACCGACGAGATCAAAAAATCACCTTTTTTCTGCTCGATTTTGAGGAGAGAGAAGACGAAGGAATGAAGAGAGAGAAATGAGAACAAACGGGTCTGTTTAAGAAACCGTCATTTGGTCGCGGCAAGCACTGGATGACACATTGACACGCGATCTGCCGTTAGGTGACGGTGACGGCGTCTGTTTCCTTTTTTTTTCCTTTTCCTGCATTTTTTGATTTAATTGGGGTTTATACGTACATAGACCGTATCTCTACTGTCTGCAAGTCAAAAAGAGCCCGTTCGATAAACTGTTCATTTATTTTTTATGGTTTTTTTTCTCACCGAAAGAACCCAATGAATTGGATACTGCAATCATTTTGGACAAAGGGAAAATACATACAAAAACCATAATAATTCTTTTTCAATTCTTGATAATATGAGTTCTCTAAATCTCACTATTTTTTTCTTTAGATAAAATCATAAGGCAAAAAATCTTCTGGCGTTTCATTAATAAAAAATTTAACAGAATATTTTCAAGTATGTATGAAGGACAAAAATATGTATGTCATCAGACCGGTTGAAATATCTCTTCATTGAACACTTTGCATATTCACATCTAATTATACAAAGTTCATGTAAACGAAAAAGAAATTTGTGATATGCAGAAGAAATATTGACAACGCGGTGTACATTACATAAAAGAAGAAAAACCAAATTGAACCAGCCTCGTTGTATTGGTAATTTCTAGCATTTCAGCGTCAAAATATCATCAGAAAATTGCTTCCTTTGTTATTAAAATTCGTTCTTCGTTTTTTCCTTTTCATTTATTAGTTTTCCTGCACAATAATAGTATTCAGCCCAGAGAGTAAAGAAATGTTTATATTTCAACAGAAAATGGAGGGTATTTGTTTCGCAAATAGCTCCTCACTCGCCCATCACACGCCAATGGAAATGAAATCAAAGGAAAAAAATTGTTTGTGGTTGTAAAGAGTCATTTTGATTTAGGTGTTTAAGATATAAGTCCCTAACAAATTTTATATATTAATATTAATCTTTAATAAATTATTATTTGAATATTAACCTCTAACAAAAGTGCAAAGCAGACATATGTGGATGGAATGATGGATCTCTTTCGTGTCTTGATTGGTAAGCAAGCAAAAATTTATTGGGGAGATGGGGCCCTTGACAATTTCTTCAGAGAGAGAGAGAGAGAGAGGATGAGGGAAGAAGAAACAATCTCCGTTGTTTGATTCGCTTGGAAGCACAGGCGACGAGCTCGCAAAAGATTCAAGCTAGCGCTGACGAGGACATCCCTCTCCCTTTTTATTATTTTTCTTCCGCTCTGACCGCGAGGAGGCGAGGACCTCGACGATCAAGGTAAACGCGCGATCTTTTAATTTCCCTCCCCCCTCTTTTCATCTTTCTAAAGGGCTTGGGGCGCCATCTCAAAACACTAGCCTTCTAGGTGGAGTTGCCCAAATTCTTATATTAAGTCTCCCTGCAAGCTCAACTATCTTCACACCGGAAGATTAAATCTCTATCGAGATACAATTTTCTTCACCACGTGGGAAGGCGGCACGCCTTATGTGAAGCACCAACTGCAGTTAGTCACTCCTATACACCGCGTGAGAGGCGGCACACCCATTGTAAAGGAGCACCACTGTCAAATTTTTCGAGAGCCCAACTAGCTTTACAGGAACCCACTGCGCCTTTTTGTGCCATTGGGGTGATCAGACACATTGCGTCTTTGCGTCGTTCGGGGATCTTACTGTTAAGATTTGTGCAAGCAAATAGGCCCACATTGGCTAAATAAGGGGATGGTCTTAGGTATATAAGGTTTGGGTTACTCCACCTAGAAAGCTAGTCTTTTGGGATGGTGTCCCGAGTCCTTACACTTACATCATCGAACATCACCCGACTAAGTTCGAGGCATGGCACTTATATCAATTGAAGGACTTGGGGTATCATCCCAAAAGACTAACCTTCTAGGTGGAGTTGCCCAAATTCTTATACACACAAGACCATCTACATGTCTAGTCGATGTGAGACATTTATTTGACCCAAATTTCAACACTTTCCCTCTTCCCCTTTTCCTTCTTCTTGCAAAATTAAGAAACAACAACTCATCATTGATCCCCTCTTCCTCTCCTCATTTTCTCTCCATCTCCTCTTCCTCTCTCTTCTTTTCCAAAGACAAACAGACCCTCAGTTGAATACTAAAGTTGATAAATTACACACAACAACTCATGACATGCTCTTCATCTAAATAATCTTTTATATATGCAATGTTCCTAGTACATCACATTACCAAAAAAAACTAATAATTCTGGTACTAAACAAAGTAATTTTATAACTATAGCTAATGCAAGCTTTCACTTGCAAGTGCCACTGACTTCCCAAAGGGCCAATTCACTACGGGCGTGTTTGGATGTAAGGAATCGGAGTGAAGTGAGGAAATGGGGAAGTATAATTGCTCATTTCCCTATCTATCCAAACACCGGAAAAGGAAAATAAGAAAACCCCTTTTTCCCTTTTTCATCTCTCTTTTACACAACCATTTTCTCACTTCCAGAGTGCTACAGTTAATTTTGTGGTCATGTAAATCTCATTTATAATAAGTTATAACATAAAACAGTTAATTTTTTGGTCATGTAAATCTCACTTGCATTCTAATTACAATCTATTTTTTATTTTTCTTAATTAATTTTTATTTTAATATTATTTTTGCGGTCAACTTTGTGGTCAACTTTTCCATTTCCACTTTTCATTACCATCCAAACACGGAAACGACAAAACATTTTCCAAACCACACTTCCCAACAACCATCCAAACACCAGAAAATTTACTACTCATTTCCCTTTTTCCTAAAGGAAATAAATCTTACTTCCTACTTCCTCACTTCACTCTAATTCCTTAAATCCAAACAGACCCTACATATAGGAAATGAGATGAGAGACTTTGCCATATTCTTTAGTTTTGCAAATTTTTGTTTAAGCTAGAAGTTTTCAAAGATCAGTTGAAGATGAAACACTATGTTTTCTTCAGAATAAGTAAAGAAAATTAAACAGACGCATATATTATAATGCAGGGCTAATGTTTGAATTTGAATCATATCAGCATATCTAGCATACGAGCAAGGTGACTAATCATTTCAGTCTTTCAACCACACAGCTAAGATCAATTTTATCTCTTTTTAAATCATATCACTCCTTTTTGAGAATTAATTTTATTTATATTTAATGGTATCAAGTCGCTTTCTCATATGCGAAGTGTTCTGATTGAATTTGTAGTCTCAATGAACTTCCACCTGAGGCACTGCTTATTTGGCCTGAAAGTGAGAAATGTAGACCTCACGAGTTTTTTCAGTGCTTCACCATGTTTGTTTGCTGTGAAAATTGAGAAAGAAAAATGTGTAGACTTCACGTTTTCAACTCAGTTTTTTACTTCCAGAGTGTTGCCTCAGAATTTCGAGCTAAAAACTTAAAAAACGATCAAAAACTAACCGAGCCGGAATTGCACACTTTTCCTACGTTTGTTTTTCAAAAGCTAAAAGGGGCCTAAGCTAAGACACCTAAGGAGTCTATAGCAAATTTGCCACCATTGCTCCACCTCGGCCACACACTTTTATAAGATCCTAGAGCAGCCAAGGGATTGGTTCAACAAGCACTAGAGATCAGCCATCAGCATGGGCTGCTCACATCAAGCCACTGAACTCTATACCATAAAGGAGTCAATGAGAGTGGGGGTGTAGAATAAAATAGGCAAATGATTGCCTCTATTTTCTACCAACCCATGAGATGATATGATGTTGGTAGAGCTGGCCATGGGACAAATTGTGTGCGAGCAATCTCAAAAGGACGCGCGCACCTCTTGAGAGTTGAATCATTACACCTATTTTATTCAAAAAAGAAAGCAAAAGGAACAAAGCACATGCCAACCATTTGATTATTGTGATGTGTGATGGTGTCATTAGACAAAAGAGAAGCACATCAAGGTGTCATTATTGAGCCCTTCGTGTGTACGAGGAAAAAAAAACATGGTACGAGAAATTTTTTTTTGTTTTAATATGTACTTATATTTTATATACATTCAGATTGAATCAGTGTTCTAAAAAATCTCTTACAATCAAAACATCCTCTTTGAAATAGTTTAAATCGCTTTTAGTTGATCACGAGAGTCAATAAATTCTTGAATTACTAAAAGAAATACTTCAGGGATCACTGTTCGCGTTAACTTTTTCATTTTTTATTTTGTCTTTTTTGTTCTGTTTACTTTGAGGAAGATTTTTCCCTTGGCTACTAGCTATGACCTGCGACCAACAATTGCCTCTCATTTATCCCTATGCCCATCAAGGGTCCCTTAAGTGTTATTTTTAATAAGAAGGTGATGTGGGAAGCCACACACCCAACGTCCAATGGTCGATAGATCAAGACAGATCAAAGTCAAGGTAGCAAGAAAAGTCAAACTAGTTGACTAGTCTTTCAGATTAGTCGACTAGTCCGCCCAACAAAGAGTTTCATATCTGGCTTAGTCAACTAATCCTCTCAGTAGTCGACTTACTAGTCGACTAACTCTCTCAGTAGTCGACAAATTTGGTTTAACAGAGAGTTGATAATTTTTTAACTTGTGCATTAATCGACTAATGAAAGCCACTAGTTGACTAACATTGTTATCACCTCTGTATCAGAAAATCCGATTCTATTTAGGAGCTTGTTTTCGGGTCCAATTGGATTCCAAATTATTTTTTGTTTTAGTTTCTTATTTAGATTAGACTACTACTTTTAAAACTTATTTAAATATCATTATATTCTTTATTTTGTACATAATATTTTGATAAATTCAATTGAGTTTTTCTCTCCTATTGCTTGTGGATTTGAGTCGTTTATCGTTGCTCGTGGATTCAAGTTATTTTTTCTCGTCGATTCAAGTATAATCGTACCTTAAAGTTTCTTTCAGGGTTCATTGGCGCTAGAACGAGATCTACCCGGCATCTTCACTTTCTTATCTGCGTCAAGTGGTATTAGAGTTTCGACAACTTTCTAGGGATGGCAGGAGACGACGATGGATTGCAAGGCCTTTCCATAAGAATGAGCACTGCTAAAAAGAGGGTCGGCACTGTCAAGTCAACCTTGAATCTTATGGTCCAAGAGATCAAGAAGTTGTCACTCAAGCTTAATAACTGAAATCTAGCCGATGGTACATACCGAAGCGGATGTGATCACCTGTAAACTATCTAAAAATTACTGAAGACAAACTCTTAAAACGCGAGCCTCATACCAAACGCGAGGGTCGCGTTTCAACTCTAAACACAGACTTTCTGTTACTTCTTTAAACGCGAAGATTGCTTTACTTCTTCAAACACGGACCTCAATCAAGGTCTTGTTTCAATTTTGAACGCAAGCCTGTGAAGCTCTGTGTTTCAACACCAACGCGAGCTTGCGAGCTCCGCGTTCCAACTACAATGCGAGATCTGCATCCAACACGAGATCCACATTTTTGTTATAACATACAACAATTAAACTAGGTCAATTACACTCACTTTCTCTCCACTTAATGAGGAATAAATTTTCATTATGGAAAGATTTAAGGGGTAAGTTATACCCAAATACTCTATAAATAGCTGCTGCACAGATGAAGGAAAAAACACAGAGTGTTGGAGGAGAAAGATTGAGAGAAAAAAAAAAGACTTTTTACAACTTGCTGAGCACAAGTTAACTGATGGGGAACCGGGCGGGATTCTCTCCCTAGGGTTTCTCACCCAAAGCACACAGGCTACAAAGCTTAAAAGTAATTTTCATTCATTCCAAAACTGTCAATAATAATACCAGTCTTGGCCTTAAATAGGCCTACATCAACGGAAAGATCCCATTACAACCGATATGAGACTAAAAGAAAACTACCAAATAAATAAAATTACAATAAAGATTACAATAAAAGGAAAAATAACTAAAACGAGAGCTTGAATTTCTCAGCCCTAATCGAACCAAATTGAAAGTGTGGGACGACGCCTCCTGGTGTAAAATCGCAATCCTGGAGAGATGTCCCCATCATTCCCTCGGTGTTGGGAAAAACTCGACTCTGTTGAACGTGAACCTCCACGGCTCTCATAATGCTCCAGACGATCAGGGTCCAACCGTTGGAGTTCCTCTTGATTAATCCAAGTGTTATCAGAATCAGGTAGTCCTTTCCAACGAACCAAAATCTGTGGTAACCACCATCTCTAGTAGAGACAATCTGATCATCAATAATTTCATTAATTTGATTTGTCATATGGGTTGGATGTATTTGGGGAAGAGGAGGTAATAAGGGTCTCTCAGGAGGTGGCACAGGGGAAGGCTCATCTAATAAAGGATTATCAGGGGAAAAATTGGGCCCTTTATAAGCAATCAAATCTTCAA
The DNA here is from genome assembly GCA_038442645.1 of Agave tequilana. NCBI lineage: Eukaryota > Viridiplantae > Streptophyta > Magnoliopsida > Asparagales > Asparagaceae > Agave > Agave tequilana. The sequence goes on along the minus strand of JAVJIF010030805.1, from coordinate 287,885 downwards.
TATTAAAAGAGGGACTAATGCCAAAATCTGGTGGGAGATCTACCACATATGCATTTGAATTAATTTTCTTCAAAATTTTGAATGGTCCCGCACTACGTGCATGCAATTTCTTCACGGTACCCGGAGGATACCGTTCTAGTCGAATCTGAACCATCACGTAGTCTCCTACGTTAAACTCATGTGCTTTCCTGTACAAATCTGCATAAGCTTTATAGTTTGCATTATTTTCTGAATTTGATTGCTGATCTCCTTATGCAAGTCATGAATGTGTGATGCAAATGATGCAGCTGACTCAGACATTCTATTATGATGGGGTACCATGGGAATTAAGTTTATAGGTTGCCTAGGTTGATAACCATGCACTACCTCAAATGGACTCATGCCTATGGCTCTATTGACAGAACTGTTGTATGCAAACTCAGCAGTAGGTAACACAAGATCCCATGCTCTAAGATTCTCACCCACTAAACATCGTAGCAGATCACCAAGACTTCTATTGACTACTTCAGTTTGGCCATCAGTTTGTGGATGGAGGCCGTAGAAAACTGAAGTTTAGTTCCCATTTTATGCCACAGGGTTTTCCAAAAGTAACTCGTAAATTTAACATCCATGTCTGATACTATTGTTTTGGGTAGTCCATGTAGCCTAACAACTTCATCAAAGTAGATTGTAGCAACCCGAGATGCATCCGACGTTTTGGAACATGACAAGAAGTGAGCCATCTTGGAAAAACGGTCTACAACCACAAGTATGGAATCATGCTTCCTTGATGTTTTTGGTAAACCCAGCACGAAATCCATACTGACATCTTGCCAAGGACAGTTAGGAATTGGTAGAGGGGTATAGAGACCAGTATTTTATTTTCGTTGCTTGGCGAGTTGACTTGTACGACATTGACTAACAAGCCTTGCAACATCTCTTTTTAAGCTCAGCCAATAAAAACGATGTTCGACAGCTTCAATTGTTTTATTTCGCCCGAAGTGTCCAGCAAGTCCCCCAGCGTGTAATTCCCATAACAGAAATTCTCTCAATGAGGTACGAGGGATACACAACAGACGAGAGCGAAACAAATATCCATCTTGCAGAAGAAAATCATCAATCTCATGAGTCAAACTATCCCTTAAGACAGTGTATATATTTTCAAAATCAGGACAGGACTCATAAGTGTCTTTGATCTTCTCGAAACCAATCACTTCCGTACTCATGATAGAAAGTAAAGCGCGATGACGGCTAAGAGCATCAGCGACCCTATTTTCCACCCCGGCCTTATGCTTGAGGACGTAGATGTAATCTTGAAGGAATTCTACCCACCTACCATGCCTCAAATTCAACTTTTTTTGAGAGTTGAGATACTTAAGGGCTTCATGGTCGGAATAAATGACGAATTCTTGCGATAACAAGTAATGGCGCCAGTAGCGCAGAGCTTGCACTACCGCATAGAACTCATTATCGTAGGTAGAGTACCGTTGCTTAGCATCATTTAACTTTTCGCTAAAATAGGCAACGGGCTGCTTTTCTTGACTCAAAACACCACATATCCCAACGCCTGAGGCATCACAAGTAATTTCAAAAACTTTCGTGAAATCTGGGAGCCTCATAACAGGAGCTTCTGTCATTCTCTCTTTGATTTCCCGAAACGTCTTGGCAGCAGCTCTAGTCCATTCAAAGTCCTTCCTTTTTAAGCAATCGGTAATTGGGGCCATGATCGTACTAAAGTTTCGAATAAAACGTCTGTAGAAAGTGGCTAACCCATGAAAACTCCTCACTTCTCGAATACTGCATGGTTCTGGCCATTCCACGATAGCTTTAATCTTATCGGGATCTGCGGAGACACCTTGTGAAGAAACAACCACTCCTAAGAAAATGACTTGGTCGGTAAGAAAGATACATTTCTTAGGGTTGGCATATAAACTTTCCTTTCTCAAAACTACATAGACTTGCATGAGGTGGTCCAAATGTTGCTCCCTTGATTTGCTATAAATGAGGATGTCATCAAAATATACGACTACGAATTTTGCGATAAAGGGTCGCAATACTTGTGTCATCACTCTCATAAAAGTTCTTGGAGCATTAGACAAGCCGAAAGGCATGACCATCCACTCATACAGCCCATCCTTCGTTTTAAAAGCTGTTTTCCATTCATCTCCCGAGCGAATACGAATTTGGTGATAACCACTCTTCAAATCTATTTTTGAAAAGATAGTAGCACCTGTCATCATGTCAAGCATATCATCCAACCTGGGGATTGAAAAATGATATTTTATCGTTATTTTATTGATAGCATGGCTATCCACACACATACGCCATGTCCCATCTTTCTTTGGCGTTAACAGTGTAGGGACCGCGCAAGGGCTCAAACTTTCTCGTATGAACCCTCTGCTCAACAACTCTTCAACTTGCCTCTGTAATTCGGCATGTTCTATTGGGTTCATTCGATAATGCGACAAGTTGGGTAGAGTAGCTCCCGGAACTAGATCAATTGCATGTTGAATATCCCGCATTGGTGGCAGTTGAACAGGAAGGTCATTAGGAAATACATCAGCAAACTTCGTGATAATAGGGGCCACTTCAGGAAGAATCGTTTCATGAGATTCTTTCGCTACTTCCCGAGCAACCAAAACGATGACTTGTGCCCCACTAATCACTTCTTGTTCAATTTCTTTAGGGCTGATTAAGTTGAGATTCTTCTCTTTTCTCGTGTCCACTAACTTTTTCTCTTGTTTGGATCTGGGTTGACTCGGAATTAGTTTGATCCGTTGCCCTTCATAGTTGAAAGTAAAAGTAGTGGACTTTCCCTATAAAGTTACATCCATGTCAAATAACCAAGGCCGACCAAGAATCACATGTCATGCATCCATAGTTATTACAACACACCAAAATTTATCCTTATAGGTGGCGAATTGCACAGGTACAAGACATCGTTCATTCACCTCCATCAATGTTGTGTTAATCCAAGTAACTTTGTACGGATTAGGGTGAGGGACCGTCTTCAACCCTATCTTTGAAATTAAACTAGATGACACAACATTTATGCAACTTCCACTATCGATAATGATTTTACAATTTTTATCACCAATCTGTATCCATGTGTGAAAGATCGAGGTTCTTCGCCAGTCAACCATGTCTTTAGGTTGAGCGAGGTTACATCGAACGACAGCAACTTGCCTGATAGTACTAAAAAATTCCTCTTGTTCTAAATCATTCTCAGAATCACTGCTCGCATTTCCTACAAATACAACTTCCTTTTGAGGTTCGTCCTGCACCTCATCTGATTGATCATCTAGAAAGAGGGTTCTGGATTTGCTTGGGCAAAACTTTTTTACGTGCCCATATCCTTGACACTTAAAACATTGGGTGCGGGGGTTGGTTCGTGGCACGCCCTCAACTGGGCCTTTACCCTTGAGATCTCCTGTTGGGACCGAACTATTAGGATTGGGTTTGAGCTGGGACTGTCCAGAGGGGGCTCTAGTGCCTTGGTTCTTGTAATCTGAACCTCGTTGATAGTAAGATCCTCGAGACGCATCTAAGTCCTGAACTATCTGATAGGCGTGTTCTAAATCACTAACACCCCTTGCAAAGAGTTCCCTACGGAGATCATCACGAAGGCCAGACCTGAACCTAGAGAGGGTTACGGTTGGGGATTCATCAACGAACTCGCTGCACCTGATCAAGAACTCATCAAATTTCTCAATGTATTCCATAGTAGAGCGAGTCCCTTGTGTTAGCCTGCTCCATTTGTCTAAAAGTTGATCCTGAAAAGTAATGGGGAGATATTTCTGGCTTAACTTAGCCTTCATCTCATCCCAAATCCGAATCGGTTCTTGCCTCCTGAGGGCTATCAGTCTTTCAACATTAGACCAATATTGTCCCGCTTGTCCTACCAGTTTCATGGCAGCGAAACGGACTCGCCGCTCTTGGGACATCTCGTACCACTTGAAATAACGCTCTAAACTCATTACCCAATCAAGGTAATACTGTGGGTCTAAGCGGCCGTCAAAGTTCGATACGTCTACTTTGATGTTTTTCATGTACCGTTCATCCTCATCGTATCAATTATAATTCCTATTTATTCACTCCTCTCGACGATTTTTAAGTTGACGCTCTTCATTACGAGAGCCATCATGACGTTTCAATTCCAACCATCCATTCTCTGACCTAAAGTGCTCATTTGGGCCTTAATTTCCTCAAGAGTTTTGAGAATTTTAAGAGTCATGTAATCTGTTGGTGAGGTAATACCAGACGAAGAAGCATTGGCATCCATGTCTGTATTGGGTTCAACTAGGTCGTAGACTCTACCACTACGAGTACGCATACACAGTTACTTTTCTTTCTTTTTTTTCTCTTTTTTTTAAATGCTAAATTTATGATGATATTGTTTTTTTAAATATATATGATAATGAATGCAACCTATTAATTTCTATATGCCACTAACAAACTCTAATGCAATCATGCAGGATGATACATAAAATGCGGAGGATCAGCAACGATTCAGTAAAGTAAAGCGCACAATAAGGCCAATGAATTTGCTAGCAAGCTCAAGAGTGTAAAATAGAGACTGTGTTGTAAAAAGAATTTGCAGTTTAGACCTCAGTATTTTGTAAATTATTAATTTTATGCAATTGTCGATATCCACTGTATATTAGCAGTCCCTAAATTAATAGTAAGATGGCGCAAATAAAAAGCAAAGCAAATACACACGCTCACTATTTATGGATGGCAGATAATCGATGAAAGTATTATGACAGAATTTAAAGTAGTACCCAAATTTCTGTTCAAAGGAATTTATACCTGAATACTGATTACCTGGATACTTGATTACCACCTAATGTTTGTTGATGGTTGACTATGTTTTGTTCAGGCTCAAGAAACTACCAAGGCCAAGAACCTGCCAAGGCCAAGAACCTGCAGCCTCAACAACCATTGAGCCCTTGCCCTCCTTCAACCTCCTATGCGAACAACGAATTGCTTGGTTGGCCTGGGGCGAAGTTATATTGGCTGGGCCTTCCTGGAAATTGTTGCAGACGAAGATTTAATGAGTCGGGGTCTGATCGCGTCGATGGAAGCCCGGTGTGGAGGTGGAGTGTAGATCAGAGGAGTAATTGGATTTGCCGGAGAATCGTGGAAGCGATCTTGTCATCGATTTGAAGACCTAGGGAGATTTTGATGTCGACAGACGCCGGCGTAGAGGCGGAGATCTAGGTCGTTGGAGGTGGACAGCTCGTCGATTCCAGATGACGATGAGGATCTGGGAGAGAGCCGTGGACTTCTCTGATCTGTGAATTCACAGATGTTGGGGTACGATGGCTGATCACGTCGTTGAGGAAGTTCTTGGTGCTGATGAAGATGTTGGCATCGATGGAAGCCGGTCTCGATGAAGATCTTGGCGTTGTTGACTTCGTCAATGGAAAGGAAGTGGTGGCGCGAGATCTGGTGAACGGAAGATTGTTGGATTTGTGCAGTCGAAGTTGGAGTTGTTTGGCTCAAGCGAAGATGGTGGTGTGATCGGGTCTGATCTTGATGATGGGATGCCGAGCGGATGATGATGCTGAAATTTGTTGGATGATGGTATGGATCTCAGGAGGAGATCTTGGCTGAAATCAAGTGTTGTGTGATTTCAGTCGACGTCGCCGGAGGGCGTGTGGGTCTTGTGGTGAGAACGACAGCAACACCCGATCGAGGTCGATGGCGGGCGCGTGGACGAGGGTGGTGAGCGCCGGTCGTCAATGAAGAGAGGAAGGGAATTTTGTTTTGAGAGGAGAATTAATTTTGGATTAGATTTGAGAGAAGGGAACGAGGTGGCGACGGGCTTGAGGAACAGGGAGAGAAAAATTGATGGGTTTTGTTTAGTTTTTTTTTTTTTTTTGGCGACGCTCAGAAGAGAGTGGAAAAAGTAGGGTTTTAATTTTTTTATGGGAGGAGGAAGTTTGTTGTGGATTTTTTTTTTTGTGTGTTTTGGAAAGAATTCAGGATTGAGCTCCGATACCAATATGATGGGGAACCGGGTGGATTCTCTCCCTAGGGTTTCTCACCCAAAGCACACAAGCTACAAAGCTTAAAAGCAATTTTCATTCATTCCAAAACTGTCAATAACAATACCAGTCTTGGCCTTAAATAGGCCTACATCAACGGAAAGATCTCATTACAACCGATATGGGACTAAAAGAAAACTACGAAATAAATAAAATTACAATAAAGATTACAATAAAAGGAAAAAATAACTAAAATGAGAGCTTGAATTTCCCAGCCCTAATCGAACCAAACTGAAAGTGTGCGACGACGCCTCCTGGTGTAGAATCGCAATCCTGGAGAGATGTCCCCATCATTTACTTTCAATCTCTTTGAGATTTAAGTCATTGTGTAAGGTTTATACTATTGGCCCAAAGGACCATCACTCTAGTTTTGATGATGATTAACTCATATAGTTATAGTTTACTAATGATCTTATGCTTATTTAGTTTCAGTTATCTATCAAGATCTTAGTAGGTGTGTAGTTTCAACAAAGATGTTTTGGAGCTTACACGTGCTGATTCAAGAGCTTGCGCATCAAGATCACATCTAGCACTCGGTTGGAGTCTAGCTCGCTGGATCGTGTTTTGGATTGAATCAACTTGGAGATAGAATTCTAAAAGAAGGCTTCGATTTGTGTTGTTTAGATCTTGTGTAAGATAGATAGTGTTGATATGCTCAAGTTCACACACACAAAAGTTTTTATATGTTTGGTTTTCATTTAACCGGTTTTTAGATTTCATATCAAAAATATAGATATAATATCTTTCATGTGTATTGGATTTTATCCATACACTCTGTGCTTCAAAAAGAGTTTCAATATCTTATTTTTTTATCTATACATATTTTGGAGAAAACGGTTTTTCATTTCAAAATACAAGTTTTGGAAAATACGATTTTCAATTTTAAGCTTAACTTCTAAATTACAAAAATGGTTCAAAATGTTTGTAATATGTGTTGATTTTTGATCACACATATTTTCACTTCAAAGTACTTTAAAGAACTTATTTTTGTGGAATTAATGAGATTTTATAGGATTTTAGTTAAATCAAAAAGACCAGTTTTCTAAACCTTTTATCCCTGCCTGTTTTGTGCTGGCAGTCGACCGGACCAGGGGACCAATGTGCACAAACTTGTGGACGTAGCCAGCCTCTTAGGCCGTCGATCGCACGGTCGACTGACTGTAAGTCCTTTACTCTCGAGTAAGGGCGGTCGACTGAGGGTAGCCAACGGTCAAATTTTGACCGTTGGCCGGTCGATCGGAGGTCAATTCTGACCATAAATGGCTGCTAACGGTAAGTTTATTTGAAAGCCTATAAAAAGGGTTTTTCTTAGACTGTTTTGGACAAGAATTTTGAGAGCGTATTTTCTAATCTTTCTAGTGTTTTTGCAGCAATTCAAAAGAAATTTTTGGGCTAAAAGTTTTGATTTTGATTTGTGTTTTCAAGGGTTGGATATTCAAAGAAAAGAGATTTTGGAAATTGGTTTTTGGTTTATATTCTTGATATAAATCTTATATTTTTCCAAGAGTTTTCTTTGAGATTTTATCTTCCATACTCCTTGATTTTTCTCACACTTGAGCTATTCCTGTATCCTATCTATAGGATCTTTGTGTTGGTGAGAAAAAGAGTTTATGGTCTTTTGAGATCACCAAGAGTGGTTTGTGGTCCCTGAGATCACTAAGTTGTAATCTTTGCTTCATCTTGTTGTTACCCCTCTTGTGGTGAGGTGGTTGTTGGTCGTTGGCTTAGTGTCTATCCCTTTTGTGTAGAGGTGATCTTTGTTTTGGCATTGGTGCCTTACCTCTTGTGTAGAGGTGGTTGTTGTTGGAGAGAAAAGGTGTATTCTCCTTGTATTGTATTACCCAAATTCTCGGTGGAGGTTCCCTGTGTGGGAAGTCCTTTGTGGACGCTTTAGTGAAAATCCTTCTGTGTGAAGGTGGGGACGTAGAGCGGTGGCTCGAACCTCGAAACACATCTCAGCGTTTGCGTTTGATCAGCTTTCTCTAAACTCTCTCTTTAATATTTAACATTGATTCATATTGCTCATATCATATATATATGCTTGGTGTTGATTGTGTTATCATACTTGTGTTAAACCAAGAGAGCTTCACATAGCGCCTCAACTCTTATCTAAGAAGAATCTAGAGGAGATAGTCCAGAGCCCTTCACGGGGAATTCGGCTACACTCTTTGGTTACACATAGTGTGTTGCTTTAGATTTGAATTCCGCATCATTTTCATTTTAGATTGCATTGAATTTTTAATATATTAGCCTTACACCTATTCACCCCCCTCTAGGTGTAATTTTAATTGGTATCAGAATCTACGCTCCTGATATTAGGTTTAACAACCTAGGAGTTAGATCTTAGCTAACTAATCTAAGATTTGCATTTGCACACTTACTGTTTATACACACTCATAGATTACTTCCCATGTTTGATGTCTCTAAAATTGATATATAGAAGATTAGGATGAGTTTCATTCAAAAGCCCTAGGTTTTCATGTTTACCCTGGCGCTACCAAGAAATCTTATCTTGGTAATAGCAAGCATATAGATACCAATGCACAAGCCCTAGATGCATTAAAGTAATCTCTTAGTAAAGAATATTTAAATATGGTTTCTCATTGTGATTCCGTCTTTGCAGTGTGGAACATATTGATATCTCTCGAACGACAAACGCCAATCAATGAGGAGCAAGAATTCAGTGGAGAAGAGTTCGACCAACATTACTTCATAGTCCAAGGGAATGACTCCCTTGAGATATATTCGGATACTCAACTAGATGATAGTACTAATTCTTCTTGTAATGAGTGTATTGATGCACATGTTTTAAATAAAAAACTAGCGATAGGTTGTGAAAAATTAATTTCGAAGTATAAAGTTTTGAAAAAGGAGAGTTCTAAATTAAAAGAAGAAAATGAAAAGCTGTTTTCAAAACTTCATTTGGTTTTGCAAGAAAATGATGAGATTTCAAATGAAAGGGACTCATTGAAACCCCAACTTAATCTTGCCCTAAATGAAAATAAGATGTTAAACAGTAAAAATGATTGTGATAATGTTTTAAAGAAAAATGAGGCTTTATCTTCAAAACTTGATTTTGTTTTAAAAGAGAACCATTCTTTGAAAAATAAAATTGATTTAATTTCAAAAGAATTGGATTTGTTTTCAAATGAAAATGAATCTTTGAATAATGATTTAGATTCTTATGGTTGCCATGCTACTACATCTTAATAATCTAATATTTCTATTGCATGCACTACTTCCTCTTCTGATATTGATAATGATATATATATATATATATATATATATATATATATATATATATATATATATATATATATATTAAAGAAGAGTGTAGATTATTTGGGCTCCACTTTGAGCCAATATGCTATGAATCATAAGAAATTGGAATCCAGGTTTCACAAGAAACATGCACCTCATATTCATGCACATCCACGACATACACCTCATGTACACCATGATCACACCCATTCTCATATGTATGCTAGAGTGTACACATTGTGATCGCAAAGGCCATCTTGTAAGATTTTACTATGATAGACTAAATTCTGTAAATTTTGCAAATAATAATGTTTAGGTTAGAAAAAATGCTAACCCCCATGGACCCAATAAGATATGGGTACCAAAATCCACTCCGATTGTATTTGATGTAGGTGTAGGCTCTCACTTGACGTGAGGGTATTGGTGCTTTGATGGTGGATGCGTTTGAGCTTGATGAATACTACATTGGATGCATCTCCTTCAAGGATGTTTGGTAGGAGAACCTCCATGGTTTGGAGACTAAGAGATTAACCTATTGGTTTTGGTAATAATCTCTAACTCCTGTTTTATTCACATGCTCTTATTGATTGATATTTAGCATGTTTTGTTTTCAATGCTCATTATGCTTGATCATATTTTGATGTATGATTATGGTTTTGAACTTCATGGTTTTGATTACTTATTTAGATGAAGTATTTCATTAAAACTTGTATTTATACTTGTACAACTAGTGAGCCACATTTGATTCTTATATGTTTGTGCTAAATTGCTCTTTTGTACTCATTAGATGTACTTGTATAGCCTAGTTTTGATGACTCTTGCGTTCTAACTTGTATTCCCTATATTGTGTACATGTTTTATGATAATGTGTCATCTTCATGTATATGATACTTTTGTCTAAACTAATAAATATAAATGTACATCCTTTAGCCACTTGCCTTCATGCAATATACTTTTGTGGACTCGTTTATATTTTGGATATGTATGTATACTCTAGTTTATACAAAACATACATATGTCTTGAAGTTTGATTTGGTTTGATGAAAATTAAAACTTTTATGTGTTTCATGTTTGTAAAGGAATTTCATTTGAGCTTCAATGTCTTATTTCCATGATTATGTTTTTCACATAACTCTTTTACACTTTATGTTTGTGTTTACTCATATTTTGATTTCATGAGCATATATGTGCTTTATAGACTATGAGTGTTATTTATTGTGTGACTTTCATATTTTCATAGGATATACGATTCGGTTTCATGTTTTAAAGGATTTCATACTAGTTTTTCAAAATTATCTTTAAAACTAATTTTTATTCTTCAATTGGTAGAGTTTTCAAACTATACCTGTTTATTCTCAAATTATATTTTTGAAGACCCCTACCTTCAAGGGCGGTTGGATAGACGACCATGCCGTGTATACTCTTATTGAATATCTTTTAAACTTGTGCATGAATAGGGTGGTAGTTATGAGTTATACACATGATCTTCATGAAAATTCTGTTTTTTTTTATACTCATATGTGTTTTCTATATATGTATACTTCAAATTTCAAGTAGTATCAATTTCAATTGGTATTTTCATTTTTCATACATATATGTGCTTTGATTGTTCCATATATTTCAATTGGTATCAAAATTTTTAAGTATGAGATATACATGATTTTTAAAATGAAAATTCATTTTGTATACTCATGATTTTTATTGCTAAGCTTGATTTAGTTTATAATGTCAATTAGTTTTTTAATTGGTATCTTATTCAAGCCTATGCATTATTTTCTTTAGTATTTCATAAAAGGAGAGAAAATTCTTGTTTTAAATTGGTTTTGTGTAAAATTTGTATTAGTTGAGTTTTCAATTGGTATCAGTCTTCACTTTTAAATTGGTATCTTACTCCCACTCTTTATGATGAAAAATATTTTATTTTAGTATATACTAACATTGGTATCAATGATCTTAAATTGGTATTATTCTCTATTTGGTATCCTTATTGCAAAATGATTTTAGTGTTTCTTAAAAAAATTGGTTTTTACCTTCAATTGGTATCAATATTTTTTTTATTGGTATCAATATGTTTATCAAAATTTTTTCAATTGGTATCAATATTTTTCAATTGGTATCATTATGTTTATCAAAATTTTAAATTGGTATTAAACATTGTTTTGTTGACTAAAGAAAAGATTCAAATGTTAGTTTTACGTCTTCTCGAATTTTTGATATGACAATTGATTGTTTTTTACCCCTTTGTCTCTTTGGTGTGTTGATTGGTAAGCAAGCAAAATTTATTGGAGAGATGGGCCTAGTGGTGGTGGTTGGGGGGTGGGGGGGGGGGGGGGGGGGGGGGGGGGCGCAATCTCCGCTGTTTGATTCGCTTTGAAGCATAGGCGACGAGCTCGAAAGATATTCAAAGCTAGCGCTGATGTGGACATCCCCTCTCCCCTTTTTTATTATTTTTCTTCCGTCCTGACCGCGAGGAGGCGAGGACCTACCTCGGCGATCGAGGTAAATGCGCGAACTTTTTAATTTCCTTCTCTCTCTCTCTCTCCATCTTCCTGAAAGACTTCGGGCACCTTCCTCGCGGTCAAGGCGATGTGTAACTATTTGTTCGACCCAAATTCTAGCAGTCCCCCTTCCAGCAATACCCCCTCGAGCGTGGGAAGGCACAGCACGCCTTATGTGAAGCACCAACTATAGTCTGTCGCTATCGAGGAATCTTACATCGTCGAACATCACACATACACACGACTAAGTTTGGGGCATGACTCTGATACCCATCGAAGGACTTGAGGCACCATCCCAAAAGACTAGCCTTCTAAGTGGAGTTGTCCAAATTCTTATATACTCAAAGACCATTCTCACGTCTAGCCGATGTGGGACTATTTGTTCGACCCAAATTCCAACGCTTCCTCTCTTCCCCTCTTCTTGCAAAATTAAGAAAAACAACAACTCATCATTGATCCCCTCTTCTTCTCCTCATTTTCTCTCCATCTCCTCTTCCTCTCTCTTCTTTTCCAAAAGACAAAAAAGTTGATAAATTACACACAACAACTCAAAATATGCTTTTCATCTAAATAATCTTTTATATATGCAATGTTCCTAGCACATCACATTACCAAAAAAAACTAATAACTCTAGTACTAAACAAAGTAATTTATAACTATAGTTAATGCAAGCTTTCACTTGCAAGTGCCACTGACTTTCCAAAGGGCCAATTCACTACATATAGGAAACGAGATGAGAGACTTAGCCATATTCTTTAGTTTTGCAAATTTTTGTTTAAGCTAGAAGTTTTCAAAGATCAGTTGAAGAGTAAACACTTGTTTTCTTCAGCATGGAGAATAAGTATAGAAAATTAAATAGACGCATATATTATAATGCAGGGCTAATGTTTGAATTTGAACCGTTTCAGCATATCTAGCATACGAGCAAGGTGACTAATCTTTTTAGTCTTTCTACCACACAGCTAAGATCAATTTTATCTCTTTTCAAATCATATCACTCTTTTCTGTCGCATGATTGAGAATTAATTTTATTTATATTTGATGGTATCAAGTCGCTTTCTCATATACGAAGTGTTCTGATTGAATTTGTAGTCTCAATGAACTTCCACCTGAGGCTCTGTTTGTTTGGTCTGGAAGTGAGAAATGTGCACCCCACGAGTTTTTTCAATACTTCACTATGTTAGTTTGCTGTGAAAATTGAGAATAAAAAGTGTGTGGGATTCACGTTTCTAACTCAATTTTTTACTTCTACAGTACAGCGTTAGAATTTCGAGCTAAAAACTTAAAAAACGATCAAAAACTAACCGAGCCGGAATTGCACACTTTGTTTGTTTTCCAGCAGCTAAAAAAGGCCTAAGCTAAGACACCTACGGAGTCTATAGCAAATTTGCCACCATTGCTCCACCTCGGCCACACACTTTTATAAGATCCTAGAGAAACCAAGTGATTGGTTCAACAAGCACTAGAGATCAGCCATCAGCATGAGCTACTCACATCAAGCCACTGAACTCTATACTATAAAGGAGTCAATGAGAGTGGGGGTGTAGAATAAAATAGGCAAATGATTGAATCCATTTTCTACCAACCCATGAGATGATAAGAGGTTGGTGGAGCTGGCCATGGGACAAGTTTTGTGTGAGCAATCTCAAAAGGAACAAAGCACATGCTTACCATTTGATTATTGTGATGTGAGATGGTGTCATTAGACAAAAGCGAAGCACATCAGGGTGTCATTATTGAGCCCTTTGTGTGTACGAGAAAAAAAAACATGGTACGAGAAATATTTTTTTTTTTTAATATGTACTTATATTTTATATACATTCAGATTGAATCAATGTTCTAAAAAATCTCTTACAATCAAAACATCCTCTTTGAAATAGTTATATTGCTTTTAGATGATCACGAGAGTCTATAAATTCTTGAATTACTAAGAGAAATACTTCAGGGATCAGTATTAGCGTTAACTTTTTCATTTTTTATTTTGTCTTTTTTGTTAAGGGAGATTTTTCCCTTGGCTATTGGCTATATGACCTGCGACCAACAATTGCCCCTCATTTATCCCTATGCCCATCAAGGGTCCCTTAAGTGTTATTTTTAATAAGAAGGTGATGTGGGAAGCCAAGCACCCAACGTCCAATGGTCGACAGATCAAGATAGATCAAAGTCAAGTAGCAGAAAAAGTCAAACTAGTTGATTAGTATTTCAGATTAGTCCACTAGTCCGCCCAACAAAGAGTTTCATATTTGGCTTAGTCGACTAATCCTCTCAGTAGTCGACTTAATAGTCGACTAACACTCTCAGTAGTCGACTAATTTGGTTCAACAGAGAGTTGGTAATTTTTGGACTTGTGCATTAATCGACTAATGAAAGCCACTAGTGACTAACTTTGTTACCACCTCTGTATCGGAAAATCCGATTCTATTTAGGAGCTTGTTTTCGGGTCCATTGGATTCCAAATTATTTTTGTTTTAGTTTCTTATTTAGATTAGATTACTACTTTTAAAACCTATTTAAAGATCATTGTATTCTTTATTTTGTACATAATATTTTGATAAATTCAATTGAATTTTTCTCTCCAATTGCTCGTGGATTTGAGATGTTTATCGTTGCTCGTGGATTCGAGTTGTTTTTACTCGTTGATTCGAGTATAATCGTACCTGAAAGTTTCTTTCAGGGTTCATTGGCACTAGAACGAGATCTACCCGACATCTTCACTTTCTTATCTGCGTCAAGTGGTATTAGAGTTTTGACAACTTTCTGGCGATGATAGGAGACGACGATGGATTGCAAGGCCTTTCCATAAGAATAAGCACTGCTAAAAAGAGGGTCGGCACTGTCAAGTCAACCTTGGATCATATGGTCCAAGAGATCAAGAAGTTGTCAATCAAGCTTAATGACTGAAATCTAGCCGATGGTACATACCGAAGCGAACGTGATCACCTGTAGACTATCTAAAAATTACTGAAAACAAACTCTTAAAACGCGAGCCTCATACCAAATGCGAGGGTCGCGTTTCAACCCTAAACACAGACTTTCTGTTACTTCTTTAAACGCGAAGATCGCTTTACTTCTTCAAACGCGGACCTCAATCAAGGTCTTGTTTCAATTTTAAACGCAAGCTTGTGAAGCTCTGTCTTTCAACACCAACGCGAGCCTGCGAGCTCCGCGTTCCAACTACAATGCGAGATCAGCATCCAACACGAGATCCACATTTTTGTTGTAACATACAACAATTAAACTAGGTCAATTACACTCACTTTCTCTCCACTTAATGAGGAATAAATTTTCATTATGGAAAGATTTAAGGGGTAAGTTACACCCCAAATACTCTATAAATAGTTGTTGCACAGATGAAGAAAAAAACACAGAGTGTTGGAGGAGAAAGATTAAGAGAAAAAAGAAGACTTTTTACAACTTACTGAGCACAAGTTAACTTTCAATCTCTTTGAAATTTAAGTCATTGTGTAAGGTTTATACTATTGGCCCAAAGGCCCGTCACTCTAGTTTGATGATGATTAACTCATGTAGTTACAGTTTACTAATGATCTTATGCTTATTTAGTTTCAGTTATCTATCAAGATCTTAGTAGGTGTGTAGCTTCAACAAAGATGTTTTAGAGCTTGTACGTGTTGATTCAAGAGCTTGCGCATCAAGATCACATCTAGCACTCAGTTGAAGTCTAACTCGTTGGATCGTGTTTTAGATCGAGTCAACTTGGAGATAGAGTTCTACAAGAAGACTTCAGTTTGTGTTGTTTAGATCATGTGTAAGATAAATAGTGTTGATATGCTCAAGTTCACACACACACAAAAGTTTCTATATGTTTGGTTTTCATTTAACCGGTTGTTGGATTTCATATCAAAAACATAGATATAATATCTTTCATGTGTATTGAATTTTATCCATACACTCTGTGCTTCAAAAAGAGTTTCAATATCTTTTTTTTTTATCTATACATATTTTGGAGAAAACAGTTTTTCATTTCAAAATACAAGTTTTGGAAAATACGGTTTTCGGTTTTAAGCTTAACTTCTAAATTATAAAAATGGTTCAAAATGTTTGTAATATGTGTTGATTTTTGATCACACATATTTTCACTTCAAAGTACTTTAAAGAACTTATTTTGTGAAATTAATGAGATTTTATGGGATTATAGTTAAATCAAAAAGACCAGTTTTCTAAACCTTTTATCCTTGCCTGTTTTGTGCTGGCGGTCGACCGGACCAGGGGTCGGTCGACCGGGCCGGTCGACCGATGTGCACAAACTTGTGCACGTAGTCTGCCTCTTAGGCCGTCGACCGCACGGTCGACCGACTGTAAGTCCCTTACTCTCGGGTAAGGGCGGTCGACCGGAGGTAGGCAATGGTCAAATTTTGATCGTTGGCCGGTTGATCGGAGGTCAATTCTGACCATAAATGGCTGCTAACGACTAGTTTATTTGAAAGCCTATAAAAAGGGTTTTTCTTGGACTGTTTTGGACAAAAATTTTGAGAGTGTATTTTCTAATCTTTCTAGTGTTTTTGCAGCAATTCAAAAGAAGTTTTTGGGCTAAAAGTTTTGATTTGATTTATGTTTTCAAGGGTTGGATATTCAAAGAAAAGAGATTTTGCGAAATTGGTTTTTGGTTTATATTCTTGATATAAATCTTATATTTTCTCAAGAGTTTTCTTTGAGATTTTATCTTCCATACTCCTTGATTTTTCTCACATTTGAGCTATTCCTTTATCCTATCTATAGGATCTTTGTGTTGGTGAGAAAAAGAGTTTGTGGTCCTTTGAGATCACCAAGAGTGGTTTGTGGTCCCTGAGATCACTATGTTGTAATCTTTGCTTCGGCTTGTTGTTACCCTCTTGTTGTGAGGTGGTTGTTGGTTGTTGGCTTAGTGTCTATCCCTCTTGTGTAGAGGTAATCTTTGTTTTGGCATTGGTGCCTTACCTCTTGTGTAGAGGTGGTTGTTGTTGGAGAGAGGAGGTGTGTTCTCCTTGTGTTGTATTACCTAAATTCTCGGTGGAGATTCCCTGTGTGGGAATTCCTTTGTGGACGCTTTAGTGGAAATCCTTCTGTGTGAAGGCGGGAACGTAGAGCGGTGGCTCGAACCTCGAAACACATCTCGGCGTTTGCGTTTGATCAACTTTCTCTAAACTCTCTCTCTCTCTCTCTTTAATATTTAGCATTGATTCATATTGCTCATATCATATATATATGCTTGGTGTTGATTGTGTTATCATACTTGTGTTAAACCAAGAGAGCTTCACATAGCGCCTCAACTCTTATCTAAGAGGAATCTAGAGGAGATAGTCCAGAGCCCTTTACGGGGAATTCGGCTACACTCTTTGGTTACACATAGTGTGTTGCTTTAGATTTGAATTCCGCATCATTTTCATTTTAGATTGCATTGAATTTTTAATAGATTAGCCTTACACCTATTCACCCCCCTCTTGGTGTAATTTCAATTGTATCAGAACCTACGCTCCTGATATTAGGTTTAACCACCTAGGAGTGAGATCTTAGCTAGCTAATCTAAGATTTGCATTTGCACACTTACTGTTTACACACACTCATAGATTACCCTCACATGTTTAATGTCTCTAAAATTGATATATGGAAGATTAGGATAAGTTATCATTCAAAAGTCCTAGGTTTGCATATTTACCTTGCCGCTACCAAGAAATCTTATCTTGGTAATAGCAAGCATATAGATGCCAATGCACAAGCCCTAAATGCATTAAAACAATCTTTTAGCAAAGAATATTTAAATATGATTTCTCATTGTGATTCCGCCTTTGCAGTGTGGAACATATTGACATCTTTCGAGTTACAAACGCCAATCAATGAGGAGCAAGAATCCAGTGGAGAAGAGTCCGACTAACATTGCTTCATGGTCCAAGGGAATGACTCCCTTGAGATATATTCGGATACTCAATTAGATGATAGTACTAATTCTTCTTGTAATGAGTGTATGGATGCACATGTTTTAAATAAAGAACTAGCTATAGGTTGTGAAAAATTGATTTCGAAGTATAAAGTTTTGAAAAAGGAGAGTTCTAAATTAAAAGAAGAAAATGAAAAGTTGTTTTCAAAACTTCATTTGGTTTTGCAAGAAAATGATGAGATTTCAAATGAAAGGGACTCATTGAAACACCAACTTGACCTTGCCCTAAATGAAAATAAGATGTTAAAAAGAAAAAATGATTGTGATAATGTTTTAAAGAAAAATGAGGCTTTATCTTCAAAACTTGATTTTGTTTTAAAGAGAACCATTTTTTGAAAAATAAAATTGATTTAATTTCAAAAGAATTGGATTTGTTTTCAAATGAAAATAAATTTTTGAATAATGATTTAGATTCTTATGGTTGCCATGCTACTACATCTTAATCATCTAATATTTCTATTGCATGCACTACTTCCTATTCTAATATTGATAATGATATATGTATATTAAAGAAGAGTGTAGATTGTTTGGGCTCCACTTTGAGCCAATGTGCTATGGATCATAAGAAATTGGAATCCATGTTTCACAAGAAACATGCACCTCATATTCATGCACATCCACGGCATACACCTCATGTATACCATGATCACACCCATTCTCATATGTATGCTAGAGTGTACACATTGTGGCCGCAAAGGCCATCTTGTAAGATTTTGTTATGATAGACTAAATTCTATAAATTTTGCAAATAATAATGTTAAGGTTAGGAAAAGTGCTAACCCCCATGGACCCAATAAGATATGAGTACCAAAATTCACTCCGATTGTATTTGATGTAGGTGTGGGCTCTCACTTGACGTGGAGGTATTGGTGCCTTGATGGTGGATGCGTTTGAGGTTGATGAATACTACATTGGATGCATCTCCTTCAAGGATGTTTGGTGGGAGAACCACCATGGTTTGGAGACTAAGAGATTAACCTATTGGTTTTGGTAATAATCTCTAACTCCTGTTTTATTCACATGCTCTTATTGATTGATCTTTAACATGTTTTGTTTTCAATGCTTATTATGCTTGATCATATTTTGATGTATGATTATGGTTTTGAACTTCATAGTTTTGATTGCTTATTTAGATGAAGTATTTCATTAAAACCTGTGTTTATACTTGTACAACTAGTGAGCAACATTTGACTCTTATATGTTTGTGCTAAATTGTTCTTTTGTACTCATTAGATGTACTTGTATAGCCTAGTTTTGATGACTCTTACATTCTAACTTGTATTCCCTATTTTATGTACATGTTTTATGATAATGTGTCATCTTCATGTATATGATACTTTTGTCTAAACTAATAAATATAAATGTACATCCTTGAGCCACTTGCCTTCATGCAATATACTTTTGTGAACTCGTTTATATTTTGGATATGTATGTATACTCTAGTTTATACAAAACATACATATGTCTTGAAGTTTGATTTGGTTTGATGAAAATTAAAACTTTTATGTGTTTTATGTTTGTAAAGAAATTTCATTTGAGCTTCAATGTCTTATTTCCATGATTATGTTTTTCACATAACTCTTTTACACTCTATGTTTGTGTTTACTCATATTTTTGTTTCATGAGCATATATGTGCTTTATAGACTTTGAGTGTTATTTATTGTGTTGACTTTCATATTTTCATAGGATATACGATTCGGTTTCATGTCTTGAAAGATTTCATATTAGTTTTTCAAAATTATCTTTAAAACTAGTTTTTATTCTTCAATTGGTAGAGTTTTCAAACTATACCTATTTATTCTCAAATTATACTTTTGAAAACCCCTACCTTCAAGGCGGTTGGATGGGCGACCATGCCGTGTAACTCTTATTGAATATCTTTTAAACTTGTGCATGAATAAAGTGGTAGTTATGAGTTATACACATGATCTTCATGAAAATTCTATTTTTTTATACTCATATGTGTTTTCTATATATGTATACTTCAAATTTCAAGTAGTATCAATTTCAATTGGTAATTTCATTTTTCATACATATATATGCTTTGATTATTCCAATATATTTCAATTGGTATCAAAATTTTTAAGTATGAGATATACATGATTTTTAAAATGAAAATTCATTTTGTATACTCATGTTTTTTATTGCTAAGCTTGATTTAGTTTATAATGTCAATTAGTTTTTAATTGGTATCTTATTCAAGCCTATGCATTTTTTTCTTTAGTATTTCATAAAAGGGGAGAAAATTCTTGTTTTAAATCAGTTTTGTGTAAAATTGGTATTAGTTGAGTTTTCAATTGGTATCTGTAACACCCCGTTCCTGGAATACGTACATAGATACGTATTCTGATTTTTCTAACATATTTCTTTAATTTATCTTGTATTTGTCTTTGTTTTATGATTATTAGTGTGATTGTTTTCTATTGGATTTAGATTCGTAGACTCGGAGTCAGCCCTAGTCTGAACTAAGGGCCTGAACCTAGTGCATTGCTCGAATTAGCATTTCTGATAATTTGATTTGACCGATTTTAGTTTCAAACATCGTTTTCCAATATTTTAGATTTTTCATGATTTTCTGAAATTTTTCAGAATTATTTGCAAAATCTTCAAAACCGGTGTCGGTCAGCATTACTGACTGATTCCCGGATTTTTAATTTTCAAATGAGATTGAATTTTCAAAAACGGCTTTCACATTACCTCTTAGAATTTCATTTTCTATCTAAATTCATTTTTTAAGATTTTTCAGAATTTATCAAAAATCCACCGGTTCTGGTGTCGACCGGTACCGCCAGAAGATTCAAGGATTTTAATTTGAAAACTACATTAAATTTCTCGAATCTGATTTCATCGAGTATCTTAAAATATTATTTTCTATTTTTGAGAATTTTTCGGAGCGATTCTGAAACAGTCAAATTTTTACCCTATTTAAATAATATTATTTTCCCCTTCACTCTTCATTTTTTTCCCTCCCAAAGTCAACCTGACACAGTCCCTCCCCCAATCACATCACCTGCCCCCCATGTCCCATCACATCAAAATTTTCTTTTAAATAAACTTTCCCTCATTTCTTTTCAATCAATTCATTTTTCTTTTCTTTTTATTTTCCTTTTTCTTCTTCCTTTCCTTTTTCTTCTCCTTTTTTCTTTTTCTTCTCCTTTCCCTCCTTGGAGCCCGGCGACAGCCCCCCTTCTTCAAGATCCGGCGCCCCGGTGGGGGCTGCGCGCCGCCGGCGACTCGCCGGCGGCTGACCGCGGCCAGGGGGCCAGGAGGCCCCCTGTGCTTAGGCGGAGGAGGGGCGGAGCCCCCCCTCTCTTCTTCCCTTTCTCTCCCTCTCTCTCTCCTCTCTCTCCCTCTCTTTTTGGGGTGGCCGGCGCCCACCCCAGCCTGCGCCGGCCACGGCGGCCGGCGCAGTGCTCTACGCCTCCCTGGCCGCAGCCAGGGGGCGGCATAGCCAGCCCAGGCCGGGGGGCTGCTGCTCCCCTGTCCTCCTCTCTCTCTTCTCTTTGGGGTGGACGGCGCGGCCACCCTTGGCCGGCGGCCACCGGAGGGTCGCCGGCTCTGGCTCTGGCAGGGCCACGGCCAGGCCAGGAGGCCTGGCCGTGGGCAGTTGGGGGGGCAGCAGCCCCCACCCCTGTCCTCTCTCTCTGCCTGCCTCCTCTCTCTCTTTTCCTCTCTCTTCTCTCTCCTCTCTCTACAATTTCTCTCCCTCTCTACTAATTTTCTCTCTCCTCAGTTTCTCTCTCTAGTCTCTCTCTAACCCCTCTCTCTAGACTCTCTCTAAAACCTCTCTTTCTCTCTCTAGATTTTCTCTCTCTAAATTTTCTCTCTAGAAATCTCTCTTTTTCTCTCTATAAATCTCTCTTTCTCTCTCTAGGTTTTCTCTCTCTAGAAATCTCTCTTTCTCTCTCTACACTTTCTCTCTAGAAATCCCTCTTTCTCTCTTTAGATTTTCTCTCTCTAGAAACCCCTCTTTCTCTCTCTAGACTTTCTCTCTCTAAAACTCTCTTTCTCTCTCCTTTCTTATTCTCTCAAAAATATATTCATATATATTATTATATTATTATATATATTTATTTGGATTGTTGGCTTGATCGTGGTGTTCGTGAATTTCCCGGATATTACTCGGTATTGCGTTCCAGTATTGACGCAAGTACAGTTTCTTTTGAACATGCATCTATTTTATCATTATGCGAGTACATTCCTTTTGATATTACATGTTCTATTATCATCATTTCATGTCTAACAATTGTTATCCTGCTTTTTATATATGATATGTAAGTTGATATGTATAACACCGACACTGATATGTTACACTCGGTACTTGCTATGCTATATTTGACACATGATACCAGACACCGGTACTTTCCATGCTATATTTGTCATATGATACCGGACACCGGTACTTGCCATGCTATATTTGACACATGATAACCGCTACCGGTATTTGACATATGCTATCACCTGGCCCTAGCGCACTTGACCTAATATTGTGACACCTGACCAGATATTATAACACTTGACACCTGTATCTCCTTGCATATTCATGGCTATCACTTTTATAGGGACTTAATTATTATATTATTACCATATATTTGGTACTCCTGAACTCTTGTATACTTGAACCCCTGAAATAGGGAGGCTCCTGATATTACTCCTGATACTATACTCCTGTTGATCCCCGTAATAGGATAACCATGAATATAGGATTACTATGAATACTCTGTAGACATTATCACCGGACAAATTATAATAATTAGATAACTTATACCGGGATGGGGAAACTGATGAGTACCGATATAGTCTCTATGTTTATGATGGTCTTATAGTGTCGCGCGGCCAAATACTTGGATTCAACCTGGAGGCCACCAGGCGTTTCCGTGGGGTGTACTGGCACGCCTACTCCCTTGCCTGCCGGGTGTACCATAAGCCCTTGGGCTTATTCCTGTGGGAGCGGTGACATCCTATTTCTGTTCGGGCGTACAATAAGTCCCGGTACCTATCGGTACGTTCCGGTTCAGCACCGGATACTCCTTGACCGTTGTCCCGGGCATGTACGGGACCCATTCTAAGCATGGTTCGTCGATCCCTATCAGTTTTCAATAACTTACTCCTTGGTCTGTATGCTGAGGTATGTGGGATGGGACACACACCGATGTATACAAATCAGATGAGTCTTAATAATTAATAATAACATGCTCCTGATATATGACTAGCTATACTCTTGACCTATATTGCTCACCACTTATACATGTGCTACCTTGTGAGATTACTCGATTGCTTCCATACTGTTTCATTATTATTGTGAAGGTAAAGTCAGATTATAAAAACTCAGATTATAGTGACGTGATGTACAGGGTATATATATGAGGGTTTCCTTGTTTGGATTATTCCTTCGACGTACTAACCTCACAGATCGGTAATATGGGCTTATATAACTGATTTTCTTGTAGTTACTTTATTTACTGTCTCATTTCATGTTCATATGTGCTTATATTCACGACACACATTTCCTTTACACATGTATCTGTTATGCACGCCACCTGGCTTTAGCATATGTACTCGCTGGGGTTGCTAACAACCCTGGATTCTCATGTCCAGATCCTAGAGTGGACCGTGGCGGCCTTGCTGTACCTGATCAGAGTGGCGCAGCGGGAGCGTGGATTGACAGTTGCCTATTTGGACCCTCCTTCTTCCAGCCTCTTCATGATCGGCTCGCGAGATTCTCACCTTGCTACTCGTGAGTACTTTCCTGTATTTCATATTGAGCATCCTGCTTTTGTGCTTCTTAGTGATTATATATTCTTCAGATATTATATCATGCCGTGTGATAACTGTGTACTGGTGTTATTATTGCTGGATTGTTTATTACCACTGTGCTTCCGTACTCTGATTCTTGCCTGTACTGATGCTTAGCGTATATACGTGTGGGTATTTTTGACCTGCGTATATACGTCGTAGTAACGTCTCCGTATCCGCGGGATCGGGGCGTCACAGTATCAGTCTTCACTTTTAAATTGGTATCTTACTTTCACTCTTTATGATGAAAAATACTTTATTTTAGTATATACTAACTTTGGTATCAATGATCTTAAATTGGTATTATTCTGTATTTGGTATCCTTATTGCAAAATGATTTTAGTGTTTCTTCAAAAATTTGGTTTTTACCTTCAATTAGTATCAATATTTTTTTTATTGATATCAATATGTTTATCAAAATTTTTTCAATTGGTATCAATATTTTTCAATTGGTATCATTATGTTTATCAAAATTTTTAAATTGGTATTAAACATTGTTTTGTTGACTAAAGAAAAGATTCAAATGTTGGTTTTACGTCTTCTCAAATTTTTGATATGACAATTGAATGTTTTTTACCCCTTTGTCTCTTTGGTGTGTTGATTGGTAAGCAAGCAAAATTTATTGGAGAGATGGGGCCTAGTGTTTGGGAGGGGGGGGGGGGGGGGGGGGGCGCAATCTCCGCTGTTTGATTCGCTTTGAAGCATAGGCGACGAGCTCCAAAGATATTCAAAGCTAGCGCTGATGTGGACATCCCCTCTCCCCTTTTTATTATTTTTCTTCCGTCCTGACAGCGAGGAGGCGAGGACCTCGGCGATCGAGGTAAACGCGCGATCTTTTTAATTTCCTTCTCTCTCTCTCTCTCTCCATCTTCCTAAAAGACTTGGGGCACCATCCTTGCAGTCAGGGCGATGTGTAACTATTTGTTCGACCCAAATTCTAGCAATCCCCCTTCCAGCAATACCCCCTCGAGTGTGGGAAGGCACAGCACGCCTTATGCGAAGCACCAACTGTAGTCGGTCGCTATCGAGAGATCTTACATCGTCGACCATCACACATACACACGACTAAGTTTGGGGCATGACTCTGATACCCATCGAAGGACTTGGGCACCATCCCAGAAGACTAGCCTTCTAAGTGGAGTTGCCCAAATTCTTATATACCCAAGACCATTCTTACGTCTAGCCGATGTGAGACTATTTGTTCTACCCAAATGCCAACGCTTCCTCTCTTCCCCTTCTTCTTGCAAAATTAAGAAAAACAACAACTCATCATTGATCCCCTCTTCTTCTCCTCATTTTCTCTCCATCTCCTCTTCCTCTCTCTTCTTTTCCAAAAGACAAAAAAGTTGATAAATTACACACAACAACTCAAAATATGCTTTTCATCTAAATAATCTTTTATATATGCAATGTTCCTAGCACATCACATTACCAAAAAAACTAATAACTCTGGTACTAAACAAAGCAATTTTATAACTATAGCTAATGCAAGCTTTCACTTGCAAGTGCCACTGACTCCCCAAAGGGCCAATTCACTATATATAGGAAATGAGATGAGAGACTTAGCCATATTCTTTAGTTTTGCAAATTTTTGTTTAAGCTAGAAGTTTTCAAAGATCAGTTGAAGAGTAAACACTATGTTTTCCTCAGCATGGAGAATAAGTAAAGAAAATTAAATAGACGCGTATCTTATAATGCAGGGCTAATGTTTGAATTTGAATCATATCAGCATATCTAGCATACGAGCAAGGTGACTAATCATTTCAGTCTTTCAACCACACAGCTAAGATCAATTTTATCTCTTTTCAAATCATATCACTCTTTTCTGTCGCATTATTGAGAATTAATTTTATTTATATTTAATGGTATCAAGTCGCTTTCTCATATGCGAAGTATTCTGATTGAATTTGTAGTCTCAATGAACTTCCACCTGAGGCTCTGTTTGTTTGGCCTGAAAGTGGAAAATATGGACCCCACGAGTTTTTTCAGTGCTTCATTATGTTTGTTTGTTGTGAAAATTGAGAAGAAAAAGTGTGTGGGCTTCACGTTTCCAACTCAGTTTTTTACTTCTACAATACCGCGTTAGAATTTCGAACTAAAAATTTAAAAAACAATCAAAAACTAACCGAGCCAAAATTGCACACTTTTCCTCCCTTTGTTTTCCAACAGCTAAAAAAGGCCTAAGCTAAGACACCTACGGAGTCTATAGCAAATTTGCCACCATTGCTCCACCTCGGCCACACACTTTTATAAGATCCTAGAGCAACCAAGTGATTGGTTCAATAAGCACTAGAGGTCAGCCATCAGCATGAGCTACTCACATCAAGCCACTGAACTCTATATTATAATGGAGTCAATGAGAGTGGGGGTGTATAATAAAATAGGCAAATGATTGCATCTATTTTCTACCAACCCATGAGATAATAAGAGCTTGGTGGAGCTGGCCATGGGACAAATTTTGTGTGAGCAATCTCAAAAGGAACAAAGCACATGCTAACCATTTGATTATTGTGATGAGTGATGGTGTCATTAGACAAAAGAGAAGCACGTCAGGGTGTCATTATTGAGCCCTTTGTGTGTACGAGGAAAAAAAAATGGTACGAGAAATATATATATATTTTTAATATGTACTTATAATTTATATACATTCAGATTGAATCAATGTAATAAAAAATCTCTTACAATCAAAACATCCTCTTTGAAATAGTTATATTGCTTTTAGTTGATCACGAGAGTCTATAAATTCTTGAATTACTAAGAGAAATACTTCAGGGATCACTATTAGCATTAACTTTTCATTTATCATTTTGTCTTTTTTGTTCTGTTTACTTTGAGGGAGATTTTTCCCTTGGTTACTAGCTATATGACCTGCGACCAACAATTGCCTCTCATTTATCCCTATGCCCATCAAGGGGTTCACTTTATGTGTGTGAGCCATACAAGCAGACAATAAGATGATCAATCACGCATTGACACGTGAATTGAAACTCTTATAATATGTTATAATATGTATGTGAGGCCCACATGTTGGCCCAAAGGCCCATCACTCTAGTTTTGATGATGATCAACTCATGTAGTTATAGTACTAATGATCTTGTGTTAATTAGTGTCAGATTTATGATCAAGATCTTAGTAGGTGCATAGCTTCAACAAAGGATTTGAAGTCAAGTTTTAGAGCTAGTGTAACGGTCCCAGCTTCTAATAAGAAAGATTAGGTATTCTGTCTGGAATTCTCCGATTGGCATTAGATTGTTCACTTAGGAATTCTTGACTTGTTGGGGGATGGACGCTCCCGATTGCACTATGCAATGGGACGTCGCCCTCTGAGTTGGCCTCGGGTGGAGGAAAATTTAAGTCCATTTAATACCTAGAAGAATAGTCGAACTTAATCAATGGCAATTCAATAATAACAAGTAGAATAGCTCAAAAACAAAACACTGATTTCATTTATGCACAAAATGTTTTCATGGCAACATTTACATTAGCATGACTACATTCTTTCAAAACATACAATTGCAGTCATAAAGGGATACATTGTTCATACATATAGCTATTGACAACCACTTTCTTTACCAAAAAAAAAAAATATATCCACTTATGTGAGTCAACATTCATTTTCTCCAAAAACAAAAATGTCACCCATCTAGACTTCTATCATGGGGTTATGTTAGAAGCCGAGGAGCTTTCCTCCCTGTTGTCTCCTCCAGATTCATCTTCCTTAATGTCTTCCTCTTCTTCGGGGTCTTCTTCTTCTTCTTGATTTAAATCCTCAGGATCATCCTCTTCTGGATCTACCTCTTCAGGATCCTCTTCTTCTTCCTCTAGGACAGTATCATATTCACATCTCTAATTCTCATGATCATCGTAAAGATCCATGTCTTCTACCCAACTGGAGTCCCACCAAATACCTCCAAAGAAAATCCTTCCTTCAGGATTCATCTCATTGTTAGGCAGGGCTCCCAGGTCCACAGTTGTTGGTGCATTCCTTATGGCACTTTCTGCCTCACTGATTTCATCTTTATTATCTTGTTCCAAGCGAACCCCTGTATCTTTACTGTCTGGGGGACTTTTCAGAATGATAGCTGGATTGGTCTCATCGGACTCAAAATCCCAATCCATGTGGTCCGCAATCCAACTCAAACTTTCCGACCCCGGACTGCCGGATGACGATCCCGTCATCTCTGAATCTCCCATCTGTATAAGTAGGAGATTTACATTAGACAATTTGTCTTCCAATTCTTCCCAAAATAATAACTTGCATGAATATATAACAATACATGATAGAAAATTATCACTTCTTTAACCATGCCGATCTTCATAATTTTCCTTTGGGTGGAACTACTCTGCCAATAGGTTTAACCCTGTCTTGTGTGATATTTTAATTGTTCTCTCATTTCTGGTGGTAATGCTAACCGGTAAGCCAGAGGTCCAATTCTTTCCAATATTTCAAAAGGACCGATGTAACGAGGGTCTAACTTATTCCGTTTACCAACCCGTATCACTCCTCTCATAGGTGATATCTTCAAGAAAACTTTGTCGCCTTCAGCAAATTCCAAGGGTCTTCGGCGCCGATCTGCATATGTGTTCTGTCTACTTTGGGCCGCCTTCATCCTCTTCCTAATTATCCGGATTTTCTCTGTTGTATCTACCACTATATCTGCTCCGAATAATGTTCGGTCTCCCATCTCCTCCCAACAAATCGGAGATCTACACTTCCTGAATAACTCCTTGTTGTGGAGCTAATCTTGCTTATTAGAAGCTGAGACCGTTACAGCTAGCATGGTTTGATCCAAGAGCCATTGGATCGTGTTTAGACCAAGTCAAGAAGATGAGAAGGCTTCAAGTGAAGACTTCAAGAAGATGAAGACTTGAGTCTAGGTTTGTTTTTAGAAGATTTTTTTTAGATAAAATGTAAAGGATAGAATAGTTGGTGGATTGCTCAAGTATCATATACACACACACTCTTGATTTAGTTTGTTTTAGAAAAGAATTTTAACCAAAAATCAAACCGGTATTCAAGTGAAGACTTCAAGTGTTTTGATTTTTGGTTTTCAAGTTTACATGTTTTATCCAAAACCATGTTTAGTGCTTAATGTCAAAAACATAGATATTTCACCATGTTTGTGTAGTGGATCATATCCATACACTCTATGCTTTAAAAGAGTTTAGAATATCTTGTTTTTGTATTTGGAGAAGTTTTGGAAAAATTAATTTTGGAAAATACCGTTTTAAGCCAATTTTTCCAAGTTACAAAAATAGTCCAAATCATTTGTAACATGCCTTGATTTTGTGCAAGCATGTTTGTTTATCAAAGTATATTGGTAAAACTATTTTTGTAGATTTTTTCAGTATTTTATGAGATTTTATTTCATTCAAAAAAACAAGTTTTAAATCCCCTTGACTGTGCTGCCTGGCTTCAGCCGGTCGACCGAGCGGTCGACCGAAGCCTGAAGGCGGTCGACCGACGTGCACAGACGTGCACACCAGTTCTGGCAGGAGGGCCGGTCGACCGACCCGGTCGACAGTCCAGAGAGCTCTGCTCTCTGGAAAGGCCCCGGTCGACCGACCGGTCGACCGGACAGAGAGACTTGCTCTCTGTATCCTGGCCTCGGTCGACCGATGGCTCAACGGTCTGAAATATGACCGTTGGCCGGTCGACCGGGCGGTCGACCGACAGTTCTGTCAGGCCTCCAACGGCTAGTTTTTGGAGCCCTATAAATTGGGCCATTTGGGGGCTGTTTTCTCTAAGATTTTTTAGTGGGTTTTGAGCCAGTTTTTCCTACTTCATTATAAGAGTTTTCTCCACTAAATTGAAAGCTAATACTTCCAATCAAAAGGGGAGTTTATCAAGAGTGTCTAAAAGAGGTTTCTTTGAGTTTTCCTCCACCATTCTCATCCTTATTTTCTCACACAAACACTTGAGCTATCCATTGACATTCATCCTATAGGAGTGTTATTGTGAGAGGATTTTAGGTGATCAAGAGTTGTGATCAGCAAAGTTCATCTTTGTTACTTTGAGGAGGCGGACGTGTGTGTCCGTGGTGTTTTCGAGTTCGGGTGCGAACTTGTTGTTTGAGGTGCGGCCTCGACGAGCTTGTGTGGCTTGCGGTGTGTACGTGATTGGTAGTGAAAAGTGCATTTTTATCATCATATTTACCATCACATTTTCATATTTATTCATTTAATTCTGCACATTATTAATAATTTGTAATTTATTGTGTGCAGGCCTCGAATTATTATTTTAATAAGAAATAAAGCTTAAAGAGCCCAAAAGCGCAGATCCAAGCCCATGTTTGAAGCCCAAGAGTCAAAGTGCAAATATCAATTGTCAAAGTGCAAATATCAATTGTCAAAGTGCAAATACACAAAGGGCTAAAGTTGCAAATATCAAAGATGAGGGAAGGATAGAATTCTACCCAACCCTAAACTCTTGCAGGATGAGCATAAAAGCCAAAGATGAGAAGGAAATTCGTTTAAAAGAGATTGGGAGAATACAAAATCTAGGTAACTTGATTATCAAGTTATCTCGAAATCCCAATATGGAGAGCCAGAATCATACTTCCAGAAGCAAGCGCCCAGATGGACGGACCAGGTGAGGCCACGCGCCAAAGCGCGTGGCCAGATTCCACAAAAATGCCGCAAATCCGCGGCAAAATCCAAGATTCCGCGGCAATCCGAGCTTATCTCTAGACCAATTTTTGTGGGCTGCTTTATCCGGGACTCTTCTCTCTTCTGCACTTATAAATACCCCCTGCAGTGCAACGTACAGGGTCGTCCAGAGGCAGAGCAAAGGGCCAAAGTTAGGGTTTTAGGGTTTCTCTTCTTTCTTCTAGTTTTGTAATTAGGGTTTCTGTTTATTTTCAAGAGAGGGAGATGGCTATGTTGAGGGTGACACTGATGTATGCTTCTCTTCTCCATTGTTTCAAGTAATGAAGGTAATTTTATTTTTATTTATGTCATTGCTTTACTTTTCTTTTTGTTCTCTTTTTCTTTTCTACTTTCTTTCTGTTGATCTTTGATGAGCATGCAAGCGATTACCGAACCACAAGTATAACAAATCTTGGTGGTGCCAATGATATTCCATGGAGATGTTCTCCTCCTCGAGGCGTATCAATTCATACTTGCCCAAGGCTTGATGATCTAATGCGAACAGCGGACTGAGATCGATCCCATGATTTATGCGTTCAACGCCTCCGAAATAAGGTAGAAAGTGTTAGGTTTTCACATATTTTCTCCAACCAAGGTTAGTTTTCTTTTCTTTTCTTTTATTTTATTTTTGTAGATTAAATCACTATCTCCCAATTCTTTTTTTTTCCGATTCATTGTAAATACCACTTCCTTTCTAACTTAACTAATAAAAATAAAAACTTTAGAGAAACTTGCTTAACGCTTCCATCGCAGTCCCTCCCTGAGGATCACGACCCGCATAGCCCTGCTACCGCGGATTAGAACTGAGACTTGCACATCATATTCTAAAATACTATATTTTTGTGTGCAGGAAAATTCAGTCAACAAATTGGCGCCGTTGCCGGGGAGGGACGGTAAGTTTATCTCTAAAACAAAAATTTAATTTTTAACTAATTCTTTATTCTTTTCTGTTTGCAGGTTTGGAGAACAGGAAACAGAAATACAGCAGCAGCAGTGGACATATAGCTCCTCTGTGCCTCTGCCCTCGAAGGCAGAGCATCAGAGACTACTGTATTGCCGCGGATCCGCGGCCATAGCCGCGGAAACGCGGCAACAGTAGAGGATTACTCACTGAAATTTTTGCAGGATTCTGCAAATTGCAAATACTATTTTCTGCTCTGTTCGGTTTGTTCTGTGATAAACCTGTATACTGCTAATTAATTCAACAGTAAATTATTTGTTGTTAAAGATAAAATTGATTAGACGTTTGCATATTAGGCACGTGTCTTTTCAATTCCTTTATTTTTACTGTTGAAGAGTGCTGGAGAAGCAAGGTACGTACGCGTTGCATGTAGAATAGGACTCATCTCTTGGTTGATTTTCTGCTTTGAGTGAATCTTATCTACTTATCTTGTACGCTTGCACTAATTCATCTTAAGGGCATAACCCATTAACAAGATAAGGTGGGGATTTCATCACCCTTCCTTAGCCCAAAAATCATATCCCGAGCACTCACTAACCCAAGCCTAACTTAAAAATTAGTAGACGTTGGCCCTAGGGACACTCGGACTCAATTAGGAGATTATCCTAAGGGGGAACGGTGTTGGAAGTTGACTCCTGCCAAATCAGTGTCTAGGAAGGGGATTGAGGGCCGAAAGCCCGAAGTGTGGTGGTTATTTAATTAAGGAACGTCTTTGACGGAAACCTCCCACCACTCTTGCCCCGACCTGGCTGATTAACTTGTGGTCAAAGTCTACACCCTACCTCCCGTGGACAGTCTAACTAGTTAGGAGTCGTCTAGGTCTAGGTCTACCCTAACTTAGGTTAGAAATTTTTCTTTTTTGTTTGTTTCTTTTTCTTTTTCTTTTCTTTTGTTTGCTTTGTGTGATATGGCCTATAACAATAATTTTTTCAATTTTAATGAGGATCCATATTATACACCAACCTCTTTTTCGGATATTACCAACCCGGCATATCATAACTCTAACCAACTTAGTGTGCCAGATTGGTCTTATCCGAATCATTACATGCCCCAGTCCCAATACTATGAACAAGATTGGAATAATCATCACTACTCTTCACAGAGTCAATGGGGATTCAACACCCTTGAGCCATATGGTCAACCACCTGTTCAACCATTATCTTCATATACGTCTTTTCCCACATCACCAAGGTTTCAGTCCTCCATTGATCTATTCGATGGGTTAGAAGAAAAAGTGGATCGGTTGCAAGATACGATGAATGATCAAATTTTTAGACTTTCAAACATTCTTGAGCATCTTGATAGGAACCAAGAATCATTCTGTTTAGAAGACCTTGATCAAAATTCAATTTCATCACATCAATATGAACTTGCTCAATCCCAATCCTTGGACAAATTGGCTAGTTTTAATTTCAATGAGATTGAATTAGATTATGAATGTGAACCCGATCCCCAACTTTGCGATTCAATTTCCATCTTCGAATCTATGTTGACTCCAGTATCCTTACCCAATTTGGACCAATTTTCTGAGCCAACATTTATTCCCATACCCATAGATCATGAAATTGAATCACCCATTTTGATGATCATATTGACTTGACCAATTGTGCAATTTTGAAAGTCCCATGGAAAAATTGGCAAGTTCCCATTTTTATGAGATTGAAACTAATGAGATATGTGACCTAGATTCCTAAATCTATGATCAAGTTCAAATTCCCGAATCATTATTGACTCCTGTTTTGTTACCCGACTTAGGTAATATTTTAAAGTCAGTTTTGATTCCCACACCTATCATTCCTGAACTTGAATCACCAACATTGAGTCACATTCCATTGTGGGAAAATGATTGTAGACTTGAGTTTCAATTTCTTGACTTGGACCCACCTCTTGATCCTAGCCCGACTCCTGAACCTTTACTTGATTTGAGTTTCTTTCCTGAATCGGTATTAGATCCTGAACCTATCATTCTTGAGTCCAAGTCAACCATTTTACCAAGTCACATTCTTTTGTTGGACATAGGTATAGACCATGACTCTGTGATGATTTTCCAGGACTGGTCATGTAAAGGGAGTAAGTTTCACGAGAGGATCTTCCATGATCCTATTCATTCTGGGGACTGTAAATATGTAAATAAAAAAGAGGTCAATAAAGGTAGGTCCCGTGAACTACCACGTTATCTTGTTTGGGCCGCATTTCGTGGACCAATTAGACCACCTCCGGAACCACCACCCTAAGGTAACTTCCGCCTTCCCTTGTTCTGTTTCATGCATATATGCATTCATTCATACATTGAGGACAATGCATGAGATAAGTGTGGGGGTGGGCTTTACTAACATACTAACATAAGTAGACACTAACAAAATTTGCTAATAAAAAAAAAAGAAAAAAAAATTTAAAAAAAAAATGTTATAAAAAGGACAGTATTTTGACTTATTTTTTTAAGAAACCTAAGTTAGTTTTAAGGATTAGGAAAATCATGATTAGGATTTCTAAAAACTTGGTCAAAATAAATAAATTGTTTAATTTTTAGGTATAGGAGAGAAATTGAATAAATAATTAGTCTTGATTTTTACCTTAATGAAATGTGCATACCAAATGCATATCTAGGATTCTAAGACAAAGACCCTTGTGCCTCATAAAAAAAAATGTCTAAAAAAAAAAAATCACCAATTAAGCTGATACATGTGCCTCAAGAAGCATAAGTATTCAAGCCTAAAGGTGAGTTCTAAATAAAAATAAAGTCCTCAGTTTTGTGGCCTAGTTCATTCGAATTTGAGTCCGCGGGGTGTTTTCTCACCTGGTGCCCTAAAGCCGACCGGTTTGGGAGCCACCGACTTTAAGTTCGCTACATGGGTGGATTAGAAAGCCTAAGAAAACTGAGAATATTATACATGTATTAACACATCTATTAGTCAATTAGTTAGGTATGAGGGCCTCAAGAAGCCTTGATACTTATACGAAAGAAAATTAGATGAGTTATACATGCCAAAAAAAAAAAAAATTATATTAACACATCTAATAGTCAATTAGTTAGGTATGAGGGCCTCAAGAAGCCTTGATACTTACACGAAAGAAAATTAGATGATGTTATAAAAATAATAAAGAGGCATGAGAGTCCAAGTTAAGGAATTGCTAGTAATAATTCATAAGGATGCATATGATTTTTGGTAACGAAAAAGACTATATTAGAAATTCAATTTAATCCTTACCTAAAATGAATAACAATTGACTTTATAAAGACTAGGTTTGAAGAATGAATAAAAATGATAATCCTAAAACTTATAGACTACTTAGTCTCTTCAAATATAATTCAAATATTTTTCTTTTTATGGATTTTGTGGGTGCAATCCGCTGAAAACCCTCACGAGACAACACTCGTCCTCTAGGGTAACCTAGAGGTTTAACGGCTTGTTGCACGTGCTAAGTGCAATCGTGATTCCTACGAAAGTGAGTTAGGTTAGATTAACTTTTCATTTCTTTTTCTTTTTCTTTGTTTTTACTCGAGGACGAGCAAAAAGATAAGTGTGGGGGTGTGATTGGTAGTGAAAAGTGCATTTTTATCATCATATTTACCATCACATTTTCATATTTATTCATTTAATTCTGCACATTTATTAATAATTTTTAATTTATTATGTGCAGGCCTCGAATTATTATTTTAATAAGAAATAAAGCTTAAGAGCCCAAAAGCCCAGATCCAAGCCCATGTTTGAAGCCCAAGAGTCAAAGTGCAAATATCAATTGTCAAAGTGCAAATATCAATTGTCAAAGTGCAAATACACAAAGGGCTAAAGTTGCAAATATCAAAGATGAGGGAAGGATAGAATTCTACCCAACCCTAAACTCTTGCAGGATGAGCATAAAAGCCAAAGATGAGAAGGAAATCGTTTAAAAGAGATTGGGAGAATACAAAATCTAGGTAACTTGATTATCAAGTTATCTCGAAATCCCAATATGGAGATCCAGGATCATACTTCCAGAAGCAAGCGCCCAGATGGACGGACCAGGTAAGGCCACGCGCCAAAGCGCGTGGCCAGATTCCACAAAAATGCCGCAAATCCGCGGCAAAATCCAAGATTCCGCGGCAATCCGAGCTTATCTCTGGACCAATTTTTGTGGGCTGCTTTATCCGGGACTCTTCTCTCTTCTACACTTATAAATACCCCCTGCAGTGCAACGTACAGGGTCGTCCAGAGGCAGAGCAAAGGGCCAAAGTTAGGGTTTTAGGGTTTCTCTTCTTTCTTCTAGTTTTGTAATTAGGGTTTCTGTTTATTTTCAAGAGAGGGAGATGGCTATGTTGAGGGTGACACTGATGTATGCTTCTCTTCTCCATTGTTTCAAGTAATGAAGGTAATTTTTATTTTTATTTATGTCATTGCTTTACTTTTCTTTTTGTTCTCTTTTTCTTTTCTACTTTCTTTCTGTTGATCTTTGATGAGCATGCAAGCGATTACCGAACCACAAGTATAACAAATCTTGGTGGTGCCAATGATATTCCATGGAGATGTTCTCCTCCTCGAGGCGTATCAATTCATACTTGCCCAAGGCTTGATGATCTAATGCGAACAGCGGACTGAGATCGATCCATGATTTATGCGTTCAACGCCTCCGAAATAAGGTAGAAAGTGTTAGGTTTTCACATATTTTCTCCAACCAAGGTTAGTTTTCTTTTCTTTTCTTTTATTTTATTTTTGTAGATTAAATCACTATCTCCCAATTCTTTTTTTTTTCCGATTCATTGTAAATACCACTTCCTTTCTAACTTAACTAATAAAAATAAAAACTTTAGAGAAACTTGCTTAACGCTTCCATCGCAGTCCCTCCCTGAGGATCACGACCCGCATAGCCCTGCTACCGCGGATTAGAACTGAGACTTGCACATCATATTCTAAAATACTATATTTTTGTGTGCAGGAAAATTCAGTCAACAGTACGGACTAGGGAGTCCGAGAGTCGTAGGTGTTGCGGCACCGAGTGATCCAGTGGGATCGATTATAGTGGAAATCCTTCGTGTGTCGAAGGCGGGGATGTAGAGCAAGTGTGCTCGAACCTCGAAACAAATCCCTTGTGTTTGTGATTGCTCACTCTCTCTCTCTCTTTGTCTCCTTGTTTATATCTTGTATACTTATCTTATCTTTATCTTTATATGCATGATATACATTTGTGCTTAATTGATATATTTGCTTGGGATTATTTGCTAACACTTGTATTCAACCAAGAGAGATAACGCGGCACCTCAACCCTTATCTAGGGGAATCTAGAGGAGTTAGTCCAGAGCCCTTCACGGGGAATTCGGCTACACTTTTATGTTATACGTGGTGTTTAGTTTAAATAGTTTGTTTAGGTCATAATAGTTTTTAATTCCGCATTATTTGGCATTAAGTGACCATTAGATTAGCCATCACCTATTCACCCCCCTCTAGGTGATTCTACACCACACACATAACAGATTATAAGAGGATCAATACACGTGTCAATGCGTGATTGGTCCTCATATTATATGTGTGTGTGGCTCACACACACGAACCGAACCACTCATCAAAGGTTCCTTAAGTGTTATTTTTAATAAGAAGGTGATGTAGGAAGCCAAGCACCCAGCGTCTAATAGTCGTAGATCAAAGCAGATCAAAGTCAAGGTAGCAGGAAAAGTCAAACTAGTTGACTAGTCTTTCAGATTAGTCGAATAGTCCGCCCAACAAAGAGTTTCATATTTGGCTTAGTCGACTAATCCTCTCAGTAGTCGACTTACTAGTCGACTAACACTCTCAGTAGTCGACTAATTTGGTTCAACAGAGAGTTGGTAATTTTTAGACTTGTGCATTAATCGACTAATGAAAGCCACTAGTTGACTAACTTTGTTACCACCTCTGTATCAGAAAATCCGATTCTATTTAGGAGCTTGTTTTCGGGTCCAATTGGATTCCAAATTATTTTTGTTTTAGTTTCTTATTTAGATTAGACTACTACTTTTAAAACCTATTTAAAGATCATTGTATTCTTTATTTTGTACATAATATTTTGATAAATTCAATTGAGTTTTTCTCTCCTATTGCTCGTGGATTTGAGATGTTTATCGTTGCTCGTGGATTCGAGTTGTTTTTGCTCGTGAATTCGAGTATAATCGTACCTGAAAGTTTCTTTCAGGGTTCATTGGCGCTAGAACGAGATCTACCCGGCATCTTTACTTTCTTATCTACGTCAAGTGGTATTAGAGTTTTGACAACTTTCTGGCATGGCAGGAGACGACAATGGATTGCAAGGCCTTTCCATAAGAAAAAGCACTACTAAAAAGAGGGTCGGCACTGTCAAGTCACCCTTGGATCTTATTGTCCAAGAGATCAAGAAGTTGTCACTCAAGCTTAATGACTGAAATCTAGCCGATGATACATACCGAAGCGGACGTGATCACGTGTAGACTATCTAAAAATTACTGAAGGCAAACTCTTAAAATGCGAGCCTCATACCAAACGCGAGGGTCGCGTTTCAACTCTAAACGTAGACTTTCTGTTACTTCTTTAAACGCGAAGATCGCGTTACTTCTTTAAACGCGAACCTCAATCAAGGTCTTGTTTCAATTTTAAACGCAAGCTTGTGAAGCTCTGTGTTTTAACACCATCGCGAGCCTGCGAGCTCCGCGTTCCAACTACAATGCGAGATCTGCATCCAACACGAGATCCACATTTTTTTTGTAACATACAACATTTAAACTAGGTCAATTACACCCACTTTCTCTCCATTTAATGAGGAAGAAATTTTCATTATGGAAAAATTTAAGGGGTAAGTTACACCCCACATACTCTATAAACAGCTGCTTCACAGATGAAGGAAAAAAAACACAGAGTGTTGGAGGAGAAAGATTGAGAGAAAAAGGAAGATTTTTTACAACTTGCTGAGCACAAGTTAACTTTCTATCTCTTTGAGATTTAAGTCATTGTGTAAGGTTTATACTGTTGGCCCAAAGGCCCGTCACTCTAGTTTTGATGATGATTAACTCATGTAGTTATAGTTTACTAATGATCTTATGCTTATTTAGTTTCAGTTATCTATCAAGATCTTAGTAGGTGTGTAGCTTCAATAAAAATATTTTAGAGCTTACACGTGTTGATCTAAGAGCTTGCGCACCAAGATCACATCTAGAACTCGGTTGGAGTCTAGCTCGTTGGATCGTATTTTGGATCGAGTCAACTTGAAGATAGAGTTTTACAAGAAGACTTCAGTTTGTGTTGTTTAGATCTTGTGTAAGATACATAGTGTTGATATGCTCAAGTTCACACACACAAAAGTTTCTATATGTTTACTTTTCATTTAACCGGTTTTTGGATTTCATATCAAAAACATAGATATAATATCTTCCATGTGTATTGGATTTTCTCCATACACTCTGTGCTTCAAAAAGAGTTTCGATATCTTGTATTTTTATCAATACATATTTTGGAGAAAACGATTTTTCATTTCAAAATACAAGTTTTGAAAAATACGGTTTTCGGGTTTAAGCTTAACTTCTAAATTACAAAAATGGTTCAAAATATTTGTAATATGCGTTGATTTTTGATCACACATATTTTCACTTCAAAGTACTTTAAAGAACTTATTTTTGTGGAATTAATGAGATTTTAGTTAAATCAAAAAGACCAGTTTTTTAAACTTTTTATCCCGCCAATTTTGTGCTGGCGGTCAACCGGACCAGGGGTCGGTCGACTGGGCCGGTCGACCGATGTGCACAAACTTGTACACGTAGCCAGCCTCTTAGGCCATCGACCGCACAGTCGACCGACTGTAAGTCCCTTACTATCGGGTAAGGGCGGTCGACCGGGCGGTCAATCGGAGGTAGGCAACGGTCAAATTTTGACCGTTGGTCAGTCGATCGGAGGTCAATTCTGACCATAAATGGCTGCTAACGGCTAGTTTATTTGAAAGCCTATAAAAAGGGTTTTTCTTAGACTGCTTTGGACAAGAATTTTGAGAGCGTATTTTCAAATCTTTCTAGTGCTTTTGCACCAATTCAAAAGAAGTTTTAGGGCTAAAAGTTTTGATTTTGATTTGTGTTTTCAAGGTTGGATATTCAAAGAAAAGAGATTTTGGGAAATTGGTTTTTGGTTTATATTCTTGATATAAATCTTATATTTTTTCAAGAGTTTTCTTTGGGATTTTATCTTCCATACTCCTTGATTTTTCTCACACTTGAGCTATTCCTCTATCCTATCTATAGGATCTTTGTGTTGGTGAGAAAAAGAGTTTGTTGTCCTTTGAGATCACCAAGAGTGGTTTGTGGTCCCTGAGATCACTAAGTTGTAATCTTTGCTCTGGCTTGTTGTTACTCCTCTTGTGGTGAGGTGGTTGTTGGTTGTTCGCTTAGTGTCTATCCCTCTTGTATAGAGGTGATCTTTGTTTTGGCATTGGTGCCTTACCACTTGTGTAGAGGTGATTGTTGTTGGAGAGAGGAGGTGTGTTCTCCTTATGTTGTATTACCCAAATTTTCGGTGAAGTTTCCTTGTGTGGGAAGTCCTTTGGGGACGCTTTAGTGGAAATCCTTTTGTGTGAAGGCAAGGACGTAGAGCGGTGGCTCGAACCTTGAAACACATCGCGGCGTTTGCGTTTGATCAACTTTCTCTAAACTCTCTCTCTTTAATATTTAGCATTGATTCATATTGCTCATATCATATATATATATATATATATATATATGCTTGGTGTTGATTGTGTTATCATACTTGTGTTAAACCAAGAGAGCTTCACATAGCCCCTCAACTCTTATCTAAGAGGAATGTAGAGGAGATAGTCCAGAGCCCTTCATGGGGAATTCGGTTGCACTCTTTCGTTACATATAGTGTGTTGCTTTAGATTTAAATTCTGCATCATTTTCATTTTAGATTGCATTGAATTTTTAATAGATTAGCCTTACACCTATTCACCCCCCTCTAGGTGTAATTTCAATTGGTATCAGAACCTACGCTCTTGATATTAGGTTTAACTACCTAGGAGTGAGATCTTGGCTAGCTAATCTAAGATTTGCATTTGCACACTTACTGTTTACACACACTCATAGATTACCCTCCCATGTTTGATGTCTCTAAAATTGATATATGAAAGATTAGGATGAGTTTTCATTCAAAAGCCCTAGGTTTGCATGTTTACCTTGCCACTACCAAGAAATCTTATCTTGGTAATAGCAAGCATATAGATGCCAATGCACAAGCCCTAGATGCATTAAAGCAATCTCTTAGTAAAGAATATTTAAATATGGTTTCTCATTGTGATTCCGCCTTTACAGTGTGGAACATATTGACATCTCTCGAGCTACAAACGCCAATCAATGAGGGAGCAAGAATTCAGTGGAGAAGAGTCTAACCAACATTGCTTCATGGTCCAAGGGAATGACTCCCTTGAGATATATTCGGATACTCAAGTAGATGATAGTACTTATTCTTCTTGTAATGAGTGTATGGATGCACATGTTTTAAATAAAGAACTAGCTATAGGTTGTGAAAAATTGATTTCGAAGTATAAAGTTTTCAAAAAGGAGAGTTTTAAATTAAAGAAGAAAAATGAAAAGTTGTTTTCAAAACTTTTTTTGTTTTGCAAGAAAATGATGAGATTTCAAATGAAAGGGACTCATTGAAACCCCAACTTGACCTTACCCTAAATGAAAATAAGATGTTAAAAAGTAAAAATGATTGTGATAATGTTTTAAAGAAAAATGAGGCTTTATCTTCAATGATTGTGATAAGTGTTCTGATTGAATTTGTAGTCTCAATGAACTTTCACCTGAGACACTGTTTGTTTGGCCTGAAAGTGAGAAATGTGGACCCCACGCGTTTTTTCAGTGCTTCATCATTTTATTTGCTGTGAAAATTGAGAAGGAAAAATGTGTAGACTTCACGTTTTCAATTCAGTTTTTTACTTTCAGAGTGCTGCGCCAGAATTTTGAGCTAAAAACTTAAAAAACGATCAAAAACTAACCGAGCACACTTTTCCTTCGTTTGTTTTATAACAGCTAAAAAGGGCCTAAGCTAAGACACCTAAGGAGTCTATAGCAAATTTGCCACCATTGCTCCACCTCGGCCACACACTTTTTGTGCAATGTTTTTTGTAATCCTAGAGCAACCAAGTGATTGGTTCAATAAGCACTGCAGGTCTGCCATCAGCATGAGCTACTCCCATCAAGCACTGAACTCTACACTATAAAGGAGTCGATGAGAGTGGGGGTGTAGAATAAAATAGGCAAATGATTGCATCTATTTTCAACCAACCCATGAGATGATATGATGTTGGTAGAGCTGGCCATGGGACAAATTTTGTGTGAGCAATCTCAAAAGGGGTTCGGTTCATGTGTGTGAGTCACATACACATATACTAAGAGAGCCAATCACGTGTTGACACGTGGATTGATCCTCTTATAATCTCTATAATATGTGTGTGAGGCTCACACACATAACATATTATAAGAAG
Organism: Agave tequilana; assembly: GCA_038442645.1. NCBI lineage: Eukaryota > Viridiplantae > Streptophyta > Magnoliopsida > Asparagales > Asparagaceae > Agave > Agave tequilana. Next base: position 246,310 of record JAVJIF010030805.1, on the reverse strand, counting down.
ATCAATTCACGTGTCAACGCATGATTGGTCCTCTTATCGTATGTGTGTGTGGCTCACACACATGAACCGAACCCATCTCAAAAGTGACGCGCGCACCTCTTGAGAGCTGAATCATTACACCTATTTTATTCACAAAAAGAATTTAGGAAAGGAGAAAGCAAAAGGAACAAAAGCACATGCTAACCATTTGATTATTGTGATGTGTGATGGTGTCATCAGGCAAAAGAGAAGCACATCAAGGTGTCATTATTGAGCCCTTTGTGTGTACGAGGGAAAAACAAAAAAAAAACATGGTACGAGAAATATTTTTTATTTATTATGTACTTATAATTTATATACATTCAGATTGAATCAACGTTCTAAAAAATCTCTTACAAAAACATCCTCTTTGAAATAGTTAAATTGCTTTTAGTTGATCACGAGAGTCTATAAATTCTTGAATTACTAAGAGAAATACTTCAGGGATCACTATTAGCATTAACTTTTTCATTTTCATTTTGTCTTTTTTGTTCTGTTTACTTTGAGGGAGATTTTTCCCTTGGTTACCAGCTATATGACCTGCGACCAGCAATTGCCTCTCATTTATCCCTATGCCCATTAAGGGGTTCACTTTTATGTGTGTGAGCCACACAAGCAAACAATAAGATGATCAATCACGCATTGACACGTGGATTGAAACTCTTATAATATATTATAATATGTATGTGAGGCCCACACACATAACAGATTATAAGAGGATCAATACACGTGTCAATGCGTGATTGGTCATCATATTATATGTGTGTGTGGCTCACACACACGAACCGAACGCCCCATCAAAGTTCCCTTAAGTGTTATTTTTAATAAGAAGGTGATGTAGGAAGCCAAGCACCCACCGTCTAATAGTCGTAGATCAAAGCAGATCAAAGTCAAGGTAGCAGGAAAAGTCAAACTAGTTGACTAGTCTTTCAGATTAGTCGACTAGTCCGCCCAACAAAGAGTTTCATATTTGGCTTAGTCGACTAATCCTCTCAGTAGTCGACTTACTAGTCGACTAACACTCTCAGTAGTCGACTAATTTGGTTCAATAGAGAGTTGGTAATTTTTGGACTTGTGCATTAATCGACTATGAAAGCCACTAGTTGACTAACTTTGTTACCACCTCTGTATCAAAAAATCCGATTCTATTTAGGAGCTTGTTTTCGGGTCCAATTGGATTCCAAATTATTTTTGTTTTAGTTTCTTATTTAGATTAGACTACTACTTTTAAAACCTATTTAAAGATCATTGTATTCTTTATTTTGTACATAATATTTTGATAAATTCAATTGAGTTTTTCTCTCCTATTGCTCGTAGATTTGAGATGTTTATTGTTGCTCGTGGATTCGAGTTGTTTTTATTCGTCGATTCGAGTATAATCGTACCTGAAAGTTTCTTTCAGGGTTCATTGGCGTTAGAACGAGATCTACCCGACATCTTCATTTTCTTATCTGCGTTAAGTGGTATTAGAGTTTTGACAACTTTCTGGCGATGGCAGGAGACAACGATGGATTGTAAGGTCTTTCCATAAGAAAAAGCACTGCTAAAAAGAGTGTCGGCACTGTCAAGTCAACCTTGGATCTTATGGTCTAAGAGATTAAGAAGTTGTCACTCAAGCTTAATGACTGAAATCTAGCCGATGGTACATACCGAAGCGGACGTGATCACGTGTAGACAATCTAAAATTACTGAAGGCAAACTCTTAAAATGCGAGCCTCATACCAAACGCGAGGGTCGCGCTTCAACCCTAAACACAGACTTTCTGTTACTTCTTTAAACGCGAAGATCGCGTTACTTCTTTAAACGCGAACCTCAATCAAGGTCTTGTTTCAATTTAAACGCAAGCCTGTGAAGCTCTGTGTTTTAACACCAACGCGAGCCTGCGAGCTCCGCGTTCCAACTACAATGCGAGATCTGCATCCAACACGAGATCCACATTTTTTTTATAACATACAACAATTAAATTAGGTCAATTACACCCACTTTCTCTCCACTTAATGAGGAAGAAATTTTCATTATGGAAAATTTTAAGGGGTTAGTTACACCCAAAAACTCTATAAATAGCTGCTTCACAGATGAAGGGAAAAAAAACACAAAGTGTTGGAGAAGAAAATTTGAGAGAAAAAGGAAGACTTTTTACAACTTGCTGAGCACAAGTTAACTTTCTATCTCTTTGAGATTTAAGTTATTGTGTAAGGTTTATACTGTTGGCCCAAAGGCCCGTCACTCTAATTTTGATGATGATTAACTCATATAGTTATAGTTTACTAATGATCTTATGTTTATTTAGTTTCAGTTATCTATCAAGATCTTAGTAGGTGTGTAGCTTCAACAAAGATATTTTAGAGCTTACACGTGTTGATTCAAGAGCTTGCGCATCAAGATCACATCTAGTACTTGGTTGGAGTCTAACTCGTTGGATCATATTTTGGATCGAGTCAACTTAGAGATAGAGTTCTACAAGAAGACTTCAGTTTGTGTTGTTTAGATCTTGTGTATGATAGATAGTGTTGATATGCTTAAGTTCACACACACAAAAGTTTCTATATGTTTGCTTTTTATTTAACTGATTTTTGGATTTCATATCAAAAACATAGATATAATATCTTTCATGTGTATTGGATTTTCTCCATACACTCTGTACTTCAAAAAGAGTTTCGATATCTTGTATTTTTATCAATACATATTTTGGAGAAAACGATTTTCATTTCAAAATACAAGTTTTGAAAAATACGGTTTTCGGTTTTAAGCTTAACTGCTAAATTACAAAAATGGTTCAAAATAATTGTAATATATGTTGATTTTTGATCACACATATTTTCACTTCAAAGTACTTTAAAGAACTTATTTTTGTGGAATTAATGAGATTTTATGGGATTTTAGTTAAATCAAAAAGACCAGTTTTCTAAACCTTTTATCCCTGCCTGTTTTGTGCTGGCGGTCGACCGGGCCGGTCGACCGATGTGCACAAACTTGTACACGTAGCCAGCCTCTTAGGCCGTCGACTGCACAGTCGACCGACTATAAGTTCCTTACTCTCGGGTAAGGGAGGTCGACCGGGCGATCGATCGGAGGTAGGCAACAGTCAAATTTTGACCGTTGGTCAGTCGATCGGAGGTCAATTCTGACCATAAATGGCTGCTAACGGCTAATTTATTTGAAAGCCTATAAAAGGTTTTTCTTGGACTGTTTTGGACAAGAATTTTGAGAGCGTATTTTCTAATCTTTCTTGTGATTTTGCAGTAATTCAAAAGAAGTTTTAGGGCTAAAAGTTTTGATTTTGATTTGTGTTTTCAAGGGTTGGATATTCAAAGAAAAGAGATTTTGGGAAATTGGTTTTTGGTTTATATTCTTGATATAAATCTTATATTTTTTCAAGAGTTTTCTTTGAGATTTTATCTTCCATACTCCTTGATTTTTCTCACACTTGAGCTATTCCTCTATCCTATCTATAGGATCTTTGTGTTGGTGAGAAAAAGAGTTTGTTGTCCTTTGAGATCACCAAGAGTGGTTTGTGGTCCCTGAGATCACTAAGTTGTAATCTTTGCTCCGGCTTGATGTTACTCCTCTTGTGGTGAGGTGGTTGTTGGTTGTTCGCTTAATGTCTATCCCTCTTGTGTAGAGGTGATCTTTGTTTTGGCATTGGTGCCTTACCTCTTGTGTAGAGGTGGTTGTTGTTGGAGAGAGGAGGTGTGTTCTCCTTGTGTTGTATTACCCAAATTTTCGGTGAAGGTTCCTTGTGTGGGAAGTCCTTTGGGGACGCTTTAGTGGAAATCCTTCTGTGTGAAGGCGGGGACGTAGAGCGGTGGCTCGAACGTTGAAACACATCTCGGCGTTTGCGTTTGATCAACTTTCTCTAAACTCTCTCTCTCTTTAATATTTAGCATTAATTCATATTGCTCATATCATATATATATGCTTGGTGTTGATTGTGTTATCATACTTGTGTTAAACCAAGAGAGCTTCACATAGCGCCTCAACTCTTATCTAAGAGGAATCTAGAGGAGATAGTCCAGAGCCCTTCATGGGGAATTTGGCTGCACTCTTTGGTTACACATAGTGTGTTGCTTTAGATTTAAATTCCGCATCATTATCATTTTAGATTGCATTGAATTTTTAATAGTTAGCCTTACACCTATCATCCCCCTCTAGGTGTAATTTCAATTGGTATCAGAACCTACGCTCTTGATATTAGGTTTAACTACCTAGGAGTGAGATCTTGGCTAGCTAATCTAAAATTTGCATTTGCACACTTACTGTTTACACACACTCATAGATTACCTTCGCATGTTTGATGTCTCTAAAATTGATATATGAAAGATTAGGATGAGTTTTCATCCAAAAGCCCTAGGTTTGCATGTTTACCTTACCGCTACCAAGAAATCTTATCTTGGTAATAGCAAGCATATAGATGCCAATGTACAAGCCCTAGATGCATTAAAGCAATCTCTTAGCAAAGAATATTTAAATATGGTTTCTCATTGTGATTCCGCCTTTACAATGTGGAACATATTGACATCTCTCGAGCTACAAACGCCAATCAATGAGGAGCAAGAATCCAGTAGAGAAGAGTCCAACCAACATTGCTTCATGGTCCAAGGGAATGACTCCCTTGAGATATATTCGGATACTCAAGTAGATGATAGTACTTATTCTTCTTGTAATGAGTGTATGGATGCACGTGTTTTAAATAAAGAACTAGCTATAGGTTGTGAAAAATTGATTTCGAAGTATAAAGTTTTCAAAAAGGAGAGTTCTAAATTAAAAGAAGAAAAATGAAAAGTTGTTTTCAAAACTTTATTTAGTTTTGCAAGAAAATGATGAGATTTCAAATGAAAGGAACTCATTGAAACCCCAACTTGACCTTGCCCTAAATGAAAATAAGATGTTAAAAGTAAAAATGATTGTGATAATGGTTTAAAGAAAAATGAGGTTTTATCTTCAAAGCTTGATTTTATTCTAAGAGTGAACCATTCTTTGAAAATAAAATTGATTTAATTTCAAAAGAATTGGATTTGTTTTCAAATGAAAATGAATCTTTGAATAATGATTTAGATTCTTATGGTTGCCATGCTACTACATCTTAATCATCTAATATTTCTATTGCATGCACTACTTCCTCTTCTAATATTGATAATGATATATGTATATTAAAGTAGAGTGTAGATTGTTTGGGCTCCACTTTGAGCCAATATGCTATGGATCATAAGAAATTAGAATCCATATTTCACAAGAAACATGCACCTCATATTCATACACATCCACGACATACACCTCAGGTACACCATTATCACACCCATTCTCATATGTATGTTAGAGTGTACACATTGTGGCCGCAAAGGCCATCTTACAAGATTTTGCTATGATAGACTAAATTTTGTAAATTTTGCAAATAATAATGTTTAGGTTAGGAAAAGTGCTAAACCCCATGGACCCAATAAGATATGAGTACCAAAATTCGCTTCGATTGTATTTGATGTACGTGTGGGCTCTCACTTGATGTAAGGGTATTGGTGCCTTGATGGTGGATGTGTTTGAGCTTGATGAATACTACATTGGATACATCTCCTTCAAGGATGTTTGGTGGGAGAACCATCATGATTTGGAGACTAAGAGATTAACCTATTGGTTTTGGTAATAATCTCTAACTCCTGTTTTATTTACATGCTCTTATTGATTGATCTTTAGCATGTTTTATTTTCAATGCTCATTATGCTTGATCATATTTTGATGTATGATTATGGTTTTGAACTTCATGGTTTTGATTACGTATTTAGATGAAGTATTTTATTAAAACTTGTGTTTATACTTGTATAACTAGTGAGCCACATTTGATTCTTATATGTTTGTGCTAAATTGCTCTTTTATACTCATTAGATGTACTTGTATAGCATAGTTTTGATGACTCTTACATTCTAACTTGTATTCCCTATTTTGTGTACATGTTTTATGATAATGTGTCATCTTCATGTATATGATACTTTTGTCTAAACTAATACATATAAATGTACATTCTTGAGCCACTTGCTTGTTGTGCGCCGATGACAACAACCAACAAAGGATCTCACAAATCTCCAAGCACAAAGAACACCCAAACAGCACAAATAATCACAAGAAGAAAGCACAAACGCAAACAACAACTTTAACGAGGTTCGGCCTCAACGCCTACGTCCTCGGGGCAATCAGAGAGAGATTTAATTACTTTGGAAGAAGATTACAATTGCTAGCAGCCTCTTTGAATGCAAGAGAGCTCCAGCAGTTCCTTCTCAAGGATCTTCTACAAGATTCTTAACCCTAGAAAACAATAGCAGCCCTTAAATACCCAGATTTCTGGAACAGCAGATTTTCGCCCAAACCCGACTGTCGGTCGACCGGTCCGGTCGACCGACCTCCACCTCGTCGACCAGTCGGTCGCCCGAAAATAACAGAGAGTTGGGCACTTACAGTCAGACATTTTGGTCGACCGGGTGGTCAACCGCTCTCTGACCCTGTGCACGTTGTGCATGTGCGGTCGACCGGGCCGGTCGACCGCTGAACCTGTTTTGCTGCTGCTGCTTTCTTCTGTTGCTGTTTCCCTTCGTCTTCATCGTCGACTTCCTTGGCGATCACTCGACGACCCCTCAACGATTCATGTCAACTTCCTTAACAATATTCTCTCTTTCCAATAATTCTCCACCTCGGCGAAGATTTTTCAAATCTGAGCCGATCTCCAACGAACCCCAGTCTTTCACCTGGTGAAATCGACATACGATCTCGGCGAAATCGACACACGATCTCGGCGAAATCGACACACGATCTCAGCTTGGAATCTTAAGCTCAGCTATCCACTGGAACGCACCACACATGCCTTCCGTATACTTCACCTTAGAAGAATTTTCATACATGCCGATTACCAACATGGCTTCTACTCCGCAACTTCACGACCTCACGAAGACTTCCTCACGAGCCAACACTGACTCTCCAACTCACCAGCTCTATCTATCTTCCTGTCTTCCACTGACGGTCCACCAAGTCTGTGTAGAGCCCACCAAACATTCATCGGTTTCAACTGGATGCACATCACTCCTTATGCAAGCTCAACATCTTCTCTCCAGAAGATCATCTGTTCCTCGAGACCACAACACCTCACCACCACGTGAAGTCGAACTGGCCACAACACTTCACCTCTACGTGAAACCTCTCCACCTCTACGTGGAGTTCCATCGGCCATAAGTCTTCACCTCTATGTGAAGATCCAAACAGCTTCTCGAGAACCCAAATAGCTCCATAAGAGTTGCATTACCATATGGCTGCGCCTTTACGGCTGCCTACGTACCTTTGCCCAAAAGGATCAAGCCAACCGTAGTTCATTTAAGATGAGCTTCATTAAGCTCAAGCACTGGTATCTCTACTTGCAGCAGTGAACATGTCTGACCGAGTCATATGAACCTCTTCCCGACCATCATGGAGAACAACGACCTTTACTTCAGCTTGTCACGATCACAAGCTTGAGATTCATGCTTCTTTCCCCACAAGCGTGGTTTCACCTTTGTTCCTATAGCTGCAAACAACTCGACATTCTCAACAATGTCGTCAACCTGTTCAGCATCACCTTTTGTATCATGATCTCCACCCGGTGTCACCTCCGATGAAGTTTCCTTTGATGCCGAACCAACAGGAGATGATGGAGTAGCATCAACCTCCACCCGCTGCGATCCTTCCTTGGTCTTCGTCCTCTCTACCTGCTGAGAGACGGTGGACTTCGACATTGAAGTCTCTCCAAAAGTGACATGCATGCTCATCACGATCTTCTTGTCTTCTGGGTCCCACAACCTGTAGCTGTTTCTCTTGACGCCCAAATAGACAAACCTCTTTGCTCGTGGATACACCTTGCCATTCTTGGCACTGAAGTAGGCCGGACTTCCAAACTCCCACAGCAAACAATGATCTTGAGTAGCTTTCCCAGACCAAATTTCCAACGGAGCTTTACCTCCAATCGCAGTCGATCTGTTCATGAGATGGCTAGCATACTCGATCGCCTCAGCCCAAAACGACTTGTCTAATCCTGCATTAGACAACAACCTCCGAACCTTCTCCAGTAAGGGACGGATCACTTCTTTAGCCAACCCATCTGTACCTGTTGTGAAGTGAGTTGCAATACCTGTGTTCTGGCCAAATTGTAGGAACTGGTACATGTTCTTTCCAACATTACCAATATGAAGCTCCTTTATCTTCCTACCTATTTGCCTCTCCATTCTTCCTCTCCACTTCACCAACACATTTAGGGCTTCACCCCTTTGTCTCATGGGATATATCCAAACCTGCCTGATGAACCATCAATAAATGAGACAAAGTACCTGTGACCTCCAAGCGATGCCATCTTAGCAGGTCCCCAAATGCACATGTGAACACAATCAAGAAGACTTTCATTGTGGTGAGTACTGGTGCTGAATCTCACCTTCTTCTTGTCCAGAACGCTGTGTCCACTTTTCAACTCGCAGGTAACAGCATCTTCCCTTTCCTTCTTTGCAGGAGCTTGCAAAGATTCTTCTCCTTCCTGTCCGACCTTTCCCTGCCAGACCTCCGGGCCACCAACATCTGAAGAACTCGAAGTCTCCACCTGATCTGTAATCGTACTACCCTTCAAGTAGTAGAGGTTTCCTCGGCGGATTCCCTTCATCACCACCATTGAGCCCTTGATCATCCTGAGATCGCCATCTCGAACAGATATCACCATGCCCGATGCTTCCAAAGTGCCAACTGAGATAAGATTCCTTTTGAGCTGAGGTACATACCTCACCTCCTTCAACTCTCGAACTATCTCATCATCCATCTTGATGCAAACTGTACCCATCCCTTCAATATTACATGGATGGTCATCCCCCATGACCATGTAACATCCATCCAGCTTCTCAAAGCTAGAAAATCAGGCCATGTTCGGGCACACATGATAGGTGGCTCCGCTATCCATGATCCACTCAGCACTATCTGAGTCACTAACAGTAGGGGTAGTAACTGAGAGAGAGAGAGAACACCGATGAGTCATCATCCGATCCATCTGCCTGTGCAAGATTCGCCTCGGTCTTTGACTCCATCTTCTTATCTTTGGCCTTCGGGCATTCTGCTTTCCAGTGTCCTAGTTCCTTGCACAAGGCACACTGATTCCTTTTCAGATTTCTGAACCCCGGCCTGGATTTTGATCTTCCTCCAACCTCCTTGCCCTTCCTCGATGAACCCTTACCTCTTACTTCCAATGCCTCCGCCGATGAGCTTGACTGAGAAGGATGTCTCTCCTTCTTCCTTATCTCATAACTTATCAGTTCAGATGACACCTCATGGTAGTCCAAAGTCTGCCTACCATTGATAAACGTCATAGTGAATGTCTCATACTCCTCCGGTGGGAGTGAGTTCAGGAGAATGACCGCCTTGTCTTCCTCTTCTACCACGATATCCACGTTTATCAGATCTGTAAGAAGCTTTGTGTATCTGTTGATGTGCTCATTCACTGTGCTCCCCTTCTTCATCCGAAACTGGTACAGCTTACTCTTAAACTGCAACCTGGATTCAACACTCTTCGTGAGGTATTTCTTCTCAAGGGTATCCCACAGTTTCTTCGCCGACGTCTCATGTTGCACAAGATATTTTATGTTTTGCGACAAGCATGAACGTATCAAGCTACATGCCGACCTGTTCATCTTCGCCCACTCTTCATCAGTGGTCGTGCTCTTCTTCTTCTCCAATAGGAGAGTATCCTCGAGGTTCGATGCATTCAGTGCATCCATAACCTCACATCTCCACATCCCGAAGTTATTTGTACCATTTAACTTCACCACGTCGATCCTCGGATGAGGATGCATGGTCTTAACCGAAGTACTTTCCTCTGTCATTGAGATTTCTGATCCTCTATCTATGCGGAAGAATAACCAACTGAAATTAGATCTCTACTCAGATAAAAATTAGATTTTTACCTGTCCCTTGAAACCCTAGATTGAGTTTCTCACCGGATCTACTCCACCACAGATTCAACGAGCCCTCCTTGCGTCCTTCTGAGATCGACACACAATCTCCTCGAACACCAATACCTCTGATCTGAGATCGACACACGATCTCCACCGGATCAGATCTCGAGCCCTTCGAATCCTCAAAAATCCCAAGCGCAACCTGGAAGCTCTGATACCACTTGTTGTGCGCCGATGACAACAACCAACAGAGGATCTCACAAATCTCCAAGCACAAAGAACACCCAAACAGCACAAATAATCACCAGAAGAAAGCACAAAACGCAAACAACAACTTTAACGAGGTTCGGCCTCAACGCCTACGTCCTCGGGGCAATCAGAGAGAGATTTAATTACTTTGGAAGAAGATTACAATTGCTAACAGCCTCTTTGAATGCAAGAGAGCTCCAACAGTTTCTTCTCAAGGATCTTCTACAAGATTCTTAACCCTAGAAAACAATAGGAGCCCTTAAATACCCAGATTTCCGGAATAGCAGATTTCCGCCCAAACCCGACTGTCGGTCGACCGGTCTGGTCGACCGACCTCCACCTCGGTCGACCAGTCGGTCGCCCGAAAACAACAGAGAGTTGGGCACTTACAGTCAGGCATTTCGGTTGACCGCTCTTTGACCCTGTGCACGTTGTGCATGTGCGGTCGATCGGGCCAGTCGACCGCTGAGCCTGTTCTGCTGCTGCTGCTTTCTTCTGTTGCTGTTTCCCTTCGTCTTCGTCATCGACTTCCTTGGCGATCACTCGACGACCCCTCGACGATTCATGCCAACTTCCTTAGCAATATTCTGTCTTTCCAACATTGCCTTCATGCAATATACTTTTGTGGACTTGTTTATATTTTGGATATATATATATACTTTAGTTTATATAAAACATACATATGTCTTGAAGTTTGATTTGGTTTGATGAAAATTAAAACTTTTATGTGTTTCATGTTTGTAAAGGAATTTCATTTAAGCTTCAATGCCTTATTTCCATGATTATGTTTTTCACATAACTCTTTTACACTCTATCTTTGTGTTTACTCATATTTTTGTTTCATGAGCATATATGTGCTTTATAAATCTTGAGTGTTATTTATTATGTGACTTTCATATTTTCATAGGATATACGATTCGGTTTCATGTCTTGAAGAATTTCATATTATTTTGAAACTAGTTTTTATTCTTCAATTAGTAGAGTTTTCAAACTATACCTATTTATTCTCAAATTATATTTTTGAAAACCCCTACCTTCAAGGGCAGTTGGATGGGCGACCATGCCGTATATACTCTTATTGAATATCTTTTAAACTTGTGCATGAATAGGGTGGTAGTTATGAGTTATACACATGATCTTCATGAAAATTCTATTTTTTTTATACTCATATGTGTTTTCTATATATGTATACTTCAAATTTCAAGTAGTATCAATTTCAATTGGTATTTCCATTTTTCATACATATATATGCTTTGATTGTTCCAATATATTTCAATTGGTATCAAAATTTTTTAGTATGAGATATGCATGATTTTAAAATAAAAATTCATTTTGTATACTCATGATTTTTATTGCTAAGCTTGATTTAGTTTATAATGTCAATTAGTTTTTTAATTGGTATCTTATTCAAGCCTATGCATTATTTTCTTTAGTATTTCATAAAAGGGGAGAAAATTCTTGCTTTTAAATCAGTTTTGTGTAAAATTGGTATTAGTTAAGTTTTCAATTGGTATCAGTCTTCACTTTTAAATTGGTATCTTACTCCCACTCTTTATGATGAAAAATACTTTATTTTAGTATATACTAACATTGATATCAATGATCTTAAATTGGTATTATTCTCTATTTGGTATTCTTATTGCAAAATGATTTAGTGTTTCTTCAAAAATTTGGTTTTTACCTTCAATTGGTATCAAATTTTTTTTATTGGTATCAATATGTTTATCAAAATTTTTTCAATTGGTGTCAATATTTTTCAATTGGTATCATTATGTTTATCAAAATTTTTTCAATTGGTGTCAATATTTTTCAATTCGTATCATTATGTTTATCAAAATTTTTAAATTGGTATTAAACATTGTTTTGTTGACTAAAGAAAAGATTCAAATGTTGATTTTACGTTTTCTTAAATTTTTGATGACAAATGATTGTTTTTTACCCCTTTGTCTCTTTTGTCTCTTTGGTGTGTTGATTGGTAAGCAAGCAAAATTTATTGGAGAGATGGGGCTTGGTGTTTGTTTTGTTTTGGCGGGGGGGGGGGGGGGGGGGGGGGGGGGTTGGGCGCTGTTTGATTCGATTTGAAGCATAGGCGACGAGCTCGAAAGATATTCAAAGCAAGCGTTGATGTGGACCTCGAGGAGGCGAGGACCTCTCCCTTTTTTATTATTTTTCTTCCGTCCTGACCGCGAGGAGGCAAGGACCTCGGTGATCGAGGTAAACACGCGATCTTTTTAATTTCCTTCTCTCTCTCTCTCTCCATCTTCCTAAAAGACTTGGGGCACCATCCTCGCGGTCAGGGCGATGTGTAACTATTTGTTCGACCCAAATTCTAGCAATTCCCCTTCCAGTAATACCCCCTCGAGCGTGGGAAGGCACAGCACGCCTTATGTGAAGCACCAACTGCGGTCGATCGCTATCGAGGGATCTTACATCGTCGAACATCACACATACACACGACTAAGTTTGGGGGCATGACTCTGATACCCATCGAAGGACTTGGGCACCATACCAAAAGACTAGCCTTCTAAGTGGAGTTGCCCAAATTCTTATATACCCAAGACTATTCTCACGTCTAGCTGATGCGGTAGTATTTGTTCGACCCAAATTCCAACGCTTCCTCTCTTCCCCCTCTTCTTGCAAAATTAAGGAAAACAACAACTCATCATTGATCCCCTCTTCTTCTCCTCATTTTCTCTCCATCTCCTCTTCCTCTCTCTTCTTTTCCAAAAGACAAAAAAGTTGATAAATTGCACACAACAACTCAAAATATGCTTTTCATCTAAATAATCTTTTATATATGCAATGTTCCTAGAACATCACATTACCAAAAAAAACTAATAACTCTGGTACTAAACAAAGTAATTTGATAACTATAGCTAATGCAAGCTTTCACTTGCAAGTGCCACTGACTTTCCAAAGGGCCAATTCACTACATATAGGAAATGAGATGAGAGACTTAGCCATATTCTTTAGTTTTGCAAATTTTTGTTTAAGCTGGAAGTTTTCAAAGATCAGTTGAAGAGTAAACACTATGTTTTCTTCAGCATGGAGAATAAGCAAGGAAAATTAAATAGACGCATATATTATAATGCAGGGCTAATGTTTGAATTTGAATCATATCAGCATATCTAGCATACGAGCAAGGTAACTAATCATTTCAGTCTTTCAACCACACAGCTAAGATCAATTTTATCTCTTTTTAAATCATATCACTCTTTTCTGTTGCATGATTGAGAATTAATTTTATTTATATTTAATGGTATCAAGTCAGCTCTCTCATAAGCGAAGTGTTCTGATTGAATTTATAGTCTCAATGAACTTTCACCTGAGGCACTGTTTGTTTGGCCTGAAAGTGAGAAATGTGAACCCCACGCGTTTTTTCAATGCTTCACCATTTTATTTGCTGTGAAAATTGAGAAGGAAAAATGTGTAGACGTCACGTTTTCAATTCAATGTTTTTACTTTCAGAGTGCTGCGTCAGAATTTTGAGCTAAAAACTTAAAAAACGATCAAAAACTAACCGAGCCGGAATTGCACACTTTTCCTTTGTTTGTTTTCTAACAGCGAAAAAGGGCCTAAGTTAAGACACCCAAGGAGTATATAGCAAATTTGCCACCATTGCTCCACCTCGGCCACACACTTTTATAAGATCCTAGAGCAACCAAGTGATTGGTTCAATAAGCACTAGAGGTCAGCCATCAGCATGAGCTACTCACATCAAGCCACTGAACTCTATATTATAAAGGAGTCAATGAGAGTGGGGGTGTAGAATAAAATAGGCAAATGATTGCATCTATTTTCTACCAACCCATGAGAAGATATGATGTTGGTAGAGCTGGCCATGGGACAAATTTTGTGTGAGCAATCTCAAAAGGACGCGCGCACCTCTTGAGAGCTGAATCATTACACCTATTTTATTCACAAAAAGAATTTAGGAAAGGAGAAAGCAAAAGGAACAAAAGCACATGCTAACCATTTGATTATTGTGATCTGTGATGGTGTCATCAGACAAAAGAGAAGCACATCAAGGTGTCATTATTGAGCCCTTTGTGTGTACGAGAAAAAAAAAAAAACATGGTACGAGAAATATTTTTTATTTATTATGAACTTATAATTTATATACATTCAGATTGAATCAATGTTCTAAAAAATCTCTTACAATCAAAACATCCTCTTTGAAATAGTTATATTGCTTTTAGAGAGTCAATAAATTCTTGAATTACTAAGAGAAATACTTCAGGGATCACTATTAGCGTTAACTTTTTCGTTTTTCATTTTGTCTTTTTGTTCTGTTTACTTTGAGGGAGATTTTTCCCTTGGCTACTAGCTATGACCTGCGACCAACAATTGCCTCTCATTTATCCTATGCCCATCAAGGGTCCCTTAAGTGTTATTTTTAATAAGAAGGTGATGTAGGAAGCCAAACACCCAACGTCCAATGGTCGATAGATCAAGACGGATCAAAGTCAAGGTAGCAGAAAAAGTCAAATTAGTTGACTAGTATTTCAGATTAGTCGACTAGTCCACCCAACAAAGAGTTTCATATTTGGCTTAGTCAACTAATCCTCTCAGTAGTCGACAAATTTGGTTCAACAGAGAGTTGGTAATTTTTGGACTTGTGCATTAATCGACTAATGAAAGCCACTAGTTAACTAACTTTGTTACCACCTCTGTATTAGAAAATTAGATTCTATTTAGGAGCTTGTTTTCGGGTCCAATTGGATTCCAAATTATTTTTGTTTTAGTTTCTTATTTAGATCAGACTACTACTTTTAAAACCTATTTAAAAATCATTGTATTCTTTATTTTGTATATAATATTTTGATAAATTCAATTGAGTTTTTCTCTCCTATTGCTCGTGGATTTGAGTTGTTTATCATTGCTCGTGGATTCGAGTTGTTTTTGCTCGTGAATTCGAGTTGTTTTTGCTCGTCAATTCTAGTATAATCCTACCTGAAAGTTTCTTTCAGGGTTCATTGGCGTTAGAACGAGATTTATCCGGCATCTTCACTTTCTTATCTGCGTCAAGTGGTATTAGAGTTTCGACAACTTTCTGGCGATGGCAGGAGACGACAATGGATTGTAAGGCCTTTCCATAAGAATGAGCACTGCTAAAAAGAGGGTCGGCACTGTCAAGTCAACCTTGGATCTTATGATCTAAGAGATCAAAAAGTTGTCACTCAAGCTTAATGACCGAATTCTACCCGATGGTATATACTGAAGTGGACGTGATCATCTGTAGACTATCTAAAAATTACTGATGACAAACTCTTAAAACATGAGCCTCATACCAAACGCGAGGGTCGCGTTTCAACCCTAAACGCAGACTTTCTGTTACTTCTTTAAACGCGAAGATGGCTTTACTTCTTCAAACGCGGACCTCAATCAAGGTCTTGTTTCAATTTTAAACGCAAGCCTGTGAAGCTCTGTGTTTCAACACCAACGCGAGCCTGCGAGCTCCGCGTTCGAACTACAATGCGAGATCTACATCCAACGCGAGATCCACATTTTGTTGTAACATACAACAATTAAACTAGGTCAATTACACTCACTTTCTCTCCACTTAATGAGGAATAAATTTTCATTATGGAAAGATTTAAGAGATAAGTTACATCCCAAATACTCTATAAATAGTTGTTGCACAGATGAAGGAAAAAAACATAGAGTGTTGGAGGAGAAAGATTGAGAGAAAAGAGAAGACTTTTTATAACTTACTGAGCTCAAGTTTACTTTCAATCTCTTTGAGATTTAAGTCATTGTGTAAGGTTTATACCTTACCCTGTGAGCTATCAACGAGAGCAAGAAGATCCAACAAGCTTCAAATTCGGCTCGTCAATAGAGAACAAGATGAAAGTACAGCTAGAGGGGGGCGAATAAGTGTACAAACTAATCTAAGACAAATGATGCGAAATTTAAAACTTAATTGCTAACACACTATGTGTAACCAAAAGTTAGCCCGAATTCCCCGTGAAGATCTCTGAAACTACTCCTCGAGATTCCTCTAAATTAAGAGTTGAGGTGCTATTAAAAGCTCTCTTGGTTCAACACAAGTGTGGATACACAAGCCATACCAAGCATGTATATGATATGAGCAATGTAAAATATAAAGAGAGATAGAGTTGAGAGATAGTAGATCAAACGCAAATACCGAGATATGTTTCGAAGTTCGAGCCACTGCTCTACGTCCCCGCCTTCACACAGAAGAATTTTCACTATGTCCACACAGGAGCTTCCACAAAGGACCTCCACCGAGAAATTACAACTTACACCAGAAGTACACAACTTCTCTCACTCAACACAAACCTCTACACAAAAGGAGGGCACTAAGCCAAGCACAAAGTAAAGAAAAATACAACTTGGTGATCACAAAGATCACAAACAATCTCTTAGTGATCTAAGAGGATCACAAATAAAATCTCTCACAATACAAGATCCTAAAGGATAAATTTGAATTGAAAAGTTCAAGTATGTGAGTGCACAAAGCTTTTGGAAAAGAAAACACAAAGAAAATATTGAAAAAAACTTCTTGATAAATATGAAAATGAATAACAAAATAGAATTCCCAAAACTTGTATTTCTTTGATTTTTTCAAAACTTTGAAAACAAATAATGATAGATAATTTTAGCTCAAAACTCTTTTGAAAACTTTGTTAAAAACACATGAGAAGGTGGAAAAAATTGCTCTTGGAAATCTTAGTTTAAACTGACCTCAAAGGACCCATATTTATAGGATCTGAAAATAAAACTGTTGGGGTGCAGAACATGTCAAAAATGATCTGTCGATGGACTGCCCGGTCGACCGCCAACGGCTGAATTTCTGACCCTTTGGGTTATCGGTCGACCGCCCTAAGGCACAGTGAGATATTTTTCATTGTCGGTCGACCATCCGGTCGACTGTGACTAGAACCAGAGAGCTCACTCTTTGGGTCGGTCGACCGTCCGTTCGACCAGGGCCAGATCTAGAGAGCAAGCTCTCTGGATCGATCGACCATGTGATCGGCCCTAGGCCAAAGGACTTGTTCACGTCCTGTGCACATCAGTCGACCCCTCAGTCGCCAAGCCCAAGTTTGGTTGACCGGTCGGTCGACCGGAAGTAGCCCAGAATGAGGGTTATAGGTTGAAATATTAGGTCTTTTAAATACCTATAAAATCTCATAAAACTTCATAAATTCCATAAAAATAAGTTCTTATAAATATTTGAAGTAAAAATATGTGTGACCAAAAATCAACACATGTTTCAAATCATTTGAACTATTTTTTGAGGCTTGGAATTTTAGCCTTAAATCGAAAATCGTATTTTCCAAAAACTTAGATTTTGAAATGAATAATCTGTTTTCTCTAAAACTTGTATAAATACAAAAACATTATATTTAAATACTTTTTAAGCATAGTGTGTATGGATAGAATCTGATACACATATAAAAGATATATCTATGTTTTTGACATTTAATCCAAAATAAGTTTTGTTAAAAACAAAACTTGAAACCATGAACTAGAATCATCAAAATAAGTTTTTCTACAATATGAAACAATAATGTATATGGATGGAATCCAATACATATTTAAACCATGTAAACTTCTTTTGATTCTATCTATTCATGAAAACGAAAGATATGTTCTTGAAAATCTAAAAACGGTTAAACCAAAAATCAAAACTATCAAACTTGTGTGTGTGAACTTGAGCATATCAAGACTAATCATCTTTACACAAGATCTAAAGAAAAACTAAAACAAATCTAAACCAAAGTCTTCTCTACGATCTTCATCTCCAAAACGACTTAATCCAAACTCGATCCAAAGAGCTTGACTCCTTCCGAGTGTTAGATGCGATCTTGATGCACGAGCTCTTGAATCTACAAGTGTTAGCTCCAAAACTTGACTTTAAATTATTTGTTGAAGCTAAACACCTACTAAGATCTTAATTAATAATTGAAACTTAATAAACACAAGATCATTAGCAAACTAACCTTCATAAGTTAGTCATCATTAAAACTAAGATGAATGGTCTCTGGGCCAACAATCTCCCCCTTTTTGATGATGACAAAATTTATGAGGTTATGTATACATTAATTAAGGATAGGCTTCATAGAAGCTCCCTCTTAACTCATGCATATAAATAAAATAATAGATATGTAATGTAAGCTCAGATACCAATAAATACACACACACACACACATATGCATAAACAATTAATCAAACATGCATATATAATCCCAAATTCTTCTCCCTCTTTTTGTCACTCATCAACAAAGGGGTGAAGACAAACAAACAATACCAGCAAATAATTTTTAAATAAAATTTTTGATACCAATAAAAATAATCAATTGAAAGAAACCAATTGAAAGTGACACCATCTTTTTATCAATTGAAATAAAACACTCTTTTTACCAATTAATACAAATAAAAGACATGATACCAATTGAAAGTAAAAACAAAATTTTTTAGGTAAACACTAAAATCATTTTATAATATAGATACCAAATTGAGAATAATATCAATTTAAGATTATTGATTCCAATATTGAAAATGTTAGCATGTACCAAAATAAAGTATTTTTCATCATAAAGAGTGAGAGTAAGATACCAATTGAAAATAAAACTAATTGAAAGATAAAATAAGAATTTTCTCTCCCTTTATGTAATATCAATAAAAATAATACATAAGCTTGTAAAGATACCAATTATCATTAGAATATAAAGCTTAGCATAAAATCAATTTGTGCTTTAAAATGTATGGACAATGTATGACAAGCACAAGAAAACATCTATATGTATGTATGAGCAGGCAAATATAATATCAATTGAAATTAAGATGCATACATATAGAAAACAAATATGAGTGTACAAAAATAAATTTTCATTAAAATCATGTGTATAATTATAGTTACCACCCTATTCATGCACATGTTTAAATAGATTTTCAAATTGAGCATGCAAGGCATGATCGCCCATCCAACCGCCCTCGAAAGTAGGGCTTTTCAAAAAATATGATTTGAAAGTCATTCAGCATAGTTTAAAAATTACTACTAAATTGAAGAATAACGAAACTAGTTTTATGATAATTTTAAAAACTAATATGAAATCCTTCAAGAAAGAAAATAAAACATAAATATATCTCATGAAAATATGCTAAATACATAATAATTGACACTCAATGATCAATAAAGCACATAGAGCTTGAAATTAAAATTATGAGTAAATACCAAATATAGAGTGTAAGAATCATGTAATCAATAAAATCATGGAGATAAGATAATTAAGCTCAATAAATCAAAATCCTTTTTCATAAACATGATAATCATAAAAATTTGATTTTCATCAAAACTAAACAACTTCAAGGTATATGTATATTTTGTCAAAACTAAAAGTATACATACATATTCCAAACATAAACGAGCCAACAAGTGAATAATACATGAAAAGTAAGTGACTATAGGATAGACATGTATAGTTATAGTTTTGGACAAAATAAACATATACATGAAGCTAAACATAAAACATGTAAAAAATAAAAAAAAGTAAAGATATAAAAATCATCAAAACAAGGTTATACAAGTACATCTAATGAGTACAAATGAGTAATAAAGTGAAAACATATAATAATCAAGTGTAACTCACTACTTGTACATGTATAGATACAAGTTTTAATAAAAAATTTACATTTAAACAAGTAATCAAAATATGAAGTATAAAAACATAAACAAATGATCATTAGGGTAAATACACATATTATTATCACTAGGATATACACAGTAACTAAACAATAATTGAGTGCACAAACAAGTATGAATCCATATGAACATGGGTGTATCTCAAATACTATATATGTATATCACAAGCTTAATAAACATTGCATTTAACATAATGAACATGGAAACATGACATGCTCAAAAACATTAATGAAAGCATGTAAACAAAAATGAGAGTTGAGATAGTCACCAAACTATATGAACTAATCTCTAGATCTTCAAACCATGGTGGTTCTTCCACCAAAACTTTTCTTGAAAGTGATGCATCCATCAATATGATCTTTGAGCTCGAACGCATCCACCATCCAGGTACCAACACTCTCACGTCTTGTGAGAGTCCACACCTATATCAAATGCAAGAGGAGTAAATTTTGGTATCCAAACTTTCTTGGGTTCATAGGGGTTAGCACCTTTCCTAACCAAATAAACATATTTGTAAAATTTGAAGCATTTATTCTATCATCGCAAAATTTTGCAAGGTGGCTCTTATATCCATAATGTGTACAAGTGTACACATTAGCATACAAGGTGTCATGTATGTGAATATGAGAAGCATGTATACGCTGTGATGGGTGTGCATGAATATGTGGAGCATGTTTCTTCCAAAATATGGATTCCAACCTAGTGTGGTTCATGGCACAATAGCTCAAAGTAAAGCCCAAACAATCTATACTCTTCTTCAAAACATGTATATCATTTTCAATAGAAGAAGATGTGGATCAAGCAACAATGTTTATCAATAGAAAATGAATCTATAGTAGCATGACAAACATGGGACTTAAAAATATTTTTCAAAAAAATATTTTTCTTTGAAACAAATCCAATTCTTTTGAAATTAAAACTATTTTGTCTTTCAAAGACTCATTTTCTTTTAAAACAAATTCAAGTTTTGAAGATAAAACATTGTTCTTCTCTAAAACAATATAAAAATCATTTTTATTCTTCAAAAGTTTTATTTTCATTTAAAGCAAGGTTAAGTTGAACTTTTAATGAATCCCTCTCATTTGAAATTTCAACCCTTTCTTGCAAAACTAGTTCAAGTTTAGAAAACAAATTCTTATTTTTTTTAAATCAAAACTCTTACTTTTCAAAGTTTTGTACTTTGAAAGCAAATTTTCACAAAACATGGATAGTTTCATTTAAAACATGAGCATCTATAGCATTGTTATCACATGAAGAACTAGCACAATCATCTAGTTGAGTGTTCGAAGTTATCTCAAGGGAGTCATTCCCTTGGACCATGAAGCAAACTTGATCGGAATCATCTCCACTAGATTCCTTCTCCGAAACGTATGTCTTTTGTTCCTTGGGAGAAGTCAATGTGTTCTATACTGCAAAAGTAGAAGCACAATGAGAAATTAAAGAAAATTATTATTTTCTAAATGTATGCTTTAATGCATCTATGACTTGTGCATTAGCCTCTATATGCTTATCATTACCAAGATAAGATTTTTTGATAGTGGCAAGGTAAACATGTAAACCGTCTTTTAGATACGCACTCATATTAAACTTTTACATATCGATGTTGGAAACATCATACATGGGTGGAGCAAGAAAATTTATGAGTGTAAACTAATATGTGTGCACATACAAATCTAAATTAGCAATGAGGATCTCACTCCTAGGTGGTTAACTGAATATTAGGAGCGCTAACTCTGATACCAATTGAAAGTACACCTAAAGGGGGGTGAATATGTGCACAAGCTAATCTAGGACAAATAATGCAGAATTTAAAACTGAATTGCTAACACACTATATGTAACCAAGAGTGAGCCTGAATTTCCTGTGAAGGGCTCTGAAACTACTCCTCGAGATTCCTCTAAACTAAGAATTGAGGTGCTATTAAAAGCTCTCTTGGTTCAACACAAGTGTGGGCGCATAAACAATACCAAGTATGTATATGATATGAGCAATGTAAAGTAATGCAAGATACAAAGAGAGATAAAGTTGAGAGATAGTAGATCAAACACAAACACCGAGATATATTTTGAGGTTCGAGCCACTTTCTACATCTCCGCCTTCACACAGAAAGATTATAACTATGTCCACACAAGACCTTCCACAAAGGGACCTCCACCGAGAATTATAACTCAACACCAAAAGTACACAACTCTTCTCTCAAAACAAACCTCTACACAAGAGGTGGGCACTAAGCCAAGCACAAAGCAAAGAAAATACAACTTGATAATCACAAAGATCACAAACAATCTCTTGGTGATCTAAGGAGATCATAAACAAAACCTCTCACAATACAAGATCCTAGAGAATATATTTGAATTGAAAAGCTCAAGTATGTGAGTTCACAAAGCTTTTGGAAAAGAAAACACAAAGAAAATACTTGAAAAAAACTTCTTGATAAATATGAAATGAAAAACAAAATAGAATTCTCAAAACTTGTATTTATTTGATTTTTTCAAAATTTTGAAAACAAATAATGATAGAGAATTTTAGCTCAAAATTCTTTTGAAAACTTTATTAAAAACACTTAAGAAGATGGGAAAAATTGCTCTTAGAAATCTTAGTTAAATCTGACCTCAAAGGACCCATATTTATAGGTCTAAAATATAGTCGTTGGGCTTCAGAACTTGTCAAAAATGACTTGTTGATCGACTGCCCGGTCGATCGCCAACGGTCGGGGTTTTGATTGTTGGGGTTATCAGTCGACCGCCCCAAGGCATAGTGAGATTTTTCTCACTGTCGGTCGAACGTCCAGTCCACCGTGGCCAGAACCAAAGAGCTCTCTCTAGGTCGGCGACCGTGCAGTTGATCGGCCCTAGGCCAAAGGACTTGTGCACGTCCTATACACATCAGTCGACCTCTCGGTCCACCGAGCCCAAGTTCGGTCGACCGCAGGTAGCCCAGAAAAATGTTTATAGGTTGAAATATTAGGTCTTTTAAATACCTATAAAATCACATAAAACTTCATAAATTCCACAAAAATAAGTTCTTATAAATATTTGAAGTACAAATATGTGAGACCAAAAATCAACACATATTTCAGACCATTTGAACTATTTTTGAGGCTTGAAATTTTAGCATTAAACCGAAAACCGTATTTTCCAAAAACTTAGATTTTGAAATAAAAAATATGTTTTCTCCAAAACTGGTATAAATACAAAAACATGATATTTAAGTAATATTTTAAGCATAGTGTGTATGGATAGAATCCGATACACATATAAAAGATATATTAATGTTTTTGACATTTAATCCAAAACTAAGTTTTGTTAATAACAAAACTTGAAATCATGAACTAGAATCATAAAACTAAGTTTTTCTACAATAATGTATATGGATGGAATCCACTACACATTTAAACCATGTAAACTTCTTTTGATTCTATCTATTCATGAAAATGAAATATATGTTTTTGAAAATCCTAAAACAGTTAAATCAAAAATCAAAACTATTGAACTTCTGTGTGTGTGAACTTGAGCATATCAAGACTAATCATCTTTACACAAGATCTAAATAAAAACTAAAATAAATCTAAATCAAAGTCTTCTCTTCGATCTTCATCTCCAAGAGGACTCGATCCAAACTCGATCCAAAGAGCTTGACTCTTTTCGAGTGCTAGACGCGATCTTGATGAACGAGCTCTTGAATGTACACGTGTTAGCTCCAAAACTTGACTTTGAATTTTTTGTTGAAGCTAAACACCTACTAAGATCTTGATCAACAATTAAAACTTAATAAACACAAGATCATTAGCAAATTAACCTTCATAAGTTAGTCATCATTAAAACTAAGGTGAAGGGCCTCTGGGCTAACACAAACTCACTTTCACCACCACACGAAGAACCCGACATTAAAAAAGGGAAGAATCAACTACTCCTTCCCTCTTTTGTAACTAGATATTGATCCGTTGTAATCCTCTTTGCAGTCAAATAAAGATTTTTACATGTCAATTTTCTAAGAAACAAAAGATGATGACTCCTTTGGGACTACTCTCTCTACTGCCGAGAAGACTATGAAAGCTGACTTGAAGCTGATCGAGTTGATCGTCGAATCGTTTGTCATTGAATTCGATCAAGAAAAGTTCGAACGACTTCTCTACTCGGGCTCCGTTAGCCCCAAATCCATGTGGAAATACCACAAAGTCTCAAATGAGACTCGCTCTTTAGCCTCATCAGAGGCTTCTGAAGGAAAAGCTACTTCGAAAGCTAATCGTACGCTTTTCAACAAGTCAAATGGTTTGACCTCTCTTGAGGTTCGCGCAACCTCTCTTGAAGCCAACATAACTTGCGATGAGTCTCTCAGGAGACCCACAAGACCAGTGTTATTGCTCAAGACCAACACAATGACAGAGATCAATCTTATTGTCAACTCTCTTTTGAAGCTCAGCAAACTCGAGTTACCCCTTCGCGGTTGGAAGACCTCAAGTCTTATGGTTCATGTAACATCCCTAATTAATAATATGGTATTGATATTTTTTTTAAAAATATTTATATGGATTTATTTACTATTTTAAGATTATTTATTAACTTGATTTATAAACTATTATTATTATTAATACAAATCTTGTTGTTAATTACTATTGTTACTATTATCATTATGATTATTATTAAAGTGTAGTATTATAGTGTTTTAGTTATTATTAACATTATTATTATTGTTGTTAATGTTAAGTATAGTTATTATTGTAATTATTATTTTAGTGAAAGCTGTTGTTGTTATTATCAGTACTATTATTATTATTATTATTCTTTTCTCTTTCTCTTTATTCCATTATCCATTATCCTAAACCCATCCCCAAACCCTTTACCCATTAACCCATACTCATTAACCCAATCTTACCTTATATATAATCCCTCCATATAAACCTACCCCTAATCTCTAAGTAATCTAATTCTTCTCTTCTTCACAGCTGACACCCCCCACGTTCTCCCCGCTTCGTCTTCATCCCTTGCCGCAAACTCCTCCACCCCAAGCCTTCTCCTCCTTGTGGCATCCACACACAACTGCCTCTAAACCCACTTGGCATACCCCCATCTGCCATCTCCTCCCTTGCACAGTGTTGCACGCCCAGCCCCCTATTGCATAGCCCAGAGGCAGCACCCCCATGGCGCACTCCCTCCCAGTCGTGCCCCTCTCCCCAGCTGTCCCTTGGCCTCACGCGCCACCCTAGCACCTGGCGTGCCTCCTCCTTGCGCAAACACCCAGGACCATCGCCCAAGTTCTCCATTTCCCCTGTACACAGCTCATTGCCGGTCATCATCACTCGCCGGCGAGCGCGAATACTTTGGAACACCTCCGCGGCGTCCCCATCTTCTCCACGGATACTTCGGCGATCTATCGACACTCTTCACGGCTTCCGCCATCACCGTATCCTTCGTCAGAGATCGCCGCAAGCCTCCCCCATGGCCGGGCTCATCCCTTGCGCGAGTCTTTCTTTCCCTCTTCTTTGTCTCTCTTTAATTCTTGGTTTGCTTGTAATTATGTGTTGTGTATATAAATGTGCATGTGGGTGTGTGCAAGTGTGTGAGAGTGTGATTTAATGTATGTTTTGAGATTGACGCTCTGACTCACGCAAGCATTCCATACTCATTTTCAGGGCAGATGATTGTTCATTTTGAATAGGTGAAATTGAGTATCAATCTTGAAAATATTGTGAAATTGGTGAATTGAGCTACTTTTGTTGGGACTCAAGCATGGCTTGTACAGCTTCTATACTTTTTTCTAACTCGGATTTTTCTTCAATTGTTGTATCTAGAAAAGAGTATAGGAAGTAAAATTGGGAAATAAATATTGTGAAAGTTGTGAAAATTATAGACAAGATGGTTGAAAATTTGACTCGGGGGAGGTAATTACCCTTAACTCTGTGAAGAGTGAAAATTATTTTGAAAATTATGGTCATAAGATTAGGGGTATAGTTTGTATTGATTCGGATAAGTCCAAACTGATGTATTTGGTTAGTTTATATTGTAAAAAATCAGGTTGGAGTTATCTGAACCAAATGGGGTCGATGTGAAGTATGGATTCATATTAGGATTGAAAGAATTGTTATTTTTGAATTCCATATTACAAAAAACACAAACAAAAAAGAAAAAGAAAACAACAAACAAAAAAGAAAGAAAAAATCAAAGCCAAGCCTATACTAGGGTTGACCTAGATCAAGACGACTCCTAACTGGTCGGTTACTCATGGGAGGTTGCTATATAAATTCGACCACAAGCTAATCGGCCAGGTAGGGGCAAAATACGGTGGGAGGTATCCGTGCGTAAGCAACGGGCCTTAATTACGCCAAATCACAATATCTTCGAGGTGTAACTGATTGAGGTTTTACCTGCACACAAGAATACAAAATTTCAGAACTTTTAAATAAAGAGTACAGGTGCTCAATTCTACCGTCATAGCAAGTGGCTATGCGAGTCGTGATCCACAAGGAGGGACTAGCGATGGAAGCTTATTTAGCAAGTTCTCTTTTATGCTACAAAGAATGGTTAAAGTTCTTCTTTTAGTTCTTTAAAAGAAAAGAGAAAAATGAAGTTACAGTTAAGTTAGGAAGAAAGTGGTAGATAGAGAAGGTGGAGAAAACGGAAGTGGATATGCATAAAGAAGTTGAAAATGAGTGAAAGAAATTTGAAAAATTGTGGTGTTGATAATTTACACTAAAATAAAAGAAAAGAAAACTAAAAAATGTTACATACCTCTTCGGCGCCTACTTACCTTTGACCCGTATCGACGATGTACCTTTACTTGAAGGCGAGCGAAGTATGACAAATAGGATCTTGGCCATTCCCGTATTACACTATGAATTAAAGGGGAAAGCTATACTATCATGGAAATGGATATCCATCACCATAAGCCATCAACGGCACTTGCAAGGGCAAGGCAACTTCGAGTCTATCGGTTTCATTTGGATCCACAAACACAGAAGAGGGAAGTAAACAAAAACAAGAGTAAAGAAGAAAAAGAAACCTCGATTCGATTCAAATAACAATGGAAGAAAAGATCACTTACACTGGTGTCACCTTCAATACAAGATTGCTCTTATTCCTCCATGAAAGTATCATCTCCTCTAAGTTATATTAAAAAATAAAAATTACATGAAAGAAAATAAAAACCTAAGTTACAAATTAGAAATTAGCCTAAATTCTACTTTCTACTTGCTCGTTCTCTTTTGCCTTTGAGATTGCAGGTATTTATAGAAAAAATACAGAGGGTAAAGGAGTATGAAGATAAGAGAAGTTGGCTATTTCTGAATTTGAATCCCCCTTATCTTCAAACCTAATTTGATGTGGATATTCAGTTCTGATCTGCAGCTTATTGGCGTATTGATTGCTAAATATAACTTATCAAATGATAGAATTAGAAATAATGATCAACTTAAGAGTTGCAGCCCTTTAAGTTCTCTTTCTGGATCATCTTGAATCATTAGATTTGAGCTCTGGTAGAGAAAGTTATGATTCAAATACTAAAATGTATTCAGCCAGAATCTGAGTCAAAATTGCTTCATCTCATCCGTTGATCTTCTCTCTATCCATTTATCCCTTGGGATTTGGACTCTGTATTTGACGTTATCCTCAATTGATTTTTAGCTTTAACCACTTGATTTACCAAAAACTGAATTTAACCAACTGGATTTGAGATCATCCTCTAACCAAATAGATCTAGTTAAATCTAAATTTAACTGATATTTATTTGATTTTATCCTCTTTCTCCCCATGATTATCTTCTGGAAATAGACATTTAAGATAAGAAATTTAGTAGATTTATTACATGATAAATGTGAATATGTAATAAAGAATAATACAATAAATGTGTGCAATCACACCCCCACACCTATCTTTTGCTCGTCCTCGAGCAAAACAACAAAACTAAACCAAAGATTAGTAGACCACTTTCGCAGGTCACGCGATTGCACTGAGCATGTGCAACAAGCCGTTTAACCTCTAGATTTTCCTTAGAGGACGAGTTTTGTCTCGTGAGGGTTTTCAGTGGATTGCACCCACAAAATTCAAAAAGAAAGAGAAAAAATGTTAGTATTTTTCAAAAGCATTTTGAAAAGAAAAAATATTTAAAATATATTTGTAAGAGTTCAAGTAATCTATAAGTTATAAGATTATCAAACTTTTCATTCCTAAACTTAGTCTCTATTCAAAAATATGTCATCAGTCAAAGTAAGAAGTCAAATTGTATTTCTCATTTAGTCTATTACTTTATCCTGAGTCATATGCACCATCGTGACTGTGAAGTTTGACTAAGGGTTCTTTAACATTAACTCTTATGCCTTATTTATATTTATTTTTGGTGATATTTATTCCTCAATCCATTAGGCTTTCTAATCTGCTCATGTAACAAGCCTTTAGTCGGTGACACCCAAACCGGATAGTTTTAGGGCACCAGGTGAGAAAACACCCCTAAGGCTTAAACACTCGAGCAGACAAGGCCACGAAACCAAGGTTTTTATTATAAAATGTACCCCTTTAAGGCGTGAATACTTATGCTTCATGAGGCACAAATACTCAGCATAATCAGAGAATTTATATATATATATATATTTCATACTTATCTAATTATCTTTTCCATAAATACCAATGCTTGCTTAGGCCAAAGCACCTAGCTAATCAATAATTAGATTTGCATTTATTTTTTTTTGTAAGGCATAAGAATTTTTGTCTTTGAACCGTAAGTGTGTAAGTGTATAAAGTGTGCATATTTCTTCAAGGTAAAGATCAAGACTAAATTACTTTCATCAATTTTCTTCCTAACCCTGAAAATCAAACAAGTTATCTTATTTTGACCAAGTATAAGAAATCCTAGTTATGATTTTCCTATTCCTTAAAATTGACTTAATTTCTTACAAAAAAATATATCAAAATATTGTTCTTACCTTTCAAAAAGTTTTTTTAATATATATTTTATATATATATTTTATATATTAGTTATGTTAGAGCCCTCCCCCACACTTATCTCATGCATTGTCCCCAATGTATGAAAGAAATGTATAGATGCATGAAATAAAATGAAAAAGAGGAAAGTTACCGATACACTGGGTCAAAAAGACCCATAGCCGTTTCATTTACCGGCACCGATTCCAAGAAAGGTTTAAGGCGTTGACCATTTACTTTAAAGTCATTTTCATTCTTGGTGTCACTGATCTCTACTGCACCGTGTGGAAACACGATTTTTACAATGAATGGCCCAATCCATCTTGATTTTAATTTTCCTAGAAAAGATGAAGTCTAGAATTATAAAGTAAGACTTTTTATCCAAGGACAAAGGTTTTTCTTATGATATATTTATCATGAAAAATCTTAACTCTATCTTTAGTGATCTTAGCATTTTCATAGGCCTCATTTTTTAACTCCTCTAATTTGGAAATTTGTAATTTTCGAAGGTCACCGGCCTTAGTCAAGTCGAAATTCAACTACTTGATTGCCCATAAGGCCCGGTGCTCTAACTCAACGGGTAGGTGACAAGCTTTACCATAGACTACCTATAAGGAGACATCCCTAGAATTGTCTTGAAAGCAGTCCTGTAGACCCATAGGGCATCTACAAGTTTGGTAGACCAATCTTTCCGGTTTTGGTTTACAGTCTTCTCCAAGATAAGCTTGACTTGTCTATTGAAAACCTCAACCTGCCCACTGGTTTGAGGATGATAAGGTGTGGAAAACTTGTGAGTTATGACATACTTTCGCATAAGAGCTTCAAAAGATCTATTGCAAAAGTGAGTGCCATTATCACTGATGATAACACGAGGGGTTCTGAAGCGTGAGAAAATGTTATCTTTTAAAAACTTTATGATAACTTTGTTATCATTAGTTCTACTAGGAATGGCTTCTACCCACTTGGACACATAGTCCACAGCAACCAATATGCATTGGTTTCCAAATGAATTAGGAAATGGACCCATAAAGTCGATGCCCCAAACATCAAAGAATTCTATTTCTAGAATTGGGTTAAGGGGCATCATATCTCGTTTTGATATCCTTCCTGCCATCTGGCATCTAGGGCACGTCTTGAAAAATTCATAAGCATCTTTGAACAAAGTGGGCCAATAGAACCCACTTTGTAGCACTTTTTTCAACAGTCTTGCGAGGACCAAAGTGTCCACCGTATGCAAGTTCGTGACAAAAGGATAAAACACTCTTAATCTCTTCATTGGGAATGTATCTCCTAATGATTTGGTCAGAACAGTACTTAAAAAGATACGGTTCCTCCCAAAGAAATACTGAACTTGGGATAAGAACCGATATATATCATTTTTAGACCAATGAGACGGAGTTTAGTTTGTGACTAAGTAATTCACTATATTAGCAAACCATGATTTCCTAAAGATAGCTAAGAGATTTTGATCAGGAAAGTCCTCATTTATGGGCAATTCGTTGCATGGAGAATTTAGGATACGTGAGAGATGGTCAGCAACGATATTTTCTACGCCTTTCTTGTCTCGAATCTCAAGATCGTATTCTTGAAGAAGGAGGATCCAACAAATGAGTCGGCCTTGGCATCCTTCTTCATCATGAGGTACCTAAGCGCAGAATGATCGGTGAAAATGGTGATTTTGAATCCTAGTAGGTAGGGACGAAATTTCTCTAAGGCAAACACTACTATCAAGAATTCCTTCTCAGCAGTAGTGTAGTTCAATTGAGCATCGTTGAGAGTCCTACTAGAGTAGTAAATCACGTGCTGCTTGTTATCAATGCGTTGTCCTAGGATAACGCCTATGGCAAAATCAGAAGCATCGCACATGATTTTGAACGGCTTAGACCAATCCGGTGCAGATATGATTGGTGCAGAAATAAGCTCTCTCTTAAGCTTCTCCCAAGAATTCATACATTCAATATCGAAAGTGAAGGACACGTCCTTAGCTAACAGATTAGTCAAGGGTCTAGCAATCTTGCTAAAATCCTTAATAAATCTTCAGTAAAAACTGACATGTCTTAAGAAGGATCTAATATCCTTCACGCATTTGGGCATGGAAGCTTAGCAATAACCTCAATCTTGGCTCTATCCACTTCAATTCCCTTCTTGGAGATTTCATGACCCAAGATAATTTCATATTTTACCATGAAGTGGCAATTCTCCCTGTTCAGTGTCAGATTTTTCTCAGCATAACGTTGGAGGGCAAGTTCTAAATGGTGGAGACATTGAGTGAATGAATCTCCGTAGATGGAGAAATCATCCATGAAGATTTCTAAGAATCGTTCTACCATATCAGAAAAAAGACTCAACATGCAACGTTGAAATGTTGCTGGGGCATTGCGCAAGCCGAAAGGCATTCGACTATAAGCAAATGTCCCAGATGGACATGTGACCTAGTCTTTTCTTAGTCCTCAGGAGTAATAGGAATCTGATTATACCCCGAGTAACTGTCCAAGAAACAGTAATACTCGTGGCCCACCAAACGTTCAAGTATTGATCAATGAAGGGGAGTGGAAAATGGTCCTTACAAGTTGCAGCATTAAGTTTCCTATAGTCAATGCAAACTCGGATCTTCGTGGAAAGTCGAGTTTGGACCAACTCTTTATTCTCGTTTTCCACTACGGTGAAACCGGATTTCTTTGGAATCGCGTGGACAGGACTGACCCATTGACTATCAGAAATGGGATATATTATCCCATTATCTAAGAGTTTCACAATTTCAGCATGAACAGCCTCTTGTATTATAGGGTTTAACCTACACTGCGGGTCTCTTTTAGGTATGGCATATTCATTGAGATAAATGCGATGTTGAACGATGGTTGGACTTAATCCCTTTATATCAGCCATAGTCCAACCGATGACTTCCCTATGTTTTCTTAGAATTTCTTTAAGGTCTTCTTCTTGCCCGTTATTTAAATGGGAGGCAATGATGACAGGAAAGTTCTCTTGTTCGCCTAGATAGACGTACTTGAGATACGCAGGTAAGGCTTTCAATTCTAAGGAAGAGGAAGGCTCACTAGAGGGATGAGTTAAATTAGCTGGCTCCATATTTGGTGAAATAGGGTTCGAGGTTCAATTCATAGCAGACTCAAAAACCTGATCAAGATTAAAGTCGTCAGACTCTAACCGAAGTCACACTCAGTTTCTAATTCCAATTCTTCCCTGTGTTCACTTGTTAAGTTCTCTATGAGGTTGACTTCAAATGTTTGGTCCTCAACATCACGGGGTTGTTTTCCTAAGTTGAAGACATTGACTTCTCTAGTTATGTCCTCAAAGGTTAACCTCATGGACCTATTCCTACAATTGATGATGGCATTGGCAGTAGTAAGGAATGGTTGCCCAAGGATAACAGGAGTTTGAGCCCTAGGATTGGACACAGGTTGTGTCTCTAGAACTATGAAATCAATGAGGTAAATAAACATCCCGACCCGGATAAGGACATCATTAATCTTTCTTTTTGAAACTTTAACTGAACGGCCAGCCAGTTAGATAGTGACTCGAGTTGGACTAAGATCACCCAACCCGAGTTGTTGATAAACTGAGAATGGAAGCAAGTTGATACTTGCTCCCAAATCAAAAAGTGCACGACTAATCTCGGCTTGTCCTATGGTGCAGGCAATGGTGGGATAACCTGGATCCTTGTACTTGACAGGGATCAGGCCCGACAGTAGCTCACTAATGTTTGTGGCTAAGAAGACTTTTTTGGATACATTAGTCTTTCTCTTCTTGATGCGCATGTCCTTAAGAAACTTAGCATAGGATGAGACTTGTTGGATGGCATCAAGAAGTGGCACATTTATCTTCACTTGATTAAATATCTCAATTATCTTCTCCATGGGTGAATTTTGCTTGTTGTTTTTTAGCCTATTAGGAAATGATACTATAGGCTGGTGTACCTGACTGGTTGACTTATCTTTTTCAGATTCGTCAGATTTAAGAGGAATGAGATTAAATGAGGTGGATGCTTGATTGTGGTTGTGCTGAATGGGATTGGTTGGTGTTGACACTTGATTATCAACTTTCTTTCCTGACCTCAATGTATGAACAATATTACATTGATTTAATGATTGATCCTCAGCCAAATAAGCTTGTTGAGAATCCTAGGATTGGTTATTGGCTGACTAGGTAAGGTACCCTTTTGTCTCTCATTCTGTGGAGTGGCTAATTGGCTCATTTGAACCTCTAGCCTCTGTATAGTTTGCATGAGACAATCTTGGTTCTTCATGTATCTTTCTTGGTTCTTCATGTATCTTTCCATGTTTCTCTCAAAGTCAGTCATTCTCCTTTCTAATTGAGGATTCTGAAAGGAAGATTGTGGAGTTTGGTTGGGAAAATTTTGTTGATAGTCTGAAAAATTAGGTGGATGGTTGGGAGAATTATGATGAAAATTGAAAAAGTTAGGTTGATGATTAGACGAATTATTGGCATGATGGAAGTGGCTTGCATGATTTGACCGTGAGATATCATTGTTATTTTGTCTCCATGAGAAATTCGGATAATTTCTCCAGCCAGGATTGTACGTTGGTGCGTAAGTATTATTGTTCGGGCTTGAAAATGCCGCATTCATTGGTTCAGGGTATTGTTGCTGAGCCTGAAACACAGGACACTCCTCAAACACATGATTCATGGCTTGACAGTAAGTATAGCCCGGAGTGAAAAATTGGTTTGGGCTAACTTGATTGACTGGACTTGGTTCCTTAGTTTCTAAAGTTCCAGTCTTCTCGCTAGGTTAGCTAACTTAGCCTCATTAGCTATGGATGAATCAATAAAATGGAGACCTCCTTTTGAAGAGATGGAGTTTGAGTTCCTCGAGGTTTCACTAGTAGGTTCCCATTGGATAGTCTTTTCCGCTAGATTCCCATATAAATCCCATCCTTCATTTTCATCCTTCTGCAAGAATTCCCTTTGGCACATGCTTTCTAAGAGGGTCTTGGTCGAATAGTCTAAACCGTTATAAAGATTGGCATTATCTCCATTTCTCTATTCCATGATGAGGACATTAGACAAGGAGGTCTTTAAAGCGTTCAAAGTACCTCCAAAACGGTTCACTAGGTTCTTACTTGAATTGCATGATGTTCTTCCTAATCAGAGCGGTCTTATGAATTGGATAGAATTTCTTCAAGAAGACCTTGATGAAACCATCCCAAGATGTGATAGAGCCGACCGCTAAGCTGTAAAGCCATTTCTTGGCTAAGTCCTTAAGAACGAAAGTGACAAATCTTAACCTAATAGCACCATCTACAAGGTGTGAGATTTTCATCATTAGACATACTTCCTTAAATTCTCTTATGAAGAAATAAGCATCTTCGGACTCTAAGCCATGAAACTTGGAGAGTGTATTGATGAACTGAGGCTTGAGCTCAAAATTGTATTCACCAACCGATGAAAGTTGGATGCAAGATGGAAGTGAGGTTCTAATGGGATAGAACCTATCATGCAAAGATGTCGGTTGAGCCATAACCGGATCTGGTCTTGGTTCAAACTTGGGTGGTGATGTGTTTCTAATCAACCTAGATGAATTAGGGTCTCTTGACCACACTTGCATACACAAACACAGTCAAAATCACAAACAAGTTTACCAATAGTCAACAAGAGTAATCACCAAGCCTAGTCTAAGGTAACCTTGACCTAGACAACTCCTAACTAGTTGATTGTCCACAGGAGGTATAATGCAGACTTTAACCACAAGCTAATCAGCCAGGTCAAGGTAAGATTGGCGGGAGGTATCCGCGCAAAAGCGATGGGCCTAATTAAGCTAAACCCCAGCCTTCGAGGTTTCGCCCCTCAATCTCTTTCCTAGACACTGATTTGGCAGGAGTCAAATTCTAACACCTTCCCTCTTAGGATTATCTCCTAGTGAGTTCGGGATGTCCCTAAGGCCAACGTCTATTAGATTTTACTTAGGCTTAGGTTGTGCATGCTTGGAGATGGTTTGTGGGTTAAGGAAGGGTAATGACTTCCCCACCTTATCTTCATTTGGGTTTTGCCCTTAGAATTGATTATGCAAAGTGTGCAAGATATAGAAAAGTAGCATTCAAAAGCAACTATCACTCAAGAATGTTTTCTAAACTATATGCTATGCATACGAACCTTGTCAACAGCTATCTTCAACAGTAATTGTAAAATAAACGTAATTAGACAAATGCCTAGAATGCAAGTATAAACATTTTTTAAGCAATTAACAATCACTCAGATTACTGTTGGATTAAAATAGGGATTATAAATATCAGATATAGCAAGAATAATAACACACAAAAACTTTATTTTTGCAAGCAATATGTCCTGTAAAAAAAAGAGTTTTTAGTAGTCCAATAAAAATTTCAACTTTTGCAACGCAATTTCTTGAAATTCTATTTCCTACTTTCGAGAGTAGGGGCACAGAATACCAAGTCTTCTCTTGCAAAGCTCGAGTGCTAAATCTGAATCTTGACGTCCCTGAAATAAGACACCAAACTTGTTAAAAAATAAATATACCGTTCCCTCCCCGACAACGGCACCAAAATTTGATTGAGGTTTTACCTGCACACAAGAATACAAATTTCAGAACTTTTAAATAAGAGTGCAGGTGCTCAATCTACCGTAATAACAAGTGGTTATGCGGGTCGTGATCCACAAGGAGGGACTAGCGATGGAAGCTTGTTTAGCAAGTTCTCTTTTATGCTACAAAGAATAGTTAAAGTTTTTTTTTAGTTCATTAAAAGAAAAGAGAAAAATGGAGTTACAGTTAAGTTAGGAAGAAAGTGGTAGATAGAGAAGCTTGAGAAAACGGAAGTGGATATGCACAAAGAAGTTGAAAATGAGTGAAACAAATTTGAAAGATTGTGGTGTTGATAATTTACACTAAAATAAAAGAAAAGAAAACTAAAAAATGTTACTTACCTCTTCAGTGCCTGCTTACCTCTTCAGTGCCTGCTTACCTTTGACCCGTATCGACGATGTACCTTTGCTTGAAGGCGAGCGAAGTATGACAAATAGGATCTTGGCCATTCCCGTATTACACTGTGAATTAAAGGGGCAAGATACACTATCATAGAAATGGATATCCATCACCATAAGCCATCAACGGCACTTGCAAGGGCAAGACAACTTCGAGGCTATCGATTTCATTTGGATCCACAAACACAGAAGAGGAAAGTAAACAAAAACAAGAGTAAAGAAGGAAAAAAAATCTCGATTCGATTCAAATAATAATGGAAGAAAAAATCACTTACACTGGTGTCACCTTCAGTGCAAACTTACTCTCATTCCTCTATGAAAGTATCCTCTCCTCTCGGTTACATAAAGAAAATAAAAATTACATGAAAGAAAATAAAAAAAACCTAAGTTACAAACTATAAATTAGCCTAAATTCTACTCTCTACTTGGTCGTTCTCTTTTGCCTTTGAGATTACAGGTATTTATAGGAAAAATACAGAGGGTAGAGGAGTATGAATATAAGGGAAGCTGGCTATTTCTGAATTTGAATCCCCTTTATCTTCAAACTTGATTTGATGTGGATATTCAGTTCTGATCTGCAGCTTATTGGCGTATTGATTGCTAAATATTACTTATCAAATGACAGAATTAGAAATAATAATCAACTTAAGAGTTGCAGCCCTTTAACTCCTCTTTCTGGATCATCTTGAATCATTAAATTTGAGTTCTAGTAGCGAAAGTTATGATTCAAATACTAAATGTATCCCGCCAGAATCTGAGTCAAAATTGCTTCATCTCATCCATTGATCTTCTCTCTATCTATTTATCCATTTAGATTTGGACTCTGTATTTGACGTTATCCTCAGTTGATTTTTAGCTTTAACTACTTGATTTACCAAAAACTGAATTTAACCAACTAGATTTGGGATCCTCCTCCTCTAACCAAATAGATCTAGTTAAATCTTAATTTAACTGATATTTATTTGATTTCATCCTCTTTCTCTCATGATTATCTTCTGCAAATAGACATTTAAGGAAAGAAATTTAGCAAATTATTACATGATAAATGTGGATATGTATAAAGAATAATACAATAAATGTGTGCAATCAGTAACCTCTTAATCCCCAACCTTAGACACCAATTTGACTGGAGTATAATTCAAAATAAGTTTCAACCTTGGTTAATCTCTTAATGAGTCTGAGATGTCCCTAGGGGCTAACGTCTATCAAATTTTATTAAGTCTTGGGTTGTGTGAGTGGGGAGGTGATTTTTAGGCTAAGGAAGGGTGATGAACTCTCCACCTTATCTTGTATTTGGTTTTTGACTAGTCTCTAAAACTGCATATTTCATACCACATCTTCATATTTATTAAATATTAATTCTGCTAATAACACCTCTCTTGCATGTTTCTAGGTCCATGGCGTGCAATGAAGAAGAAGACACTAAATCATCATTTAATGGGTGATTAAAGGCCTAAAATATAGCCATTGACTTTGGAGAGCTGATCGTCAAAACCAGGGACCCAAAACAAGGAACTAGAACATCCAACTGACCGGGGACAGACGCGACTGCAGCTGTCGCGCGTGCGGCTCTGGAACAGCCACGAAAACGCGGCCTGGGCCACGTTACTGTGGTCGTACGGGCGCGGCCGCGCCCGTGCTTTGGGCCAGGGGTTGTCCCCCTGGCTCCCTTTCCCCTGGTGCTTATAAATACCCCCTGGTGTTTTGAAGATGGAATATACAGATAGTTAGGTAGTTTCTTTCCATGTTGTAGTTTAGAGTAGTTTAGTTTAGATTAGTTCTTCTTCTTCCTTTATATTTTTCATTTCATGTAGATCTTGCAATAGGGGAGAGAGTGGTATATGGTTGGAAAGTAAGAGTTCTTGTAATAGAAGGTGACAATCTATGAAAAGTTCTCTCTTTACCTCTTTTTATTTTCTTCTCTCTAGCTCCTTTTACATGTTTAGTTAATTTTCTCTCATGACAACTAACTACTAACCACTAACTTGCTAACTTCTTATTTGATAATCCACATGAATCTAATAGCCTCTACTTGGCATTGCTTTTGCAAGAGCCATTGATGGCTCATGATGATGGATCTAACACTCTAACATTCTAACTCTCTAACAAGCTAACATTAGTTTACTCCATGCTTACTCTTCTTTAGTTTTGATGGTTTAAGTATATCTTGAACTTGTTTTGTTGAGTTTGGATGTGAAAGTTATAGTATGGGTCATGCTTTGAAATGCTCTTGAACCAAGGACTAGTGATTGTTGGCCCAAAGGCCCATCACCCTAGTTTTGATGATGATCAACTCATAAAGTTATGTTTACTAATGATCTTGTGTTTAATTAGTGACAGATTCATTATCAAGATCTTAGTAGGTGCATAGCCCAACAAAGGATAAAAGGTCAAGATTTGGAGCTAGCACGGTGTGATCCAAGGAGTTTTTGGATCAAGCTTGGACCAAGTCAAGATGATGAGAAGACTTCAAGGGAAGACTTCAAGATGAAGACTTGTGTCTAGGTATAAGATTTAGTTTTTATTTTTAGTTAAAATGTAAAGGATAGATAGTTGGTGGATTGCTCAAGTATATCTTACACACACACTCTTGATAGAACTCTTGATAGAATTGCTTTCATAAAAGATTTTTATGTTTTATAAAAGAATTTTTATTTAGTAAAAGATTTTCTTTGTGACAAAATATTGTTTTGGTTCTTGGTATTCAAAGTTATATGTTTCAACCAAAACCTAATTTAGAGCTTAATGTCAAAAACATAGATATTACATTATGATTGTGTAGTGGATCATATCCATACACACTATGATTTAAAATGAAATCAAATATCTTGTTTTTATATTTTGTGAAGTTATGAAAACCAAGTTTGAAAAATACATGTTTTAATTTTTGATAAAACTTGCAAGACGCTATAATGATATGAATATGTTGATATATGTCTTGAAAACTTTTTATCACAAGTTTGGTTTTCAATATAGGATGTTAAAACAAGTTTATGAAATTTTTATAAGTGTTAAAAGATTTTAAAAATAATTTTTAAAACCAGTTTTTCAGACCTGGAACTGCCTGACGGCTGGTCCGGTCGACCGAGCGGTCGACCGCACCATGGTCCGGTCGACCCACGGTCGACCGACGTGCACAGACTTGTGCGTGTCTGGCAGCACAGTGGTC
This sequence comes from Agave tequilana, assembly GCA_038442645.1. Taxonomy (NCBI): domain Eukaryota; kingdom Viridiplantae; phylum Streptophyta; class Magnoliopsida; order Asparagales; family Asparagaceae; genus Agave; species Agave tequilana. The sequence continues at coordinate 207,379 of JAVJIF010030805.1, read as the reverse complement.
CGGTCGACCGGACGGTCGACCGCTGCAGAGAGTTCTGCTCTCTAGATTTCTGGGTCGACCGGGCGGTCGACCGGAAGCTCCAACGGTCGGATTTTCGACCGTTGGCAGTCGACCGGGCGGTCGACCGGCAACTCTGACAGACCCCAACGGTCATATTTTTCTGACCTCTATAAAAGGGGGTTTGGTCATTGTTTTGAGCTAAGATTTTTAGGAGATTTCAAAGCCAGTTTTTCCCATCAGTTTAAAAGAGTTTTCTCCACAAAATAGAGTGCCAATACTTCCAATCAAAAGGGAAGAATTTATCAAGAGTGTTTATTGTGATTCTTTGAGTTTTCCTCCACCTTTTTAATCCTTGCTTTTCTCACACAAACACTTGAGCTATCCATTGCTATTCATCTTATAGGAGTGTTGTAGTGAGAGCTTTTATTGGTGATCAAAGTGTTTAGATCACCAAGAGATCTTTCTTGTATTTTGAGGAGGCGGACGTGTGTGTCCGCGGTGTTTTGAGTTCGGGTGCGAACTTGTGGATCGAGGTGCGGCCTCGGCAAGCTAGTGGGCTTGCGTGTGTACGGGACTAGAGAGTTCGAGGGCTTGTAGGTGTTGCGGCACCGAGGAGAGATCCATTGGGATCTTGCATAGTGGAAATCCTTCGTGTGTCGAAGGCGGGGATGTAGAGCAAGTGTGCTCGAACCTCAAAACAAACCCTTTGTGTTTGCGATTGCTCACTCTATCTCTCTTTCTCTATTCCCTTTATATCTTGCATTCAATTATTGTCTTTACATTTACATGCTTGATATATTGTGCTCATATTGTTATATACTTGCGTGGGATTGTTGCTAACACTTGTATTCAACCAAGAGAGCCAACGCGGCACCTCAACCCATTCAAGGGGAATCTAGAGGAGTTTGTCCAGAGCCCTTCACGGGAATTCGGCAACACTCTTGTGTTATACATAGTGTATAGTGTAAAAGTTGTAATAAGGTCATAATTGTTTTTAGCTTCCGCATTATTTGCATAATTCATCATTAAGTGACCATTAGATTAGCCATCACCTATTCACCCCCCCTCTAGGTGATTTACAATTGGTATCAGAGCTTGGTACTCTGATTTGGGTCTAACAACCTAGAGTAAAAGATCCTCATTTTTAGGCTAATCACAAGATTTTGTACACACACACCATGGACTTCATGTCACCACCCACCTTTGACATTCTTAACATCCAAATTTGGAAGGTTAAGATGTCATTGTACCTTAAGGCCTTAGGCATTCATGTATATCTTGCCATATCTAATGATTCATATTGTTCAAATGGTAAGAATTTTAAGGCTAATAAAAAAGCCCTACATGCTTTAAGATCAACCCTAAATGATGCTTATTTATCTAGGGTTGCTAATCTTGATTTGGCTTTTATAGTTTGGAATACCTTGATCTCCCTTGGCGAGAATGAACAATACTATGCGGGGAGCGATTCGGACGTTGGAAGTAACACCTCCAACTTGTGCTACATGGTCCAAGGGGATAATCCCCTTGAGGTAACTACCGAATCCGAGGATGAGGATGTAGACATGTCATATGATGAGCTATCTACTTTTTGTCATCTATTGCTTGAAAAGTATGACATGATTAAGAAAGAAAATAAAAATTTGAAAAAGAACATTGATTGCATGCATGTAGAACATGATACATTTAGAAGTAACATTGCATGTTTAGAAAAAGAAAATGAAACTTTGAAAAATGAGAATATTTCCTTGATGTCTAAATTGAATGATTTATGTGAAGGAAATATGATTTTGAAAGATAAAATTGCTTTGGTGGAAAAACAAAAGGAAAATGTTTTTCAAGAAAATTCTTGTTTGAAAGGAAAAATTTTTGAAAAAGAAAAAGAACAAGAAAAAGTCTCTAAAAAGAAAAAGACTTTTGATCATGCTTTACATGCCACCACTTCTTTGATCAAAATGAAGTAAATGTTTTGAAAAATAGGATTAATTGTTTAGCTCAACTTTGAGCAATTGTGCATTTAATCATAAGAAATTGGAGTCCTTATTTTCAAAGAAACAAACTCCACACATTCATGCACAACATCATCATGCATATGCTTATGTTGCACGTCACGATCATACACATACACATAAGCATACTAAGGTGTACATATGTACACATTGTGGCCGCAAAGGCCATTTAGCAAAGTTTTGTTATGATAATATTAATTCTCTAAATTTTGCTAATTATAAAAATGTTTGGGTTCCTTACAAGACTAACCCCAAAGGACCCAAGAAAATATGGGTACCAAAACCCCCACCATTTGCTTTCGATATAGGTGAGGGCTCTCACAAGACGTGAGAGGATTGGTGCCTTGGTAGTGGATGCACTTGGACATGATGGACATACTTTTGGGATGCATCACTATCAAGGAGTTTTGGTGGCAAGGCCACCATGTTAGGAGCTTTGGTATTGGTAACAATCTCTAAACTCCTACTTTTTATGTACATGCTTTCAATTTCACATTCATAGCATGTTCATATTTTTGTGCTTCATGTGGTAATAGCATGCTTAGATGTAGTTTTTATCAAAACTTGTATTATACATGTACAAATAGTGAGTTACAATTGACTCATATATATTTGAACTTCATGCTCACTTGTATCTACTATATGCATATGTATAGACTAGTTTTGATGATTCTCTTTTATCCATGTTTTGCCTTATTTTTATGCTTTACTTCATGTATATGTATTTTAAATTCAAATCTAATAAATATACATGTATACCCTTGAGTCTCTTGCCTTCATGCAAACATCATCAATAGACTCTTTTAGATTTGGGATATGTATGTGTATTGTTAGGATTGGATTAATCATACATAAACCATGAAGATTAGTGTCTTGATGAAAAATGATTTTTCGTGTTTTTTTAAAAATGTGACTTATGATCTTTTTGAGCTTCATTGACTATTTTCATAAAAATGCTATTTACATGATCGTTTAACACTCACACTTTTGTTAAAATCATTTTTGAGCTTTATAGACCATGAGTGCTTAAATTTTTGTGTGCCTAGTTATGTTTATGAAAAACATAAAATTTGACATATTTGAAGGATCTTTAACTAGTTTTTCAAAAACAATTTATACTAGTTATTTATTCTTCAAATAGTTTTTGAGATTGACACATGATTCTATTTTTCTCAAAATTTATTTGATGCTTCATTATGTGAATATTAGTTTATATGTTAGTTTTTGTCAACACTAGGATTTATGCTTGTACATATCGTGGGCCACAAATAAATCCATTTATATTTGTACTTGAATGCTTATTTGAACCCATGAAATGTGCTTGTATTGCTTGGTTTTGATGATACATACATTTTAAACTTGTATTCTCTTTTTGGATTTGATTTATGATCATGTGTTTTCATTTCATGTATATGTGTATTTCGCCAAACTTTAAGATATACATGTATACCTCTTGAGTCATTTGCCTTTAATGCAAATCTATTTATATGGACTCAATTGTGTTTAAGAGATATGTATGTATACTTATTGTGTTGTCAAAACATACATATATCTTGAAATATAAATTTTTAAAAAAAAAATGTGTGATGATTTAAAGGAATATTGAGATTTTTTTGCTTTATTCCTTGCTTGAAGGATTCCGTACTAGTTTTAAAACAGTTTCATATTAACTAGTGCAAATTCTTCATTTGGTAGAGTATATGATAAGCTTACTCGTCAATTGGTATCATTGGATATTTTCAATTGGTATCAATATGATTTTTATATACTCATATTTTGATTATATGTATGTGTGCCTTCAAATTCAAATTATATCAATTTTTATTAGTATTATCTTTTCATACATATATGTGATTTTTTTTGCTAAGCTCAAATTCAACTTTCAATTGGTAATTCTTAAAGCTTATGGAATATGTTTTCAAGATTGATATCAAAATAAAAAATATGTTGATTTGATATCTCAAAATGTGTTCTATTAAGAAAGTTCAAAATTTTAAAGAAAAAATTCAAAATTTTTTTTGATTTGTATTTCCTATATGCAAGGAGAGCTTAACATCTCTCTTACATATGGATTCATGTTGAGTATATTATAAATTGAGGAGCTTGACAACTCTTCTTTATATGATATACGTGTTTAGGGGGAGCTTCACATCTTCTCTTATGCATTACATAATATGTGTTATGTGAGTTAGGGCTTGTCATCCCTTCTTCATGTAATACATATGTGTAGGGAAGCTAACTTAGCGTCTTCCTCTTCATGGATGTATATCGCATATAAATCTTTATTGATTGAGTTGTTAACCCCTTCTTGATCTTTTTGTTTTTGACAAAAAGGGGGAGAAAAATTTGTTTGATTTGATTTTACTTTGAACCCTTTGTTGATGATTGACAAAAAGAGGGAGAAGTATTTGAGTATATATGCACGTTTTCATTGCTTAAGGGGGAGTAGTATTTGTCTTCCTTGTTATTTATGCATATATGTTTTTTGTTTTGCAAATAGGAGAAAAAGATTTATTTTGTTTCATCTCCATCATTTGCATACATATTTATGAGCTTCATTGTCATATATTATTATTTATGTCTATGCATGAGTTAAGGGGGAGCTTCTTTGAAGCTTTACTTTAATCCATGCATATATAACTCCATGAGTTTTGTCATCATCAAAAAGGGGGAGATTGTTGGCCCAAAGGCCCATCACCCTAGTTTTGATGATGATCAACTCATGAAGTTATGTTTACTAATGATCTTGTGTTTAATTAGTGACAGATTCATTATCAAGATCTTAGTAGGTGCATAGCCCAACAAAGGATAAAAGGTCAAGATTTGGAGCTAGCACGGTGTGATCCAAGGAGTTTTTGGATCAAGCTTGGACCAAGTCAAGATGATGAGAAGACTTCAAGATGAAGACTTGTGTCTAGGTATAAGATTTAGTTTTTATTTTAGTTAAAATGTAAAGGATAGATAGTTGGTGGATTGCTCAAGTATATCTTACACACACACTCTTGATAGAACTCTTGATAGAATTGCTTTCATAAAAGATTTTTATGTTTAGAAAAGAATTTTTATTTAGTAAAAGATTTTCTTTGTGACAAAATATTGTTTTGGTTCTTGGTATTCAAAGTTATATGTTTCAACCAAACCTAATTTAGAGCTTAATGTCAAAAACATAGATATTACATTATGATTGTGTAGTGGATCATATCCATACACACTATGCTTTAAAATGAAATCAAATATCTTGTTTTTATATTTTGTGAAGTATGAAAACCAAGTTTAAAAATACATGTTTTAATTTTTGATAAAACTTGCAAAACGCTGAAATGATATGAATATGTTGATATATGTCTTGAAAACTTTTTATCACAAGTTTGGTTTTCAATATAGGATGTTAAAACAAGTTTATGGAATTTTTATAAGTGTTAAAAGATTTTAAAAATATTTTTAAAACCAGTTTTCTAGACCTGGAACTGCCTGACAGGCTGGTCCGGTCGACCGAGCGGTCGATCGTACCATGGTCCGGTCGACCCACGGTCGACCGACGTGCACAGACTTGTGCGTGTCTGGCAGCACAGTGGTCCGTCGACCGGACGGTCGACCGCTGCAGAGAGTTCTGCTCTCTGGATTTCTAGGTCGACCGGGCGGTCGACCGGAAGCTCCAACGGCCGGATTTTCGACCGTTGGCGGTCGACCGGGCGGTCGACCGGTAACTCTGACAGACCCCAACGGTCATATTTTTCTGACCTCTATAAAAGGGGGTTTGGTCATTGTTTTGAGCTAAGATTTTAGGAGATTTCAAAGCCAGTTTTTCCCATCAGTTTAAAAGAGTTTTCTCCACAAAATAGAGTGCCAATACTTCCAATCAAAAGGGAAGAATTTATCAAGAGTGTTTATTGTGATTCTTTGAGTTTTCCTCCACCTTTCTAATCCTTGCTTTTCTCACACAAACACTTGAGCTATCCATTGCTATTCATCTTATAGGAGTGTTGTAGTGAGAGCTTTTATTGGTGATCAAAGTGTTTAGATCACCAAGAGATCTTTCTTGTATTTTGAGGAGGCGGACGTGTGTGTCCGCGGTGTTTTGAGTTCGGGTGCGAACTTGTGGATCGAGGTGCGGCCTCGGCAAGCTAGTGGGCTTGCGTGTGTACGGGACTAGAGAGTCCGAGGGCTTGTAGGTGTTTGCGGCACCGAGGAGAGATCCATTGGGATCTTGCATAGTGGAAATCCTTCGTGTGTCGAAGGCGGGGATGTAGAGCAAATGTGCTCGAACCTCGAAACAAACCCTTTGTGTTTGCGATTGCTCACTCTATCTCTCTCTCTCTCTCTATTCCCTTTATATCTTGCATTCAATTATTGTCTTTACATTTACATGCTTGATATATTATGCTCATATTGTTATATACTTGCGTGGGATTGTTGCTAACACTTGTATTCAACCAAGAGAGCCAACGCGGCACCTCAACCCATTCAAGGGAATCTAGAGGAGTTTGTCCAGAGCCCTTCACGGGGAATTCGGCAACACTCTTGTGTTATACATAGTGTATAGTGTAAAAGTTGTAATAAGGTCATAATTATTTTTAGCTTCCGCATTATTTGCATAATTCATCATTAAGTGACCATTAGATTAGCCATCACCTATTCACCCCCCCTCTAGGTGATTTACAGTGATGGCCAATGATACATGTGAGGCAACTATCACTAAGAGGTTAGCATGGTTAGTGGAGCCATTAGTAGTTAGTAGACATGCGTTTTCTTTCTTTTTCACTTTATTTTAGAAATATATCAAAAATCACAAATACATTCTTTTCTATGTTTCCAACCTCTTTGTGTTTTACCATACTTCTCTTTTCATTCTTTGTTTTTATTTTCTTTTCATTCTTTCAAACATTGAAGAATTTTTAAAATACACGTGAACGTACCGTGTAAGCTTCTATCGCTCCCCGTCCTTGTGGATTCGACCCGTTTAGCCTCTATGCTATAACGGAAGTATCGAGGAAGCCAAAGCACACACACTTTAAATATCTTGATTTCAAAATATACACTTTTTGTGCGCGATTTTCCCCCGATCAGTTTTGCCCTTAATTTCAATTCGTGCAAGTGTGCAACATAGACAAGAATATAACACAAGCGAGTAAATCACCTACGTGTTTGTCCTAAGCTATATGCAATACTATATGTACACCTCAGTCCAGCTCACAACAGAGCAAAATACAGTAAATTTGAATTGAATTGACACGTGCCTAAATGCAAATGTCTATACTGTATTAAAAGCATCAAATTACCGTATTTTAGTTCTTAATTTTATTGCAGTGTGTAGGCAATCAAAGCAGGAAAATAGCAGTACAAATCCACTAGCTATTACAATGTACACATCCCAGCAAAACAAGAAAAAATTCTACCACAAAATTCCTGCGGAACCGCGACTAAAGTCATTTTGCGCGGCTTTTCTATGGAAGCCGGGTCCCTGCTTTTCAATGGAAGCTGGGTCTTTGCTTTCAAGAGCAGGGAGCTACAATGCTAATGGGTGCTCTGCAATATTAAGTCTTGTAAAATTGACCTGCACACCAAAATAGAGAAGAAAATGTTAACAAAAAAGTGAAATCAAAATCATTCCTGTCCCCGTCAACGATGCCATTTTTTTTGATCGGTTGGAAACCAGCATTTGAAAATATGTGTTTTATGAAATCAGTATAAAAGCGTGTGTGCTAATATTCTCTCGATACTTCCGTTCTAGCATTGGCTCAACGGTCGAATTCACTGGGACGGGAGGCGATAAAAGCATTAACGATCTTATTCACGTTGGTTGTAAAAAATTCTTCTTTATTAAAAGTAAGAGAAAAGAGAAAGAAAAGAAATCCATAAGTGATAGATGGAGAAGGCGATGAAATTGGCGAAGTAAAAACGATGATGAAGTGGTTGCTGAATCTGTAAAACAAAACAATAGAGGTGAAGTGAAAAGTGAAGTGATTTAAGAAGTGGGTTTGAAAACAAAAAAAAGATGAAATAAAGATGAACTAAGAAGTTGGTAAAAATATCAATAAGAAATTGATAAAAAGATTTTGAAAATAATTTTTAAATAAAGTAAAGAGAAGAAGAAAAATGATGAAAGAAAAATCATGACTCCTAACTACTAATTGCTCCACTAACCATGCTAATCTCTTAGTGATAGTTGTCTTACATGGATCCTTAGTCATCACTAATCCTTGGCTTCAAGAGACGATACAAAGTATGGCTTATAAAATTGTTCTTTCACATTTAAATACATCCATTCCACAAAATCAAAATGCAAATTACTATTAGATCATCAAAACCAATCAAAGGTGAGCTGAAATAAAGAAGATATTTCAAGTTAGCTTGTTAGTAGGTTAGATGTTAGAATGTTAGAATCCATCATCATGAGCCATCAATGGCTCTTGCAAGAGCAAGACCTTGTAGATGCTATTAGATTCATGTGGATTATCAAGTAAATGGTTAGCTAGTTAATGGTTAGTGATTAGATTGCCATGAGAAGAAAAACTAATTAGGTATCATGTGGAAGATGGAGAAGATTATAATGGAGAAAAAATGAGACATATTTACATAGATTGTCACCATTTATTACATCAATATCTCTCTATCTCTCTCTGAATCAACTCAGCTCTACTACAAAATCTAAAACAAAATAAAAATATAAAATAAAAGAAGAGGAAAATCCTACTCTATAATTAGAAGAGAGAAAACCTAGCCTACTCGCTGATCTGCTCACGTCTTAGGTCTCTGTAGGGGTATTTATAGGCAGTAGGAGATTCCAGAAGATGAGACGAGACCACACATCAAAAATTGACGTATGAATCACCAAGATGGCCGTGGAAACGCGGCCATAGCCATGTTTTCGTGACCATACCAGGGACTTAGGTCCCTGGTTTTGGCAAGCAGACACGACTCGCTTTTAGGACCTTCTAGGTATTCTCAGATTCGGATATTTGCGTCTGGATTTTCATCAGACAGGCGCTAACTGTTGGCCCAGAGGCCCTTCACTCTAGTTTTGATGATGATTAACTCATATAGTTATAGTTTACTAATAATCTTGTAATATTTAGTTTAGATATTTGATCAAGATATTAGTAGGTGATTAGCTTCAACAAAGGTGTTTTAGAGCTTTCACATGGTGATTCAAGAGCTCGAGCGTCAGTTCACATCTAGTACTCGGATGGAATCAAGCTCGTTGGATCGCGTTTGGATCGAGTCGACTTGGAGACGGAGTTCTACAAGAAGACATCAGTTTGTTTAGTTAAGATTGTTTAGATCTTGTATAAAGGTAAATAGTGTTAATATGCTCAAGTTCACAATACACACACAAGTTTTATGTTTTAGTTTTTCGGTTTAACCGATCTTGGTTTTCATGTCAAAAACATAGATATAATTCTTTACATGTATATTGGATTCAATCCATATACAATATGCTTCAAAGTTGTTTAAATATCATGTTTTCGTATTTACATTTGTTTTGGAAAATCGGATTTTCATTTCAAAAATCCAAGTTTGGAAAATACAGTTTTTGGTTTAAGGCAAATTTTCAAGAACACAAAAATGGTTCAAATAGTTTGTAATATGTGTTGAATTTTTATCACACATATTTGTATTTCAAAGATCTAATAAGAACTGATTTTTGTGAAATTTATATGTATTTTATGAGATTTTTTAGAAGGCAAATAACCAAGTTTTCAATCCCTAAAAATCTGACCTGGTTGTCTGCCGGTCAACCGAACCGGTCGACCGTAGCAGAAGTCGGTCGACCGATCAGGTCGACTGACGTGCACAGACGTGCACGCAGCCTGGGCTGGTGGACCGATCGACCGGGCAGTCGACCGTCCAGAGAGCTCTGCTCTCTGGAAATGGCCCCAGTCGATCGGGCTGGTCGACCGGCAGAGAGCTACTGCTCTCTGTATCCAGTCCCGGTCAACCGGGCGGTCGACCGGAGTCACAACGGTCAGAAATCTGACCGTTGGGCCGGTCGACTGGGCGATCGACCGGAAGGGCAAAATTGCCCTTTCCTGGCTGCCAACGGGCAGAATTTTATGGGGCTATAAATACCCCCCATTTGAGCTGGTTTTGAACAAGTTTTACAAGAGCAAAAATCTCATTCTTTCTAGTGTTTATATACAAGTTTTCAAAAGAGTTTTTAAGCCAAAAAGATTTATCTTTTATTTGTTTTCAAGGGTTGAAAAAAGCAAAGAAAAATAGAGATTTGGGATATTTATTTTGTTCTTTATTTCTATCAAATTCTAGTTATTTTCTCAAGTATTTTTCTTTGTGATTTGATTTCCTAGCACCTTGATTTCTCACACTTGAGCTATCATTTTATTCTATCTATAGGACTTTGTTTAGTGAGAAAATTGGTTTGTAGTTTGTTGAAACCACCAAGTGTTGTAAACCCTTATCTTTGTTTGGCTTTGTGCCTTTCCCTCTAAGTGTAGAGAAGGTTGTGCAATTGGGTTGCTTGTATCCCTCTAAGTGTAGAGGTAATTGAGTTAGTTGGTTTCCCTCTAGTGAGAGGTTGATATTGTGTAAGTTTTGTGCCTTGCCTCTAGTGAAAGGTTGTATTGTTGGAGAGAGAAATTGTGTACTCCCTAATTGTATTTACCCAAATTCTCAGTGGAGGTTCCTTGTGTGGGAAGTCCTGTGTGGACGAGTTAGTGGAAATCCTTCTGTGTGAAGGCGGGGACGTAGAGCTGGGTGCTCGAACCTCGAAACATATCTTTGTATTTGCGTTTGATCCACTTTTTCTAACTCTCTCTTACATTATGCATTGTTCATATTGTTCATATCATATACATGCTTGGTTTGATTGTGTGCCCATACTTGTGTTAAACTAAGAGAGCTTCATAGCACCTCAACTCTTATTTAGAGGAATCAAGAGGAGTTAGTCCAGAGCCTTTCACCGGGAATTTGGTTATACTCTTTGGTTACACTAAGTGTGTTGCAATTAGTTTTTAAATTCCGCATTATCTGTCATTAGATTAGCCTTACACCTATTCACCCCCCTCTAGGTGTACTTTCAATTGGTATCAGAGCCTACGCTCCTGATATTAGGTTTAACCACCTAGGAGTGAGATCTTGGTTGCTAATCTAGATTTGCATTTGCACACTTATATTGTTTACACACACTCATGGATTGCTTGACCCCTCCCATGTATGATGTTTCTAACATTGACATGTGCAAATTTAGGATGAGTATGTATCTAAAAACCCTAGGTTTGCATGTTTTTCTTGCCGCTACCAAGAAATCCTATCTTGGTAATAGCAAGCATATAGAGGCTAATGCATAAGCCCTAATGGCACTTAGAAGCACGCTTAACAAAGAATATATTTCTATGGTTTCTCATTGTGATTCCGCCTTTGCAGTGTGGAACACATTGACCTCTCCCGCGCTCCAAAAGACGACTCATGTGGAGATGGAATCTAGTGGAGAATGCGAGCAACATGGCTACATGGTCTAAGGGAATGACTCCCTTGAGGTAAACTCGGATGCTCAATTAGATGATGATGCTAATTCTTTTAGTAATGATTATATTGATGCCAATGCATTAAATGAAGAACTATCTATTGTGTGCGAAAAATTGCTAGAAAAATACCGACTTTTGAAAAAGAAAAGTTTTGGATTAATTGAAAAAAATAAAAATTTGTCTTCTAGACTTGAGATCGTTTTGCAAGAGAGGGATGAGATTTCATGTAAACGTGACTCATTGAAATCTCAACTTGAACTTGCTCTAAATGAAAATAAAATTTGAAAAAATAAAAGTGATTGCAATGATGTTTTGAAGAAAAATGAAGTTCTATCTTCAAAACTTATTTTTGTTTTAAAAGAAAATGATTCTTTGAAGAACAAATTCTATTTCAAAAGAGTTAGATCTGATTTCTAAGAAAAATAAATCTTTGAAAAATGATTTAGATTCACATGTTTGCCATGCTAGTATACCTTCACCATCTAGTGTAACCATAGCATGCTCCACCTCTTCTACTATTATTGAAAATGATATAAATGTTTTAAAGAAGAGTGTTGATTGTTTGGGCTCCACTTTGAGCCAATTTGTCATGAACCACACACGTTTGGAATCTATGTTTGGAAAGAAACAAATTCCACCTATGCATGCACACAAATCACGGCATACACATGCTCCTCACGTTCACACTCACAACACAATGAATGCTCATGTGTACACTTGTACACATTGTGGACGTAAGGGCCACCTCGCAAGATTTTGTTATGATAGGATACATAATGAAAATTTTGCAAATAAATTTGTTTGAGTTAGGAAAGGAGCTAACCCCCATGGACCCAAAAGAGTATGGGTACCAAAGACCACTCCTATTTATTTGATGTAGGTGTGGGCTCTCACTCGACGTGAGAATATTGGTGCCTTGAGGTGGATGCGTTTCGAGCTAAACGGTGACTATTTTGGATGCATCACTTTCAAGGGGAGTTTGGTGGGAAGACCACCATGGTTTGAAGGTATAGAGAAGTGCCCTCTTGATTTTGGTAACGATCTTTATCTCCCATTATGTTTACATGCTTGCATATTATTCATTTTTAGCATGTTTTGATGTTTCATGATTAGTATGTTAAATTCCATGATAATTAGACCTATAACATACATGCATAATATTTGAGATACACCCATGTTCATATGGACCCATATTTTGTGTTCTCACTTTAGTTTAGCTATCGTGTATATCATAGTCTAATACATGTGTATTTACATAATGATCTTATTGATTATGTTTTATTTTTATGCTTCATATTTTGATTACATGTTTAGATGTAACTTTCATTAAAACTTGAGCATATGCTTGTACAACTAATGAACCACAAATAAATTATTATATGTTTGTGCTTGATTGCTCATTTGTACTCTTTAGATGTACTAGTATAGCCTAATTTTGATGATTCATACATTTTAACTTGTATTCCCTATTTTGGACATGTTTTTCATGATGATATGTTTTAGCTTCATGTATATGTTAATTTTGTCAAAACTATTTGATATACATGTATAACCTTGAGTCATTTGCTTTTCATGCAATATTCCATTAGAGACTCAAATTATGTTTGGATATGTATGTATACCTCTAGTTTAGACAAAACATACATATGCCTTGAAGTTAGAATTATTTTGATGAAAATTAGATTTTCATGTTTTTCATGTTTTAAGGAATTTCATATTGAGCTTAATTGCCTATTTCCATGACTATGTCTTTCACTTAATACTTATACACTCACATCATTCTTGTTTTCTCATGACTTTATTTTCATGAGTCTTATATGCACTTTATATATTTTTGAGTGTCATTGATTGAGTGATTTTCATGTTTTCATGGATATATTCTTATTTTATTCCTTACTTGAAGGATTTCGTACTAGTTTTTAAGTTTTTCATAAAACTAGTTCGTATTCTTCATTTTGGTAGAATTTTCAAATTTGCTAAACCTATTTTCAAACTTATTTTTGAAAACCCCTGCCCTTTTATGGGTGGTTGGATGGGTGACCATGCCTTGTATGCTCATATTGAAAATCAATTTAAACATGTGTATGAAAGGGAGGTTATTATGAGTTATACACTTGATTCTTATTGAGTTTTCAATTGGTATCACAATTTATATTTATTTTGTATACTCATATTTGTTTCTATATATGTATGCTTCAACTTCAAACAATATCAATTTAGATTGGTATTTACATTTTCATATATGTGTGTGTGTGTGTGTGTGTGTGTGTGTGTGTTTTTTATTGTGCTTACTATATCACTATATCTTTAAGCAGAAATTTTGCTATGCTAAGCTTGATTTAGTCCTTAATGACAATTATTTTTCAATTGATACCTTATACAAGCTTATGCATCATTTTCATTGGTATTCTATAAAGGGGAGAAAATTCATGTTTTACCTTTCAATCGATTTTATTTACAATTGGTATCTTACTCTCACTCTTTATGCTAAAAAAAATTGATATCTTAGTTTTCATTTGGTTTCCTACACTCCTAATGAAAATTATTTTCAATTAGTATATGTTTCATTTTCAATATTGGTATCAAGAATCTTAAATTAATATTATTCTCTATTTGGTATCTCTATTGCAAAATAATTTTAGTGTTTAACCAAAAAGATTGGTTTATGTTTTTCAATTGGTATCAAAAGTGTAAAATATTTTTAATTAGTACTAATTTTTACAATTGATATCAAGATTGCCTATGTATATTTATATCGTTCAATTGATATCAAATTTTTTGTTGGTTATCTTCAAAATGTCTTGTTTATTTTCTATTGGTATCATAAATTAGTATCATAATATTTTGATATATACCTTCATAATAAAATGATATAATTTTCAATTGGTATTTTATTGTTTGATTTATGCAAAAAAAAAGGGAGAAAAATATTATTTATACCCTTTATTGTTTGTACCCCTTTGTTGATGAATTGACAAAAATGGGGAGAGATATTTTGAAGTTTGATATATGCATGTTTGTTTATATGCATATTTGTTTAAATTTGTTATCTTTTACTATTGGTATCAAAAGCATCTTTTGTTGGTATTGGTATCAAGAGCATCTTTTGTTGTTTTGTTGGTATCAAGAGCTGTTGTTGGTATTAAGAGCAACATTTTTTTTAGAACATGTTTATTTTAAAATTGGTATCAAGAACATGTTTATTTCATTGGTATCAAATATCATGTTTATGCATATTTATATTGAGCATTCATTACATATTCTTATTGTTTATTGCAATGCATGAGTTAAGGGAGAGCTTCTATGAAACTTAACTTTAATCCATGCATATATAACTCCATGAGTTTTGTCATCATCAAAAAGGGGGAGATTGTTGGCCCAGAGACCCTTCACTCTAGTTTTGATGATGATTAACTCATGTAATTATAGTTTACTAATAATCTTGTGATATTTAGTTTCAGATATTTGATCAAGATATTAGTAGGTGATTAGCTTCAACAAAGGCGTTTTGGAACTTTCACATGGTGATTCAAGAGCTCGAGCGTCAGTTCACATCTAGTACTCGGACGGAGTCAAGCTCGTTGGATCGCGTTTGGATCGAGTCAACTTGGAGACGGAGTTCTTCAAGAAGACATCGGTTTGTTTAGTTTAAGATTGTTTAGATCGTGTGTAAAGGTAGATAGTGTTGATATGCTCAAGTTCACAATCACACACAAGTTTCATGTTTTAGTTTTTCGGTTTAAACCGATCTTGGTTTTTATGTCAAAAACATCGATATAATTCTTTATATGTATATTAGATTATATCCATATACAATATGCTTCAAAGTTGTTTAAATATTATGTTTTTGTATTTACATATGTTTTGAAAAAAATCAGATTTTCATTTCAAAAATTCAAGTTTGGAAAATACAGTTTTTGGTTTAAGGTAAATTTTCAAGAACACAAAAATTGTTCAAATAGTTTGTAATATGTGTTGAATTTTTATCACACGTATTTATATTTCAAAGATCTAATAAGAACTGATTTTTGTGGAATTTATGTGTATTTTATGGGATTTTTTAGAAGGCAATAACCAAATTTTCAATCCCTAAAAATCTGACCTGGCTGTCTGCCGGTCGACCGGACCGGTCGACCGTAGCAGACGTTGGTCGACCGGTCTGGTCGACCGACATGCACAGACGTGCACGCAGCCTGGGCTGGTGGGCCGGTTGACCGGGCGGTCGACCGTCCAGAGAGCTCTACTATCTGGAAATGGCCCCGGTCGACCGAGCCGGTCGACCGGCAGAGAGCTGTTGCTCTCTGTATCCAGTCCCGGTCGATCGGGTGGTCGACCGGAGGCACAACGGTCAGAAATCTGACCCTTGGGCCGGTTGACTAGGCGGTCGACCAGAAGGGCAAAATTGCCCTTTCCTGGGTGCCAACGGGCAGAATTTTATGGGGTTATAAATACCCCTCATTTGAGCTGGTTTTGAACAAGTTTTACAAGAGCAAAATTCTTATTCTTTCTAGTGTTTATATACAAGTTTTCAAAAGAGCTTTTAAGCCAAAAAGATTTATCTTTTATTTGTTTTCAAGGGTTGGAAAAAGCAAAAAAAAATAGAGATTTGGGATATTTGTTTTGTTCTTTATTTCTATCAAATTCTAGTTGTTTTCCCAAGTATTTTTTTTTTGTGATTTGATTTTCAAACACATTGATTTCTCACACTTGAGCTATTATTCTATCCTATCTATAGGATCTTTGTTTAGTGAGAAAATTGGTTTGTCGTTTGTTGAAACCACCAAGTGTTGTAAGCCCTTATCTTTGCTTGGTTTTGTGCCTTTCCCTCTAAGTGTAGAGGAGATTATGCAATTGGGTTGCTTGTATCCCTCTAAGTGTAGAGATGATAGAGTTAGTTGGTTTCCCTCTAGTGAGAGGTTGATATTGTGTAGGCTTTGTGCCTTACCTCTAGTGAGAGGTTGTATTGTTGGAGAGAGTAGTTGTGTACTCTCTAATTGTATTTATTCAAATCCTCAGTGGAGGTTCCCTATGTGGGAAGTCATGTGTGGACGAGTTAGTGAAAATCCTTCTGTGTGAAGGCAGCGACGTAGAGCTGGGTGCTCGAACCTTGAAACATATCCTTGTGTTTGCCTTTGATCCACTTTCTCTAACTCTCTCTTACATTGTACATTGTTCATATTGTTCATATCATATACATGCTTGGTTTGATTGTGCCCATATTTGTGTTAAACTAAGAGAGCTTCATATAGCACCTCAACTCTTATTTAGAGAAATCAAGAGGAGTTAGTCCAGGGCCCTTCACCGGGAATTCGGCTACACTCTTTGATTACACTAAGTGTGTTGCAATTAGTTTTTAAATTCTGCATTATTTGTCATTAGATTAGCCTTATACCTATTCACCCCCTCTAGGTGTACTTTCACTAACATCTAGATTCAATATATCTTCTAGAAACTCTCTGGCTTGGCCTCCAATAAATCCGAATTTAATTACCCGAAAATGGGTTTAATTATGCTCTTATTACCCTTTTTCCCTTCTAGTCTTGATTATCTGCAAAAGAGACCAAAACATAAGTGGGAAGTGTTATGTTTATCATAATCAGTAGGAAAATGTGATATAAAAATGTAAAATTGTAAACTAATCATTAATTGGCTGAAAGATTAATGAATATAACATCAAATTTAGATCAAAATTAAAAAAACAATTGGAGATAAAGGAAAATCGGGGATCCATTATTGGCCCAAAGGCCCATCACTCTAGTTTTGATGATGATTAACTCATGTAGTTATAGTTTACTAATGATCTTATACTTATTTAGTTTCAGCTATCTATCAAGATCTTAGTAGGTGTGGAGCTTCAACAAAGGTGTTTCGAAGCTTACACGTGTTGATTCAAGAACTTGCGCATCAAGATCACATCTAGCACTCGGTTGGAGTCAAGCTCGTTGGATCGTGTTTGGATCGAATCGATTTGGAGATAGAGTTATACAAGAAGGCTTTAGTTTGTGTTGTTTAGATCTTGTGTAAGATAGATAGTGATGATATGCTCAAGTTCACACATACATTAGTTTCTTTATGTTTGGTTTTCATTTAACCGGTTTTAGATTTCATATCAAAAACATAGATATAATATCTTTCATGTGTATTGGATTTTATCCATACACTCCATGCTTCAAAAAGAATTTCAATATCTTGTTCTTGATATCTATACATGCTTTGGAAAAAACTATTTTTCATTTCAAAAATACGAGTTTTGAAAAATACGATTTTTGGTGATCTAAACTAGAGAAGGAAAGAAAGAAAAACTTATAACACGTACAAACCTCTTCAGCCTGCTTACCTTTGATCCGTGCGATGATGTACCTTTTCTCAGAAGACTTGCAAGTATGGCGTATAGGAAGTTAATCGCCATAAGCCATCAAGGGATCTTCGTTGGTTAGACAGTCTCGAAGCAGTTGGGTCTCATTGTTCACAAGGTATTAGAGAACAAAATAGAAGAAAGAAAAATAGAAACAGAGAAACACAAGAATAAACAAAAGATGAAAAACATAAAATAATAACAAAAACAAACCTTAAACGGATTTCATTAACAATGGAAGATAAGCGGGCTTATACCGCTGTCACCTCAGTACAAGCGAAGACTCCATCCTCCATGAAAGTTTCCTGCACTCTCAGTTACAAAGTTTACAAAATAAAAACGAAAATAAAATCTAACCTAGAAAGAAAACTAAACCCTAGCTTTTGCCCTTGGCTCGCCTCTAGACTCCTCTGTACGTTGCACTGCAGGGGTATTTATAGGTGCAGAAGGCCGAAGAGTCCCGGATGAAGTTGTCCACGAAATCTGGTATCCAGATAACATCAAAGTGCCGCAAAATCCTGGTTTTTGCCGCAATTTTGCGGCAAAACTGGCTCTTCTGGCCACGCGCTTTGGCGCGTGGCCTCTCCCGATCCGTTCATCTGGGCGTTTGCTTCTGGAAGTGTGATCCTGGCTCTTCATCTTGGGATTTCGAGATAACTTAGAAATCAAGTTACCTTGATCTCTATTATCCCAAATCTTTTATCCATGAATTTCCTTCTTATCTTTGGCTTTTATGCTCATCCTGCAAGAGTTTAGGGTTGGGTAGAATTCTATCCTTCCCTCATCTTTAATAATTGCAACTTTAGCCCTTGCATAATTGCACTTTGACAATTGATATTTGCACTTTTACACCTGGGCTTCAAATATGGGCTTTTGGGCTTCATTAGGCTTTATTTATTATTAAAATAATAATTCGAGGCCTGCACACAATAAATTACAAATTATTAATAAATGTGCAGAATTAAATGAATAAATATGAAAATGTGATGGTAAATATGATGATAAAAATGCACTTTTCACTACCAATCACACCCCCACACTTATCTTTTTGCTCGTCCTCGAGTAAAAACAAAGAAAAAGAAAAGAAAAGAAAAACTAATATAGCCTAACTCACTTTCGTAGGAATCACGATTGCACTTAGCACGTGCCACAAGCCGTTAAACCTCTAGGTTACCCTAGAGGACGAGTGTTGTCTCGTGAGGGTTTTCAGCAGATTACACCCACAAAATCCATAAAAAGGAAAATATTTGAATTATTATTGAAGAGACTAAGTAGTCTATAAGTTTTAGGATCCTCATTTTTATTCATTCTTAGACTTAGTCTTTATAAAGTAAATTGTTTTCATTTTAGGTAAGGGTCAAATTGAACTTCTAATATAGTCTTTTTCGTTACCAAAAATCATATGCATCATTATGAATTTATACTAGGAATTCCTTAACTTGGACTCTCATGCCTCTTTAATTTTTTTCTCTTCCTTTTTTTTTTAATATGTATAACTCATCTAATTTTCTTTCGTGTAAGCATCAAGGCTTCTTGAGGCCCTCATACCTAACTAATTGACTCTTAGATGTGTTAATACATATCTCATATTCTTAGTTTTATTAGGCTTTCTAATCCACCCATGTAGCGAATTTAAAGTCGATGACTCCCAACCGGTTGGCTTTAGGGCACCAGGTGAGAAAATACCCCGCGGACTCAAATTCGAGTGAACTAGGCCCCAAAACTAAGGACTTTATTTTATTTACTCACCTTTAGGCATGAATACTTATGCTTCTTGAGGCACATGTATCCAACTTAATTAGTGATTTTTTTTTGTTTTTTTTCTTTTTTTTTTTTAATGAGGCACAAGGTCTTTGTCTTAGAATCCTAGATATGCATTTGGTATGCACATTTCATTAAGGTAAAAATCAAGACTAATTAATTATTCAATTTCTTCTCCTATACTTAAAAATTAAACAATTTATTTATTTTGACCAAGTTTTTAGAAATCCTAATCATGATTTTCCTAATCCTTAAAACTAACTTAGATTTCTTTCAAAAAAATAAGTCAAAATATTGTCCTTTTTATAACATTTTTTTTTTAAAATTTTTTTTATTAGCAAATTTTGTTAGTGTCTACTTATGTTAGTATATTAGTAAAGCCCACCCCCACACTTATCTCATGCATTGTCCTCAATGTATGAATGAATGCATATATGCATGAAACAGAACAAGGGAAGGCGGAAGTTACCTTAGGGTGGTGGTTCCGGAGGTGGTCTAATTGGTCCACGAAATGCGGCCCAATCAAGATAACAGATAATTTGGTGGAACCCACCAGAAACTTTCCTTACATAACCCACTAAAATATATGTATAATCAATTTTTAGTATTTCCACCCCATCAAATTTCCAAATTTCATAATAAATTTCAGAGTTAATTGTCTCAACCTCCTTGTCCCAAATGGAGTATGAAAAGATGGAATTATTGACTTGGACATTATAGGTACGGGAACGAATACCGACTCAAGAAAGATGCTCAAATCAAGTAAGGGCTCAGGAGTCGGGCTAGGTTCAAGAATTGAGTCCAAGTCAAGAAATTGAAACTCAAGTCCACAATCTTCTTCCCACAATGGAATGTGACCTAATATGGGTGATATCTCTTTACTTCCAATATTAAGGAATTCTAGCTCATCGCCATACAATTCTTCAAACTAAGGTCAACATATTCCGTCAGAATTGTACAATCAGTTTCAGAAGTAAAGAGATTGTGAGAATCTAGGTCGCATATCTCATTGGGTTCAATGTAATAAAAAGAACTTGCCAATTTATCCATAAGATTTTCAAAATTGCACAATTGGTCAAGTTCAATATGATCATCTAAAATGGGTGATTCAATTTCATGATGAATTGGAATAGGGTCCAATGTTGACTCGGGAAAAGTGAAATCAGGTGAAGACACTGGAGTCATTATTGGATCAGGAAATAAAATTGAATCATCAAGTTGGGGATCAAGATCATATTCATCCCCAAGTTCTATTTCAGGAAAAGAAAAACTTGCCAAATTATCAAGAATTGGAGTTTCGGCAAGTTCAAATGATGGCACTGAAGTAGAATCTTGTTGTCCAAAGCAACTTGGTTCGTCGGCTCTACGAGAGTGGTCAATGATATCAGAAATAACCGAACGGTGAGAACGTAAAGATTGAACCATCATATCTATATCACGATCACGGGCTAATCTAGCCTGAGTCATGGCTGCAAGCATCCCTTCATAGTTGATAGGTGCATCGTGTTGTGATTGGACTTGAAAGGATGAAGTGTAATCGTGATGAAATTGTGAGTCGGTGGACTCACGCATAATCATTTCTCCGATTGATGGTAATTGTTGCTTGGACTCATGCATACTTATCATTTCCCCGATAGATGGTAGTCTATTCTGACTGGGTGGATCTAAGTATGACTCATTGAAAGAATGTGGACTGGGTGGAGACTGAGGACAAGTCGGTTGAAAATTGGACTCGAGGGACTCGAAACCCCATGAACTCTGTGACGAGTTGAAAGTATGAAAATCATGGTCATAAGATGGGGGGTATGGGTTATAATTATTCGGATAAGACCATTTTGGCACACTAGATTTGTCAAAGTTATGATATGCCGGGTTGGTAATATCCGAAAAATAGTTAGGTGTGTAATATGGATTAAAGTTGAAAAAATTATTATTATATGCCATATCACACCAACACAAACAAACAAACAAATAAACAAACAAACAAAAAGAAAAAAAAAATTCTATCCTAAGTTAAGGTAGACCTATGACCTAGACGACTCCTAACTGGTTAGACCGTCCACGGGAGGTTGAGTGCAGACTTTGACCACAAGTTAATCAGCCAGGTCAGGGCAAGAGTGGTGGGAGGTTTTCTGTCAAAGACGTTCCTTAATTAAATAATCACCAATCTTCGGGCTTTCGGCCCTCAATCCCCTTCCTAGATACTGATTTGGCAAGAGTCAACTTCCAGCACTGTTCCCCCTTAGGATAATCTCTTATTGAGTCCGAGATGTCCCTAGGGCCAACGTCTACATAGTTTTAATTAGGCTTGGGTTAGTGAGTGCTCGGGATATGATTTTTGGGCTAAGGAAGGGTGATGAAATCCCCACCTTATCTTGTTAATGGGTTATGCCCTTCAGATGAATTAGTGCAAGTGTACAAGATAAATAGATAAGAATCACTCAAAGCAGAAAATGAACCAAGAGATGAGTCCTATTCTACATGCAATGCGTACGTATCTTGCTTCTCCAGCACTCTTCAACAGTAAAAATAAATATATTGAAAAGACACGTGCCTAATATGCAAATGTCTAATCAATTTTTATTTTTAACAACAAATAATTTACTGTTGAATTATTAGCAATTTACAGGTATATCACAGAACAAAACAGAATAGAGCAGTAAACAGAATTTACAATTTGCAGCAACCTGCAAAAAGATCAATCAGTAGTTCTCTACTGTTGCCGCGTTTCCGCGGCTCTGGCCGCGGATCCGCGGCAATACAGTAGGTTCTGGTGCTCTGCCTTCGAGGGCAGAGGCACAGAATAGCTGTATGTCCACTGCTGCTGCTATGTTTCTGTTTCATGTTCTCCAAACCTGCAAACAGAAAAGAATAAAAGAATTAGTTAATAATTTTTTTTATTAGAGAATAACTTACCGTCCCTCCCCGGCAACGGCGCCAATTTGTTGATCGAATTTTACCTGCACGCAAAAATAAAATATTAGATTTAAGAATTAAAGGTGTGCGAGGTTCTCAATTCTAATCCGCGGTAGCAGGGCTATGCGGGTTGTGATCCTCAAGGAGGGACTGCGATGGAAACGTTAAGCAAGTTATCTCTAAAAATTATCTTTTTTAATTATTTTGTTAGTCACAACGATATTTACAATGAAAAGTGGTATTTACAATGAGTTGTGGGAAAGAATATGGAAAGATGTGGATGGTGATCTAAACTAGAGAAGGAAAGAAAGAAAAACTTATAACACGTACAAACCTCTTCAGCCTGCTTACCTTTGATCCGTGCGATGATGTATCTTTTCTCAGAAGACTTGCAAGTATGGTGTATAGGAAGTTAATCGCCATAAGCCATCAAGGGATCTTCGTTGGTTAGGCAGTCTCGAAGCAGTTGGGTCTCATTGTTCACAAGGCATTAGAGAACAAAATAGAAGAAAGAAAAAAAGAAACAGAGAAACACAAGAATAAACAAAAGATGAAAAACATAAAATAATAACAAAAACGAACCTTAAACGGATTTCATTAACAATGGAAGATAAGCGGGCTTATACCGCTTGAAATCACCAAGAGGGGGGGTGAATAGGTGATGGCTATATGTAATTGGCACAAAATGCGGAATTTAAAATTTAACTAACACAAATAGCTCAAATAGAAGACTTGCAATAAATGAAACAATTAATAGTGCAAGAATTAAAGAGTTTAGGGTTTAGAGAAATTTGAGCAAACGCAAACACGCCGATATGTTTCCGAGGTTCGAGCCACGCTCTACGTCCCCGCCTTCACACTTGAAGGATTTCCACTATTGAAGATCCCACTGGATCACCAATACAAGGACACACTTGTCCCGTCTCTCGTGATGCCGCAACACCACCTTGAGCACACTAGCTCGCCTTGAGGCCGATGCCTCTACAACTTCACTCAAAAGAAAGATGATCACACTTGATCGAAAATATGCTCACTTGCACAATCCTAGAACCAATTTGTAGATGTAGACTTATGGGATTGTGTAGTGCAAAATCTAGTGAGAAGTAGAGGTAAAGACTTCAAGTAGGTGTCTAAAACTTTGGGCTTTTGGAGAGAAAATTTTGTCTAAAAGAAATCTTTTTGAAGACTTGTAAATCCTTTGAAGAACTCTTGTAAAAATATTCTTGATAGTTGTCTAATCATATAGAAGTGACCTCCTATTTATAGGGGCCAAAAACTACACCATAAATCCGTTGGGATCAAAAAACAAAAAAGATCTGTCAGAAAAACTAGCTGTTGGAGTCTGTCAGAAATTCTGACAGAGTCCGGTCGACCGGGTCGGTCGACCGCCAACGGTCAAAAATCCGACCATTGGGGCTCTGCGGTCGACCGCCCGGTCGACCGATTTTAACCGAGAGCACTGCACAGTTCTCGGTCGACCGGGTCGGTCGACTGATACGCACTTGCACAGAAAGTGCGCATCGATCGACCGTGCGGTCGACCGGATACTGTCAGTTCTGAAAAATCAGAACTGTCAGAATCCAGAAATCTTGGTTTTTGGTTTTAGCTCTAAGATATAAAGTTTTGGATCTTGTAAACACTAGAGTGTGAGCATATGTCACTACTCTAATAGGTTAAAACATTTTGATAGAAATTCTTTTGATAAAAACTTGTTTTTCCAAATATTATGTTTTTCCAAAAACTTTAAACTATTTTTCCAAAAACTTGATCTAAACATGTTTATCTTTAACTCAAACTTGGAAATAGAATTTTGAAACTTACTTTGAAGTCTAGAACCAATATAAAAGGTGTGTGTAAGTGTAAATCCCATAACTCTACTTCTATCAACTAGGTTTTGACAAAATATCTAAAAAATGAAAAATACAAATACAAATCTTGGTAATTTTCTTGGTCTTGATCTCGACTTGATCTTTTCTTCATCGTCGTGTTCCCGAAGCTTCCTATTGTGCATGACTTGGGAATGCAAATCTTTGGCGAACTCCAAACTTGTGAGTCTTGATGTGGAGCCGTCAAATCAACCTGTTTTATCCTGAAATTCTTTTCAACAAACATTGTTAAATACATAACTAGATATGGTTTGTTATCATCAAAATATCCAACAAGATATAGGGTTAATGGCCTTTGGGCCAACAATCTCCCCCTTTTTGATGATGACAAAACATATTTAGTTATCACAAATAATTTGGGTAGAGACTTCAAATGAAGCTCCCCCTCAACACATGCATATAATAAAACATCATACTCAGGCATATATAAATGTTTTGCAAAAGATAACAATCCATGTCAACACATTTTCATGACATAAAAGAAGATGAAAAACACATGTTTATAAAAGAAAATACTACCACAAACCAGTAGATAACATAACCGAGAGTAGTCCACACAAAGTACATGTCCAAACCAAATACATGTCCAGCCACAAAAGATAAAGTCAAGTACATAAAAAATACAGCAAAAAGTCTCTCCACAAATAACTCTCCCCCTTTTTGACATCATCAAAATAGGGGAAAGTTACTCTCATCACTTGGCAGCTTCGTCGTCCTCATCGTCTTCCTCTTCTTCCTCGTACTCAGATGAAGATGAGCTCTTTTTAGCGTCCATCTTCTTATCACCGTCGTAGTCTTCGTCCGAAGAAGAAGAAGAAGAAGTGGAAGGAGCTACCTCCGTCGGATCAACGCCGAGCACCTTTGGTCGAGGTGGTGGAACGGATGAAGGGGCTCTGGTAGGAAATGGAGGACCGGTGGCAGGAAGTGAACGAGCAAAAGTAGTGGGATCAGGAGGAAACATGGCGAACTTCGTAAAGAGAGCCTCAAATTGCATATCCATGAATCTCATGGAATCGGCAAAATAAGACATATCGTTACGAATCCCACGAATCTGAGAGTTTGTCTCCTCATGGGAAGCTGCCTCTTGCTTGAAACGGGCGTCCAACTCAGCCCGAAAAGCTGTCTCCCGCTGCTCAATTCAGGACTGGTGTTCCTGAATCTGAGATGAAATCATGGCCTGAAGATCTGAAGGTGAAACATAGCCAGGAGCAGAAGAAGATCCAGGAGCAGATGAAGATCCAGGAAAAGTAGGAGGGGGAACAGGAGGTTGCACAGGTGCGTGACGACGCAGCTGAGCTTCCATCCTTTTCAGCAGAACTCCATCAATATCGATTTGCGGATCATCAGAAGTCTCAGAGGAAAGGTCAAATCCTAGAGACTTGAGAATGCGGGTGATGATTATGCCAAAAGGTAAACCCCTACCGGATATACGAAACTGATCAGATGCCATGTGAGAGGCAATGATACGGGGAAAGTTTACCTTAATGCCTCGCAAGAGACAATAGATAATCAAAGGTACTGAACCCCTAGCATGACTATATTCTCCTGATTTGGGGATAATGTTATAAAAGATGATCTTGGCCAAAACTTGAGAAGTGAGAGAGAATTTGCTCACAACCTCGTTCCTAACCAAGCCGGGGTTGTCATCCCCGTGAATCAGTGTGGATGCGGTGAGCGCAGACTCACCCTCTGGATAATCAAAGTCATGAAGGTCATGAGTATATACATCAGCTCCACCAGTGGAGAGATGAAGGATATCAGCAAATTGACCTATGTCTAGGTTAATGTCCCTGCCAAGGACCCTAGAGAAAATACGATTCCCATCGAATGAAAAGTTGGCATAGAAATACGGCACGAGGGAAGTGTAAACTTGTTCTTTGATGGATAAGAACTCGTTCAAAGAATTGTTTTGCAAAATACGGGGGATATCTAGATGATCAAAGTCTTGAATAACAACAAATCTCCCAGAAATAATGTTTCTTTTAGAGAGATTGACAAAACGATTTTCAGCAGTCTCATTTATGAAGGGTCTTTTATGTTTAGGGATGTGGGAAGATGTTTGAGCCACTGATTTCCCCTTCTCAGTCCTAGTTCTCTTAGAAGTAGACATGATTTTGAATAAAAATCAGATTTTTAGGTCAACACAAGTTAGGGCACGATCTAGAAAGTTGTAGCAACCTAAATCTTGACAAAGGATAGTAGATCTAGAAACTAGAAGTGAAGAACAAGGAGAAAAATCCGATTTTTACCTTAACTGTGAAGGATGAAACCCTAGATCAGAGACAGCCGAATTTCTCCGAATCCAGCAGATGGATGCACCTGAAATTGAAGATCCGGCACTAGAAGTAGGAAATACAAGTGGGTTTTAAATTGATTTGAGATTGGATGAGAGATTGGAGAGATAGAAAAATTTTGGAGGAGAAAACCTTTGGGTTCCGTCGCCAGCGAGTGAGGAGAGAGAGAGAGAGAGAAAAGTCAAATAAATAGCCGATTTGGGGCAGAAATCGACGATCGGTCGACCGGCCGGTCGACCCAACAAACCCGAGAGCACTGACATTACAGAACGGTCGACCGCCCGGTCGACCCAAGAACCCGAGAGCTCTGCAGTCTTGCAGCGGTCGACCGCCCGGTCGACCCAGAAAACCCGAGACCTCTGCAAACTTACAGCGGTCGACCGGATCTAAGGTCGGTCGACCGATGGCAGATAAAAAATAAAGGGCATTTTATTTCAGACAAACTCGGTCGACCGCGACTATTTCCGGTCGACCGGTTTTGCCTGAAACACAGATCTGCAGCATCAGCCAGAGGGAAAAATTTTAAAATAAATTTTAATTAAATATAAGAATTATATAAGTATACACACAACATGTTTTAATCTTTATTAGGTCAACTTATCAACCAATATTACATACAAGACATTTTATTTTTAATTTTCATATAAAAACAAAGTTTTTAGAGATGTTGAAGCCGAATACCCAGTGACGAGTTCTGAACTTCATCCTCTTGATTCCTCTTGAATGAGTTGAGGTGCGCAATTGCCATCTCTAAGGTATTTGCTCAAATATGAAATTTTACAAAAATTTTATTTCTTAGTTTTGAAAAATACAAAGTGTATATATATATTTAAATAAGCTAGACTAGGCATGACATGTGGACATACTATGGACATGGTATAAAAGATATTAAAGCATGGTATATACACAAACATGATAGAAGAGTATGTTTACATAAGCATATATCATTGTAGCATGAAAGTAAACTAACAATCCTATACGTGTATATGTACAACACAAATTCAAAACTTTTAAATGGAGAAGTTACCGAACACGGGCAATCTCCAAAATGTAGGTGCCTCCATGATAGCGATGCAAGCTTGATGTGATCTTTGGGCTTTGTTGCATCTACCACCCGGGCACCGTTTCCCCCTAAGTCTTGGAAGAAGTAGATCCACCTGTTTCATCTAAAATGGGTGGGTCTTTTGGTACCCATACTTTCTTGGGTCCTTTTTGGTTAGTTCCGGGGCGAACCCAAACATATTTATTATGCACATTATTTTTAGCAAAACAAAACTTTTCTAAATGGCCTTTGCGGCCACAATGCGTGCATACATAAATTCTACCACTACCATACATATGAGCATGCTTATGAGTGTGTGCATGTTTCCGTGCATGAGCATGGTGTGTATGTTTCCCTTGGGTTACTCCCTTAGGAAACCTAGAAGCAAATTTCTTTAAATCAAAAGCACATTGTTTTAGGGTTGTGTCTAATACTTCAACCCGTTTTTGCATCTCAACAAAATCATTTTTACTACATGATGCAATGGGGGTTTTCCCCTTACAAGCTAGTTTATAATTTGCAAAATCACTTTTATTTTCTCAAAAGAACTAGACAAATTATTTTTCTCTTTTTCAATAATATTAAGTTTATCTTTCAAAGACTCATTTTCCCTTTTTAACTTTTTATTATGAGATTGCGAAATCTCATATCTATGTTGTAACTCTTCAAAGAATTGAGCTAACTCATCCATTATTAACTCATCATCATCTATTGAGTTGTCAAGAGTTACCTTTGTAGCATCGTCTCCATGTGCCATAAAACACATGTGCGCGGCGTCGTTCTCCTCTTCGGATTCTGACTCCGTGTCATCCCAAGTGGCCACCATAGCTTTCTTCTTTTTATGGCCGTTCTTGGAAGTTGTGGCTTGGAGAGAGGGGCAATCCGCAATAAGGTGTCCGATCTTCTTGCAATGAAAGCAAGGACCGGGTTCTTCTCTTTTCTTCTCATATCTTCCTTGAGGTTTCCCTCTCCGGAAGTTGCTTTGCCTCCCTTTCCTATAAAACATTTTGCCTACCTTCCGGATAAGCATGGCAAAGTCCTCATCGCAATCCTCCGATGAGTCGTCCTCTTCAATAGCGGTTGGAGTGGCTTTGAAGGCGATTGTTTTCATCTTGGGTGCCTCCCTTTCTTCTCTTACCTTCATCTCCATCTCATGGGTTTTGAGATTGCCAATGAAGCCGGAGAAGTCCATCTCCTCTTTGTCGTTTAGCTCCTTGAGAGTTGTAGCCTTGACTTCCTAAGCTTTGGGAAGAGCCCGAATGACCTTGCGAATCTTTTGGTCATTGTCGATCTTGTCTCCTAAAGAAGATAAAGCGTTAGTGATCTTAGTAAAACGAGTGAGCATGTCATCAATGCTCTAATTTTCAAACATATAAAAGTTCTCATATTGAGAACGTAGCAAGTCAATCTTGGCTCTTTTGACTTGTGACGTTCCCTCATGAGTCACAATTAGAATGTTCCAAACCTCAAATACGGATTTACAATTTATGATGCGTGACAAATCATCCTCATTTAATGCTTGGGTTAATGCATATTGGGCTCTAGCATTAGCTTCATAATCCTTGGAGGTGTCCTCGGACCATGAGCTCTCATCGGTGGTAGGTTCAATGAAATCTTTGGTTATGGCCCTAGCTACTCTAACTCCTAGGGACTTAAGGAATAGGTTCATTTTGACCTTCCAAATAGGAAAGTTCAAACCATCAAACTTGGGTGGGGACTTGATGCTAGAAAAGTCGAGTGAAGCCATGAATGCACAATAAGTATGAATATAACAAATGAATGCAACAAATGAATATAGCCAAATAAGGATCTCCCTAAGGTTGTTAGACCAAAAATGTAGGGTTATGCTCTGATACCAATTGAAATCACCTAGAGGGGGGTGAATAGGTGATGGCTATATGTAATTGGCCCAAAATGCGGAATTTAAAATTTAACTAACACAAATAGCTCAAATAGAAGACTTGCAATAAATGAAACAATTAATAGTGCAAGAATTAAAGAGTTTAGGGTTTAGAGAAATTTGAGCAAACGCAAACACGCCGATATGTTTCCGAGGTTCGAGCCACGCTCTACGTCCCCGCCTTCACACTTGAAGGATTTCCACTATTGAAGATCCCACTGGATCACCAATACAAGGACACACTTGTCCCGTCTCTCGTGATGCCGCAACACCACCTTGAGCACACTAGCTCGCCTTGAGGCCGATGCCTCTACAACTTCACTCAAAAGAAAGATGATCACACTTGATCGAAAATATGCTCACTTGCACAATCCTAGAACCAATTTGTAGATGTAGACTTATGGGATTGTGTAGTGCAAAATCTAGTGAGAAGTAGAGGTAAAGACTTCAAGTAGGTGTCTAAAACTTTGGGGCTTTTGGAGAGAAAATTTTGTCTAAAAGAAATCTTTTTGAAGACTTGTAAATCCTTTGAAGAACTCTTGTAAAAATATTCTTGATAGTTGTCTAATCATATAGAAGTGACCTCCTATTTATAGGGGCCAAAAACTACACCATAAATCCGTTGGGATCAAAAAACAAAAAAAGATCTGTCAGAAAAACTAGCTGTTGGAGTCTGTCAGAAATTCTGACAGAGTCCGGTCGACCGGATCGGTCGACCGCCAACGGTCAAAAATCTGACCGTTGGGGCTCTGCGGTCGACCGCCCGGTCGACCGATTTTAACCGAGAGCACTGCACAGTTCTCGGTCGACCGGGTCGGTCGACTGATACGCACTTGCACAGAAAGTGCGCATCGGTCGACCGTGCGGTCGACCGGATACTGTCAGTTCTGAAAAATCAGAACTGTCAGAATCCAGAAATCTTGGTTTTTGGTTTTAGGTCTAAGATATAAAGTTTTGGATCTTGTAAACACTAGAGTGTGAGCATATGTCACTACTCTAATAGGTTAAAACATTTTGATAGAAATTCTTTTGATAAAACTTGTTTTTCCAAATATTATGTTTTTCCAAAAACTTTAAACTATTTTTCCAAAAACTTGATCTAAACATGTTTATCTTTAACTCAAACTTGAAAATAGAATTTTGAAACTTACTTTGAAGTCTAGAACCAATATAAAAGGTGTGTGTAAGTGTAAATCCCATAACTCTACTTCTATCAACTAGGTTTTGACAAAATATCTAAAAAATGAAAAATACAAATACAAATCTTGGTAATTTTCTTGGTCTTGATCTCGACTTGATCTTTTCTTCATCGTCGTGTTCCCGAAGCTTCCTATTGTGCATGACTTGGGAATGCAAATCTTTGGCGAACTCCAAACTTGTGAGTCTTGATGTGGAGCCGTCAAATCAACCTGTTTTATCCTGAAATTCTTTTCAACAAACATTGTTAAATACATAACTAGATATGGTTTGTTATCATCAAAATATCCAACAAGACATAGGGCTAATGGCCTTTGGGCCAACACCGCTGTCACCTCAGTACAAACGAAGACTCCATCCTCCATGAAAGTTTCCTCCACTCTCAGTTACAAAGTTTACAAAATAAAAACGAAAATAAAATCTAACCTAGAAAGAAAACTAAACCCTAGCTTTCGGCCCTTGGCTCGCCTCTGGACTCCTCTGTACGTTGCACTGCAGGGGGTATTTATAGGTGCACAAGGCCGAAGAGTCCTGGATGAAGTTGCCCACGAAATCTGGTATCCAGATAACATCAAAGTGCCGCAAAATCCTGGTTTTTGCCGCAATTTTGCGGCAAAATTGGCTCTTCTGGCCACGCGCTTTGGCGCGTGGCCTCTCCCGATCCGTTCATCTGGGCGTTTGCTTCTGGAAGTGTGATCCTGGCTCTTCATCTTGGGATTTCGAGATAACTTAGAAATCAAGTTACCTTGATCTCTATTATTCCAAATCTTTTATCCACGAATTTCCTTCTTATCTTTTGCTTTTATGCTCATCCTGCAAGAGTTTAGGGTTGGGTAGAATTCTATCCTTCCCTCATCTTTAATAATTGCAACTTTAGCCCTTGCATAATTGCACTTTGACAATTGATATTTGCACTTTTACACCTGGGCTTCAAATATGGGCTTTTGGGCTTCATTAGGCTTTATTTATTATTAAAATAATAATTCGAGGCCTGCACACAATAAATTACAAATTATTAATAAATGTGCAGAATTAAATGAATAAATATGAAAATGTGCTGGTAAATATGATGATAAAAATGCACTTTTCACTACCAATCAGTACTCATGAGTAGTAAGATGAGAATCTCGCGAGCCAATCAAGAAGAGGCTGGAAGGAGGGTCCAAAAAGGCAAATACAATCCAAGCTCCCGCTGCGCCGCACTGATCAGGTATAGCAAGGCCGCCACGGTCCAGTCTCTAGGATCTGGACATGAGAATCCAGGGTTGTTAGCAACCCCAGCGAGTACATATGATAAAGCCTAATGGCGTGCATAGCAGGCAGACGTGTACATGATTAAGTGATGTGGTCCAGGCTAGCAGGTACAGGAAATGACAAGTAATATAAAGAAAATGACAGTAAATCTAAGATCAAGTAAATACATGTATATCAGTAAATCTGAATCAGAATACATGCATGAAAACGGTATAGAGAGCATAGGTACACATAAGCATGCGACAAATAAAACATTAAACACGTGATAAATACACTAAACACGCGATAAATATAAGTATGGACAAAACTAGTTGTATAAACTCAGATTTTGGATTCATGGGGTTGATACGTCGAAGGGATAATCCAAATAAGGAAACCCTCATCTATATACCACAAATCTGATGTCACCATCATCTGAGTTCATACAACTTGAGTTGCCCTCAGGGTAACAGAACTAGAGTGTGTCAGTAGTAATCATTGTGCTACATATATCATATGTCATAATATAGGGTGTCAACTCAGAACATAACACTATAACTAAAATATAGAGGTATAGCATTTTAATTTATCCAATAATAATAATCAGTGTCGTTTGATATTTCAATCGCCTCCCTACTAGTGCCTCACATCACCAATAGTCCATAGTAGAGTTCGCACTCTGTAGAACTTACCCGGGTCTGATATGTGAGTACCAGGACCCGAACAAAGGAGAGACCAAAATCACACGTTCCTAACCTTATTATTGTTTGGTTATTTTATGTTATTCATCCGATTCATATGCTTTTGTATTTACTACCGGCACACATACATCCACTTATGGATAAGACGAGTTATTATTTAGAAACTGATAAATCTGATGGCTCATATTTATAGTGGGTCATGTCTCTGCCCGGGACTAGCTCAGGAGTACAGGCTACTGCTTCCGAAGACTTATCATTACGCGCCCCACACGACACTTCAGATTCAAGCTACTACTTCCGGGGACTTATCATTACGCGCCCCACATCACACTTCAGAAATATCACCATTATAAATATGACATCATACCGGTTTCCATCAGTTTCCCCAACCCCAATATAAGTTGAGTACTTTATTATATATATATGAATTGCCCAAAGATAATATCCACAAGTGTATACAGTATAACCATGATTATCCAACTATGGGAATTAATAGGAGTATAATATCAGGAGTCACCTTTTTTCAGGGGTTCAGGAGTACAGGAGTTTAGGAGTACAGGAGTACAGGAGTTCAGGAGCTCAGGAGCTCAGGAGTACATGAGTTAAGGAGTTCAGGAGTACAGGAGTTCAGGAGTACCAAATATCTGGTAACAGTATAATAATCATGCCAAGTCCCCGTAAAAGTAATAATCATGAATATGTTAAGTGTCAAGTGTTATTATTTCAGGTGTCAGCATAGCATGACAAGTACCGGCGTCAGATATCTAGTGTTAAGTATAGCATGGTATGTACCGGTATCGGATATCAAGTGATAAGCATAGCATGGCATGTATTGGTATCGATATCAAGTGACAAGTATGGCAAGTATCGGTATCAGATATCAAATAATAAGTATAGCATAGCAAGTACCGGTGTCGATATCAAATAATAAGTATAGCATGGCAAGTAACGTGGTTAGATATTAAGAGTTAAGCATGGCAAGTAACAGGTGTATACATATTAGGGTCATAACTAATATGTCGGTGAGAGTTACAATAACAAATATCAGGTATCAACCAGTCACATCACATGGTACAGGAGAACGGCATAAGCATATCAAACTCTTCACTACCATTTTTATACTAATAAATTTATCTTTTAACTAGCTATGCGAAGCCGGGTAAAGCGGGAGCTGTTCTAGGTATACCAGGTATAATACCGGTTCGACAAAGTATAATAATGGCCGGCAGCTATTTATAAAGCATGATAATCATTTATATAACATATACTAACTTGCATAAAGAGGCATCATATTTTAAAAGTAAGATAATAATTTTTTAAAATGAAATGATGGTAATAAAGCAAGAAATGTTAAAGAAATGTACTCGCCTAGCACCGGATGAAATACCGAGAAAATCGGGAAAAATTCGCAAACACATTCAAGCAAGCTACTAACCCATGTATATATATTATATAAATAAATATTAGAGAGTGAATGAGAAAGGAGAGGGAGAGGATAGAGAAAGTTGTAGGAATGAGAGAGAGAGAGAGAATATGGTATTTTCAGGAATAAATTTAGAATTAAAAGGGGAGGGTTATTGAGTGCAATTATAGGGAAGTAATTTGAGGGAGTGGTGGAGGGTATTTTAGGGAAATGGAAAAAGTGAGTTTATTTAGGGAATGAAAAGAAAGAAAGAAAGAATTAAAGGAGGGAGGAAGAAAGAAAGAAAGAAAGAAAATTTGGAGGGAGGGGGGTGGCCGACGGCTACCGCCGGCGGCGACGGCCTGGCGACGGCGGCGGCGCCGCCGGGGATGAGGGCTGCGCGCGCACCCCTGGGGAGGAGAGGGGGTGGTGGTTTGTTGTTGTTGTTTGTGTTGTTTGTTGTTGAAGGAGGTTTGGTTGGTGGTGGTTGATGGTGGTGATTGGTGGTTGTGGAGCTGGTGGGGAGTTGGAGGAGATGGAGGAAGTTGTGATTGGTAGGTTGGAAGTGGAGGAGGTGTGGGTTGATGGTGGATTTTGGAGAAGAAGAAGATAGAGGTGGGATGGGTTTGGTTGAAATTGGAGGAAATGAGGGGGAAATTGGGGATGGTGGAAGTGAGAAAGGGAAGAGGGGAGGTAGGGGGTGCGGCGGCGGTGGCTACGGCGGCGCCGGGCGGTGGTGAGGGTGGCCGGCGGTGGTGGATTTGGAGGAGATAGGTTGGTGTTGGTGAGAGAAAGAAAGTGGAGAAAATGGAGAAGAATAGGAAGAAAGGAAGGAATGGGGGAATAAAAGAAAGAGAGGCAAAGGGAAGCATGGGAAGGGGAGTGAGGGAGATGGCTCCCCCTCTTGCTGTTGCTGCTGGTCGGGTGCAGCAGCAGGGCATGGGCACTGTTTCAGGGAATGGGGGAGGAGGAAAGAGAGAGAGAAAAGAAGAAAAAGAGAAGAAGGAAAAGAAAGGAAAAGAAAAATAGGAAAATTTTGGAAAATTAGTAAATAAATATATTATTAGATAATTAAATTAATAAAATATTCTGGGATTACAAAGTAAAGGAGTTGAGAAGAAAAAAGCAAGAAAAGGAGAGATCGGAAAATAATAATATTATTTTAATAAGGCGAAAATTTGACTGTTTCAGAAACGTTCTGAAAAATTCTAAAAAATAGCAAAAATTATTTTAAGATACTCGGTGAAATCAAATTCAAGAAATTCAATTTAATTTTTAAATTAAAAATCCTAAAATCTTCTGGCGATACCAGCCGACATCAGAATCAGTGAAATTTTGATAAATTTAGAAAATCCAAAAAAAATATTTTTAGATAGAAAATGAAATTCTAAGAAGTACCGTGACAGCCATTTTTGAAAATTCAATCCCATTTGAAAACTAAAAATCCGGGAATCAGTCAGCGATGCCTATCGACACCAGTTTTGGAGATTTTACAGAAAATTTAGAAAATTCTAGAAAATCATGAAAAATATAAAATATTAGAAAACAGTATTTGAAACTTAAATCGGTCAAATTGGACAAGCAGAAAAGCCAAATCGAGCAATACACTAGGATCGGGCCCTCGGTTCAGACTAGGGCTGACTCCGAGTCCATGAATCCAAATCCAATACAAAACAATCACACCAATAATCATAAAACAAATACAAATACAAGATAAATCAAAGAAATATGTTAGAAAAATCAGAATACGTATCTAGTACATATTCCAGGGAACGGGGTGTTACATTCCATCCACCTTACAAAAATTTCGTCCTTGAAATTTCGATAAGGGGAAGATGAACACAAAAAGGATAGGAACGAAGATTATACCAATCAAGATATGAGTAACTGAGGGTAATTCCCACCAATCGACTGATAAACTCAAGACTGAGATGTTTCCACACTTCTGCCGTATATATCCTCTGACGGTGCCATAATAATACTGACCTGATGTCTGCTCTTTCGGACTGCGAAGAAAAACTGATAAAATCCCTAGAAATCCATAGTGCTGAAATTCCTAATGTAATAAAAACCCTGCATGGCATGAGCAGTCCTTGATAAAGAGTCTGCTGTAAAATTACCGATGCTGCATATATACTACCTCTCTGAGAATAAACCAGAATACCGAGATAAAGATAACTCTGATAATACTGAGCATAAATAAAGAAGACCGATAATTAAGGATTCTGAATATTGCAATCTCCGAAGGATATAGGCAAGAATATAGAATAACCATGGAGGATTCTGAAGACTGACTTCTGAATGATAACCCGACTATAGATGAAACATGTAGAAGATATCTGGGCCCTTTGTAACACCCCGCTCCCGGAATACGTACTTAGTTGCGTATTCAGATTTTTTGATCGTATTTTTCGATTTACCTTCTGTACTTATTTTGTATTATGAATTGTTTATATGATTGTTTTGTCTTAAATTTGGATTCGTGGACTCGGAGTCAGCCCTAGTCTGAACCGAAGACCCGATCCTAATGTATTACTTGATTTGGTCTTTCCGGTAATTAGATTTGACCGATTTCAGTTTCAAATATTATTTTCCAATATTATATATTTTCTATGATTTTCTGGAATTTTCTTGGATTAAAAAGAAAATCTTCAAAACCGGTGTCGGCCAGTGCCGCTGACCGATTCCCGGATTTTTAGTTTACAAACGGTTTAGAATTTCTACAAGTACCTTTAGACATTATTTCTTAAAATCATATTTTCTATCTACATACTTTTCTGGGAATTTTATGAATTTATGAAAATTCTATCGGAGTCGGTAACTAACTGATTCCGGGATTTTTAGTTTTAAAACTATAAAGTATTTCTTAAAACGGATTTCACTATAATTCTTAGATTAATATTCTTGATTTTTGATAATTATTTCGAGTCGTTCCGAGACACTTGAATTTCGGACGATTTCGGTATTTTCCGAAATGTTTTCCGTATCCTCGACTTAAACCCGGGAATCTGTGTTTCCAATATTTTCATTTTTCAAGTCAAAGAGAATATCTTCTCTTTATCAATTTCTTTTCCTTTTTCCTTTTTCTTTAAATCCCTTCCTTCCTCCACAATCCACAAGAATTCCATTTTCCAAAATTCTAACAATTCCAAAATTCCATTTTCTTCCACCCACTTCCACCAACTTCTTCCATTAATGCCCCTCCTTCTCTCTCTCTTCCATGGCCGGCCAAGTGGCCAAAAGAGGGACACCTCATCCACTCCCATTTGCAAAAACCCCCTCTCTTTTAATTATTTGCACCTCCTTCACAAAATCTAAAACCTATAAATACTTTCCTTCTCCTTTCTTTATTCATTCTCACTTCATCTTTCTCTCTCTTCTCTTCACCAAAACCCTAACCTCCAACATCTCCTTCACCTCCACCACCTCCACCGGCGCCTCCGGCCACCACGACTCCGGCGAGAGACCCCGATCTCCGGCCACCACTTCTTCTCACCAACACCAACAACAAAACCTCCAACCTCCACTTTCTTCTTCATCATCAACTTCCATCACTACCACCATCACTCCATCACCTTGTACTTCTTTTAGGTAAGTGTTCTTCTTCACCAAGCCTTGGATAATTCATGTATACTTGTGCCATCAAATCATATTTTTAGATCATCAAACACAACCATCACAAATCTGTTCTGTGTGCTGTTTCCAGTCGATTAGTCGACTTGACCTAAGGATTAGTCGACTTGAAACCCTTATTTGAAACGTAACCTTTTCTGGTACACAGTTTTAGTCGACTTAGGTTATTTATTAGTCGACTAGAAACCTCGATTAGTCGACTACTCCCTTGACCCTAGTCGACTAACTTTTCCTGAATCAGAAACCCAACTCTCTGTTACACAGTTTTAGTCGACTTAGAGTATCTGTTAGTCGACTTGAGATGACTATTAGTCGACTACTCCCTTGACCCTAGTCGACTAACTTTTCCTGAAACAGAATTCCAACTCTCTGGAACCCAGTTTTAGTCGACTATACCAGACTGTTAGTCGACTAACCCCTTTATTAGTCGACTACTCTTTCCACC
Source organism: Agave tequilana (assembly GCA_038442645.1). Classification (NCBI taxonomy): domain Eukaryota; kingdom Viridiplantae; phylum Streptophyta; class Magnoliopsida; order Asparagales; family Asparagaceae; genus Agave; species Agave tequilana. Next base: position 169,123 of record JAVJIF010030805.1, on the reverse strand, counting down.
TAGTCGACTAACTTTGGCTGTCTGTTATAGTTGATTTCTTTCTTGAATATGAACCATATCCTTGAGTCTTATATCATATATTGGTATTGCTTGACTTGTCTATTGACAAACATCATCTTCCCTTCTCTCTTTCTCTCTCCTCTTCACTCTACATATTTATATCATATATTATGGCGCATCCCGAGTTCCGTGTATTTCGGACCTTTCGGCGTTTCTGGTGATTCAGGCGAGTGTTCTCGCTCGCTACCCTCTTGCTCTCTATTTCATTGATTATGCAAATATTCTCGTTCTAGTCTCCATGTATTTTATTTCATGTTCTATATCTTTTACTGTTTTATACCATGCGTGGCCGACCCTTCGTGGTCGTTGGACTTTGAGTCACTTCCATGTTACCACTTGCTATTACTCAGACCTGTCAGTTGCATGCTTTTATTTAACACATGTATATCACCTGACCATCTAGTGTGTTATCACCTGACCACCTGCCATGCTACTACTTGGCAAGACCCCTTTTGTTATGCTATGACTTGCCCTGACTATTATCAATCTCTTGCCATGACTTAACCTGTAATACCCCTCTCCCGGAATACGTACTTAGTTACGTACTCAGTCTTCCGATCGTATTTTCCGATTTACCTTCCGTATTTGATCGATTTTAATTTCAAATATCATTTTCCAATATTTAAGATTTTATGAGATTTTCTGGAATTTTCTGGAATTAAAATGAATTTCTTCAAAAACGGTGTCGGCCAGTGCCGCTGACCGATTCCCGAATTTTTATCTCCCAAACTGTTAGGAATTTTTAGAAAGTCCCTTAGACTTTATTACTTAGAATCATATTTCCTACTTATACACTTTTTCTGAGAATTTTATAAATTTATGAAAATTCTTTCGGAGTCGGCAAATAACTGATTCCGGGATTTTTAATTAAAAATCTATACAGTATTTCTTCAAACGAATTTCACCATGAGTCTTCAAATATTTTTCTTGATTTTTGGTAAAATTTTCAGACCAATCCGAGATACTTGAATTTCGGACATTTTTTCAATTATTGCAAAATTCCAATTCCACTTCATTTCCACCTCATTTCCCACTCACACACTTCACCTAACCCCACTCACTCTCTCTCCTTCCTATGGCTGGCCAAGTGGCCAAGGAGAGGACACTCACCTCACCCCCTTTTTACACAAAACCCCCCTCTCAATTGCATTATTACACCTCCTTCACAAAATCCCCATCTTATATATAGCTTTTCATTTGCAATTTACCTTTTTCTCCTTCACTTCAAGCAAAAGAGAAAACTCTCTCCCAAACCCTCTTCTTCTCAAACTGAACCCTAGCTCCAGGAACACTTCAAGACCTTTCCCTCCAGCCCAAGCAACTGAATTGAAGCTTGGATCGTGGCTCACTTCGTCGCCAAGGATCTCATAGGTGCCTTTGACGACTACCCGCTTCCCGGACTCGTAGAGCTTCGATCTAACGGTTCCAAGTGAGTATTTCACTCACCAAGACTTGAATTAGCCCTAGAACACTTGTATCTACACCTCTTGTACACCTAGGTCACCCAAAACCATGAATTGAACCATCAAACGAAATTTCCAGAAAATCTGTTCTGTCACTGTTTTTCCCACTATTAGTCGACTTACCCTAGGAGCTAGTCGACTAGAACACTTAGCTGAAACTTAGTTTTTCTGGAAAACACAGTATTAGTCGACTTACCCCAAATATCAGTCGACTAATCTTTTCTGGACATAAATCTCAACTCCCTGGAAATCCCTATTAGTCGACTCCTGAATCCTCCTAGTCGACTAATCCTCTCTGGACCAGAAATCCAACTTTCTGTATCAACAGACTTAGTCGACTTGAGTCTCTGTTAGTCGACTAGAGCTCCCTATTAGTCGACTAACCCTTACCCCTAGTCGACTAATTCTGACTGTGTGTCATAGTTAATTTCTGTTCTGAATTTGGTTCTTATACTGGTTACATGTGTATTATATCTTGCTTGTTCATGCTTCAATACTGGCTCTACATGATCTATTACTGAGTGGATGTATCTCTTAATGCCTCATGACTTATTATTGCATATACTCGTTTCATGACATGTTAAGTAGTAAATATCACCACTTATCATGCCATCTCTTAAAACTAAGCATGATACACTTGACTTTTACATAAAAAGTACCAACTTACATATGGGTCGGGAAAATATGCGGAATATCGATATGTGTTCGTGTTTACAGTGGTTTTAGGTATATTGTACAATTACTGTTCCGGTCTTACCTGTGGTACTCCAGGGGACCGAGGGGAGTGCTTGCTCCCTTTCCTGTTTACTGTCATGACAAGGGCATACATAAGTCCTTCCTGTTTAGCCTTGCGGCAGGTTCCGTCTTCAAGCAACGGAACAATCCTGGGCCGTGGTCCCAGGTATGCACGGGACCCACTGTAAACATAGTTCGTCGATACAACCGCTGTTTCCAATAACAACCTTGTTTCACTAGGATATGGATCTATGTGCTCTGGGACGCTGGGTCACATGGCTAGATATCACAGTAAGACAAGTAATAATAATAAGACGTTAATTGTAGATTTGTTGCATATGATCTTGCCTTATTGAGTTTACATCGCTCGTTATTCATTGCTATTTATTGTAACTTCATTGCCTTTATTCATGATCCTTATGTCACTTGACTATCTTTTATTTGTTGTTATATGTCTTGACCCTTTGGATTTGCATATTCAGATTCTGAGGCTTGGAACGAAGTGGAGCCTTCCACAGAGGACCGGGCCTATCTTTCTGAGCAGGCTGACCAGCTCTAGTCTCATCGTGCCGACTCTTCCTTTTGGTTCACGGGATCTCCATCCATTTCGTGAGCATTTTGTATTTTTAGTTGTATAGGATTCATTTTGGACTTGGGTTGTGATAAAGGACACTTGTAAAGTGATTTTTCTTATCATAACTTGTATAACTTTGTATTTATCTTTTGTAAGTTGGCATATGAATATACCACGCTGTGTGTTGTACTCTGATACTTGTTGTACTTAAGGCTTAGCGTATATACGTGGGGGCACCATCTGACCTACGTATATGCGTTGCAGTGACGTTCCCGTATCATTGGGATCGGGGCGTTACAGGTTGGTATCAGAGCCTAGGCTCTCAAACCTAAAAGTACAACCAAGTGGCAAATTCTAGTGATTTGCTAATGCCAACTACAATGTACAAAGTTATATAGTCCTTCTCGACTTTGTCCTTGATTCATTCCTCGTATCCTAAACTCCTTCCCTTTGTTTCCAATTCCAGATCTTATCCCTTTCGGTATGGAGAGACGTTCGGGTCGCAACAATGTCGGGCAAGTACCGAATGGACCCGTAGGAGGAGAGGGTGCTGATATCCTGAGGATCATTCAGACTATGCTGGGAAACCAGCAACAGCAGATGGAGAATCAGCATCAGCAGACTGAGCTCCTCAGGCAGGAGTTGGCAGCCCCGAAGGAGCAGAAGCCGGGGAACATCTCAGACTTCCGACGGCTACAGCCGGCCGTATTCACGGGAGTCGAGAGGCCATTGGAGGCTGAACAGTGGTTAACAGACACCACCGATCTGCTGAACGCCGCCAGGGTGCCTAAGGAGAACCAAGTGGAGGTTGCAAAGATCCAGCTGAAGGACATAGCCAGGACTTGGTGGCTTGCAGAGGAAGCTCGCTTGGAGAAACCTATCTCTTGGGATACGTTCTCCAAGAGCTTCTACAGTCGTTTCTTCCCCGCCACTGCTCAGAAGGACATGGAGGAGCAGTTCATCAGGCTTCAACAGGGGGATAGATCCGTAGATGAGTATGCTGCAGAATTTCTCAGGCTGAGTCGTTTCGCCCCATACATGGTGACGGATGAGGAGAAGAGGGCAAGCAGGTTTCAGCAAGGTCTGCAAATGGACATTCAGATGTTCCTAATGCCCCATCATCTGAAGACCTATGCAGAAGTTCTCACCAGCGCTCGAGAGGTGGAGCGTGGGTTTGAGAAGAAGCAAGGAGATCAGAGGAAGGACCAGGCCATGAAGAGGCCGTTTGTACCGGTGGGCAGAGGAGGACCATCCAGAGCAGCGAAGGTCCAGGCCAGGCAACCATTCAGGGCAGTTCCTTACCAGGTGGCTCGACCAGGTTTTATCTGCAATTTCTGCCAGAAGCCAGGACACTCCCAGCAGAATTGCCGGAGGGCAAACGGATGGTGTTTGGTGTGTGGAGCACGAGACCATGCCGTGGAGACCTGTCCGCACAGGAGGATGGGATTTGCTAACCAAACCTTGCCGGCACCTCAAGGGCAGAATGGACAGAGGGCACTACCAGGGCCAGTTGGGCAGAGGCATCAGGGACCAGTGATGAGGAGAGCCCTTCCCCTTCCTCCACCGCATGTTGCTCGCCCAGTGCAGAGAGGAGCCCGGACAGCAGCAGGGCGTGGCAGAGGTCAGGCCTACAACCTGACAGCAGAGGAGGCTGAGGCTTCAGAGGAAGTGATTTCAGGTAACATCAGAGTTCATTCAATACCTGTTCTCGCTCTCTTCGATTCAGGTGCATCCCACTGTTATATCTCCGACCATTTTGTGGCTGTTCATTCTATACTTGTTAAGGCTTTAGACCGCAAATGGGAGATAAGTACAGGGAATGGGGTAGTTGTATCTTCTAGAGTTTGTGCTGACTGTCCAGTGGAGCTTTGTGGGAAGATCTTGGCCATAGACATGCTCGTACTAGACACCAAAGGGTACGACGTGATCTTAGGCATGACTTGGCTCAGTCAGTACTATGCTGTGATCGACTGTAGAGGGAGGAGGATCAATTTCAGAATCCCTCATCAGCCGGAGTTCCAGTTTAGTGGAGAGATGAAGCCTGCTAAGAAGGAGATTCAGATGACCACTTCGGAGGTTCTGAAGGGAGTGCCAGTGTGGGATGAGTTTCCAGAAGTCTTTGCTGAGGTCTCAGGGCTTCCACCGGAGAGGATAATTGAGTTCTCCATTGATACAATTCCAGGAGCAGCTCCTATATCCAAGGCTCCGTACAGGATGGCACCGACAGAGTTGGAGATCTTGAAGAAGCAACTACAGGAGTATTCAGACAAGGAATTGATTCGACCAAGCACTTCACCATGGGGAGCTCCAGTGCTCTTGGCGAATAAGAAGGATGGTGGTAAGAGGCTTTGTATTGATTATAGGGAGTTGAACAAGGTCACCATCAAGAACAAGTATCCCTTGCCCCGGATTGATGACTTGTTTGATCAGCTTCATGGAGCCCGTGTATTTTCTAAGTTAGATTTGCAGTCGGGTTACCATCAGCTGAGGGTGAAGAAGGAGGATGTTCCGAAGACGGCATTCAGGACCCGATATGGCCACTATGAATTTCTGGTTATGCCTTTCGGAGTCACAAATGCCCCTGCAGTTTTCATGGACTTGATGAATCGAGTGTTCTCCCTTACCTGGATCAGTTTGTAGTTGTATTTATAGATGACATCCTGATCTATTCAAAGAATAATAGGGAGCATGCAGAGCACTTGAGAATTGTGTTGCAGACTCTTCAGCAGGAGCAGCTTCATGCCAAGAGGAGCAAGTGTGAATTCTGGTTGGACAGCATAGCTTTCCTTGGACACATAGTTTCAGCAGAAGGAATTTCAGTTGATCCTAGTAAAGTCCAGGCAGTGAAGAATTGGCCAGTTTCGAAGACGGTGACTGAGATAAAGAGCTTTCTTGGACTAGCCGGATATTACAGGCGCTTTGTCCAGGATTTCTCTAGACTTGCAGCTCCGTTGACCAGGCTCACCAGAAGAGGGGAGAGATACATATGGACAGGAGAATGTGATGCAGCATTTGAGCAGTTGAAGCAGAGGCTTATTTCAGCTCCAATCTTGAGGACTCCTTCAGGAAGAGGAGGGATGGTCATTTTCTGGGATGCATCAGGTAAAGGCCTGGGGTGTGTACTTATGCAACGTGATCATGTTATAGCATATGCATCTAGGCAATTGAAGCCTCATGAGAGGAATTACCCAACTCATGACTTGGAGTTGGCAGCTGTGATATTTGCTTTGATGATCTGGAGACACTACCTTCTGGGAGACAAAGTGTTGATATACACAGATCACAAGAGCCTCAAGTATATTTCTCGCAGAAGGAGTTGAATATGAGGCAGAGGAGGTGGTTGGAGCTTATGGCGGACTACGATATTGACTTGCAATATCATCCAGGCAAGGTCAATACCGTTCCAGATGCACTGAGCAGGATGCCAGAGAACAGAGTGCTAGTCCACCTTACTCAGCAGAGGGAATTGATTCGAGAATTCATCAGATTGGATTTGATGTTGGTGCAAGGAGGTGATAAGGCAGGGCAGCTTATGACTTTACAGATCCAGTCATCATTGATAGAGGAGATCAAGGGAGCTCAGAAAGAGGACCCCAGATTACAGACATTCAGAGCTCAGGTGGAGGCTGGTTTGAGGACTGATATCTGTATCCATCCAGATGGTGCATTGTATTTTGGGGATAGACTTTGTGTTCCCCAGGGAGAAGTCAGACAGAAGATTTTGGAGGAAGCACACAGTTCAGCTTATTCCATACATCCCGGAGGAAACAAGATGTATCAGGACCTGAAGAGGCACTTCTGGTGGAATGCTATGAAGAGGGAGATAGCCCAGTTTGTTGCCAAGTGCTTGGTTTGTCAGCAGATTAAGATCGAGCATCAGAGATCAGCTGGACTTCTTCAACCCTTGCCGATACCCGAATGGAAGTGGGAGCACATCACCATGGACTTTGTGACGGCATTGCCTCGGAGTCCCAAGGGTAATAATGCGGTGTGGGTGATAGTTGATCGCCTCACCAAGTCAGCTCACTTCATACCATTCAGGGTAGGCCAGTCGACAGAGGTTTTGGCAGATAAGTATATGAAGGAGGTGGTTCGTCTGCATGGAGTTCCAGTTAGTATTGTGTCAGATAGAGACACCAGATTCAGATCTCATTTCTGGGAGAGTCTCCAAGAAAGTCTGGGAACTCGTCTGAAATTCAGTACTTCATACCATCCTCAGACAGACGGACAATCTGAGAGGACTATCCAGATCCTTGAAGATATGTTGAGGGCTTGCATGATTGACTTCGGAGGATCGTGGGAAGATCATCTTCACTTGGCTGAGTTTCATATAACAACAGCTATCAGGCAAGTACTAAGATGGCACCCTTTGAGGCATTGTATGGTAGGAAGTGCAGATCACCGATTTGTTGGGATGAAGTCGGTGAGAGGAGTCTTTTGGGACCAGAGATCCTGATGCAGGCGACAGAGAAAGTCAGGGTTATCAGAGATCATCTCAGGGCTGCTCAGAGTAGACAGAAGAGTTGGGCTGACACTCGGAGGAGGCCATTGGAATTCCAGACCGGGGATCATGTGTTCTTGAAGATATCACCTACCAAGGGTGTAATCCGGTTCGGTTCACGTGGGAAGCTAAGTCCGAGGTATATTGGCCCATTCGAGATCCTGGATCGTGTGGGAGATGTGTCCTATAGATTAGCATTACCGCCATCTTTGGACGGGGTGCATAATGTCTTCCACGTGTCTCAGTTGAGGAAGTATGTCAGGGATGACGGCCATATTCTGGACCATTCCGAGCTGGAGCTACAACCGGATCTTTCATACCAAGAGCAGCCGTTGGCCATTCTGGATAGGAGTGTCAAGACACTGAAGAACAGAGCTATTCCATTGGTATTGGTGTCATGGAACAGGCATGCGCCAGGGGAGGCCACTTGGGAGCGTGAGGACGCTATCCGGGAGCGTTATCCTCAACTTTTCACATCTTGATTGGGTAAGACTATCTTCTTCTACTCTTCTTTACCGTTATCTTTCCTTGTATCCATATCTATCTGTTGCTTTTCCTGTTATCTTTCACCTTATGAAATTTCGGGGACGAAATTTTTGTAAGGTGGGTAGATTGTAATACCCCTCTCCCGGAATACGTACTTAGTTACGTACTCAGTCTTCCGATCGTATTTTCCGATTTACCTTCCGTATTTGACCGATTTTAATTTCAAATATCATTTTCCAATATTTAAGATTTTATGAGATTTTCTGGAATTTTCTGGAATTAAAATGAATTTCTTCAAAAACGGTGTCGGCCAGTGCCGCTGACCGATTCCCGAATTTTTATCTCCCAAACTGTTAGGAATTTTTAGAAAGTCCCTTAGACTTTATTACTTAGAATCATATTTCCTACTTATACACTTTTTCTGAGAATTTTATAAATTTATGAAAATTCTTTCGGAGTCGGCAAATAACTGATTCCGGGATTTTTAATTAAAAATCTATACAGTATTTCTTCAAACGAATTTCACCATGAGTCTTCAAATATTTTTCTTGATTTTGGTAAAATTTTCAGACCAATCCGAGATACTTGAATTTCGGACATTTTTTCAATTATTGCAAAATTCCAATTCCACTTCATTTCCACCTCATTTCCCACTCACACACTTCACCTAACCCCACTCACTCTCTCTCCTTCCTATGGCCGGCCAAGTGGCCAAGGAGAGGACACTCACCTCACCCCCTTTTTACACAAAACCCCCCTCTCAATTGCATTATTACACCTCCTTCACAAAATCCCCATCTTATATATAGCTTTTCATTTGCAATTTACCTTTTTCTCCTTCACTTCAAGCAAAAGAGAAAACTCTCTCCAAACCCTCTTCTTCTCAAACTGAACCCTAGCTCCAGGAACACTTCAAGACCTTTCCCTCCAGCCCAAGCAACTGAATTGAAGCTTGGATCGTGGCTCACTTCGTCGCCAAGGATCTCATAGGTGCCTTTGACGACTACCCGCTTCCTGGACTCGTAGAGCTTCGATCTAACGGTTCCAAGTGAGTATTTCACTCACCAAGACTTGAATTAGCCCTAGAACACTTGTATCTACACCTCTTGTACACCTAGGTCACCCAAAACCATGAATTGAACCATCAAACGAAATTTCCAGAAAATCTGTTCTGTCACTGTTTTTCCCACTATTAGTCGACTTACCCTAGGAGCTAGTCGACTAGAACACTTAGCTGAAACTTAGTTTTTCTGGAAAACACAGTATTAGTCGACTTACCCCAAATATCAGTCGACTAATCTTTTCTGGACATAAATCTCAACTCCCTGGAAATCCCTATTAGTCGACTCTGAATCCTCCTAGTCGACTAATCCTCTCTGGACCAGAAATCCAACTTTCTGTATCAACAGACTTAGTCGAATTGAGTCTCTGTTAGTCGACTAGAGCTCCCTATTAGTCGACTAACCCTTACCCCTAGTCGACTAATTCTGACTGTGTGTCATAGTTAATTTCTGTTCTGAATTTGGTTCTTATATTGGTTACATGTGTATTATATCTTGCTTGTTCATGCTTCAATACTGGCTCTACATGATCTATTACTGAGTGGATGTATCTCTTAATGCCTCATGACTTATTATTGCATATACTCGTTTCATGACATGTTAAGTAGTAAATATCACCACTTATCATGCCATCTCTTAAAACTAAGCATGATACACTTGACTTTTACATAAAAAGTACCACTTACATATGGGTCGGGGGAAATATGCGGAATATCGATATGTGTTCGTGTTTACAGTGGTTTTAGGTATATTGTACAATTACTGTTCCGGTCTTACCTGTGGTACTCCAGGGGACCGAGGGGAGTGCTTGCTCCCTTTCCTGTTTACTGTCATGACAAGGGCATACATAAGTCCCTCCTGTTTAGCCTTGCGGCAGGTTCCGTCTTCAAGCAACGGAACAATCCTGGGCCGTGGTCCGGGTATGCACGGGACCCACTGTAAACATAGTTCGTCGATACAACCGCTGTTTCCAATAACAACCTTGTTTCACTAGGATATGGATCTATGTGCTCTGGGACGCTGGGTCACATGGCTAGATATCACAGTAAGACAAGTAATAATAATAAGACGTTAATTGTAGATTTGTTGCATATGATCTTGCCTTATTGAGTTTACATCGCTCGTTATTCATTGCTATTTATTGTAACTTCATTGCCTTTATTCATGATCCTTATGTCACTTGACTATCTTTTATTTGTTGTTATATGTCTTGACCCTTTGGATTTGCATATTCAGATTCTGAGGCTTGGAACGAAGTGGAGCCTTCCACAGAGGACCGGGCCTATCTTTCTGAGCAGGCTGACCAGCTCTAGTCTCATCGTGCCGACTCTTCCTTTTGGTTCACGGGATCTCCATCCATTTCGTGAGCATTTTGTATTTTTAGTTGTATAGGATTCATTTTGGACTTGGGTTGTGATAAAGGACACTTGTAAAGCGATTTTGCTTATCATAACTTGTATAACTTTGTATTTATCTTTTGTAAGTTGGCATATGAATATACCACGCTGTGTGTTGTACTCTGATACTTGTTGTACTTAAGGCTTAGCGTATATACGTGGGGCACCATCTGACCTACGTATATGCGTTGCAGTGACGTTCCCGTATCATTGGGATCGGGGCGTTACATAACCCGACTATTATTAATCCTTTGATATGCTTGGTTGTTTGTTAAATATCATCGCCTTATCATGCTATCTCTTGACACCAAGCATGATGCACCTGATTCTGATATAATTATCACGATAACGGGAATGTAGTATCTGATCTCCTGTTATGATTCCAGTTATGATTCTTGTTATGTATTCCAGTTATGATCCTGCTCATTCCCGAAATCTGGTAATTATGTTAATAAACCATAAAAAGGACAACTTGTATGGGGAATGGGAGGAAGTGATGGATGCCGGAATGATACCTTGCTTATAGTAATGGAATAAAATATTGGCGGTAGTGTTAGTGGGACTCAGGGCCCACAGGAGATGCGTGTTAGGGGGACTTAGGGCCCTCAAACTGGTTCCAGGTGTATGGAAACTACTATAAGAAGCTCTATCAGTTCTCCATCTACTTCCGTTAACAACCCTCGGCTTGCTTATATATGGATGTATGTGTGTCGGGGTGTACACCCGGACACATACCTAGATATATGGGTAAGACGAGTAATAATAAAGTGTCATAATAACCGGCTCTTTAAGCTGTAAGTGGAGGTATGTGGAATGGGACGCATACTAAAGCCTGCAACTTAAACGGCTATGAATCTGTGTTGTGCCTTACCATAATTACTTGTTCCGGACTTTATATCGGATTTCCTGTTTTATGAGTATTATGTTATGACCACCCTGTAACTCAGGTCGTATGTGCTTAGATTACGATGATATGAGATAAAGGTATATAGATGAGGGTTTCCTTGTTTGGATTATTCCTTCGATGTACTAGTCTCATAGAACCGTGATCTAAAACCATACAATCAGATTTACTCGTCCTTGGTTTTATTCGAATTTCCTGTTTTATGATTATTATGCCACACCTGTTCATATCTGCTCTAACCTATCTGTCCCCTGAGTATTTCTTACTTGATATCATTTGTTATATGCATACTTGTACTCACCCTGCTTCGCCACTTGGTATTAGTACTACTCGCCTGGGGAGTGTCATTTGACTCCCCTGGATCCTCATGTCCAGGTCATGGAGCTTGGATCGCGTAGATTCTCCCCCTTGCGGATCAGAGTAGCGCAGCGGTAGCGTGGATCCCCAGTCGATCATCCAGAGCTCCATCCTTCCAGGCCCCTTGTGAGTCTCTCGAGTTTTTCTTTTAAACTCGTGAGTGCCTTTCATACTGTTCATACTTGTATATTTCCTTGTATTCTCGCATTTGCGCTTATTAGTGATGTGATATTCATGTAATATTGGATCACTTCTGGTGATAACTTTGTGATTGTATTCATGTGTTGGAATGTATAATGCACCACTTACTTCCGTACTCTGATTCTTGTCTGTACTGATGCTTAGCGTATATACGGGAGGGTAGTTCTGACCTACGTATATACGTTGCAGTGACGTCCCCGTATCCGCCGGGATCGGGGCGTTACAGGATGGTATCAGAGCTTAGGCTCTAACTTCCTCAGTACGTCCAGAGGGCAAATTAATGGTAATGAAATTTGCAACTGGAATACTTGAGTCTTGGTTATACATTCCAACTACAAGTGCAGAGTTATCTATTTCTTGGCCATCCTTCCTTTGATTCCTAATCCTTCCTATCCTTTCCCTGTTTTGGTTTTATGAAGCCCTTATACCAACATTAAGATATGATAGACTAGGAAGGTAGTGGCTGGTTCTGCATGGAGCTATTATGTGATCTCTTCGGTGAATTCTATGAAGCTTGGTATTCTCCAGATCGATCTTGATCTGGCTATCTTTCACAAGACAGTAGTCGGCATTCTCTACAGATATTCTACATTCTCTACTATATCGTTCAGAGTGATTGATGCCTGATATTCGGGATTCTTAATTATCGGTCTTCTTTATTATTATGCTCAGGACTATCAGGATTTCCTTTATCTTCAGTATTCTGGCTTATTCTCGGAGGGCTATCAGATATGCAGTACAACTGGAATTCTAAGATTTATACAGCCGGAAGTGCGGAGGATGATTATTATTCAGTTGACTTGAGAGCCCTACCTATAGTGCTTCATATCTTAATTGGTATAAATTCCACCCTTGACCTCTTTGTGTTCATTTTACCCCTTACCGAAATTGCGAGGACGCAATTTTTTGTAAGGTGGATGGAATGTAACACCCCGCTCCCGAAATACGTACTTAGTTGCGTATTCAGATTTTTTGATCGTATTTTTCGATTTACCTTCTGTACTTATTTTGTATTATGAATTGTTTATATGATTGTTTTGTCTTAAATTTGGATTCGTGGACTCGGAGTCAGCCCTAGTCTGAACCGAAGACCCGATCCTAATGTATTACTTGATTTGGTCTTTCCGGTAATTAGATTTGACCGATTTCAGTTTCAAATATTATTTTCCAATATTATATATTTCTATGATTTTCTGGAATTTTCTTGATTAAAAGAAAATCTTCAAAACCGGTGTCGGCCAGTGTCGCTGACCGATTCCGGATTTTTAGTTTACAAACGGTTTAGAATTTCTACAAGTACCTTTAGACATTATTTCTTAAAATCATATTTTCTATCTACATACTTTTCTGGGAATTTTATGAATTTATGAAAATTCCATCGGAGTCGGTAACTAACTGATTCCGAGATTTTTAGTTTTAAAACTATAAGTATTTCTTAAAACGGATTTCACTATAATTCTTAGATTAATATTATTGATTTTTGATAATTATTTCGAGTCGTTCCGAGACACTTGAATTTCGGACGATTCGGTATTTTCCGAAATGTTTTCCGTATCCTCAACTTAAACCCGGGAATCTGTGTTTCCAATATTTTCATTTTTCAAGTCAAAGAGAATATCTTCTCTTTATCAATTTCTTTTCCTTTTTCCTTTTTCTTTAAATCCCTTCCTTCCTCCACAATCCACAAGAATTCCATTTTCCAAAATTCTAACAATTCCAAAATTCCATTTTCTTCCACCCACTTCCACCAACTTCTTCCATTAATGCCCCTCCTTCTCTCTCTCTTCCATGGCCGGCCAAGTGGCCAAAAGAGGGACACCTCATCCACTCCCATTTGCAAAAACCCCCCTCTCTTTTAATTATTTGCACCTCCTTCACAAAATCTAAAACCTATAAATACTTTCCTTCTCCTTTCTTTATTCATTCTCACTTCATCTTTCTCTCTCTTCTCTTCACCAAAACCCTAACCTCCAACATCTCCTTCACCTCCACCACCTCCACCGGCGCCTCCGGCCACCACGACTCCGGCGAGAGACCCCGATCTCCGGCCACCACTTCTTCTCACCAACACCAACAACAAAACCTCCAACCTCCACTTTCTTCTTCATCATCAACTTCCATCACTACCACCATCACTCCATCACCTTGTACTTCTTTTAGGTAAGTGTTCTTCTTCACCAAGCCTTGGATAATTCATGTATACTTGTGCCATCAAAATCATATTTTTAGATCATCAAACACAACCATCACAAATCTGTTCTGTGTGCTGTTTCCAGTCGATTAGTCGACTTGACCTAAGGATTAGTCGACTTGAAACCCTTATTTGAAACGTAACCTTTTCTGGTACACAGTTTTAGTCGACTTAGGTTATTTATTAGTCGACTAGAAACCTCGATTAGTCGACTACTCCCTTGACCCTAGTCGACTAACTTTTCCTGAATCAGAAACCCAACTCTCTGTTACACAGTTTTTAGTCGACTTAGAGTATCTGTTAGTCGACTTGAGATGACTATTAGTCGACTACTCCCTTGACCTTAGTCGACTAACTTTTCCTGAAACAGAATTCCAACTCTCTGGAACCCAGTTTTAGTCGACTATACCAGACTGTTAGTCGACTAACCCCTTTATTAGTCGACTACTCTTTCCACCTAGTCGACTAACTTTGGCTGTCTGTTATAGTTGATTTCTTTCTTGAATATGAACCATATCCTTGAGTCTTATATCATATATTGGTATTGCTTGACTTGTCTATTGACAAACATCATCTTCCCTTCTCTCTTTCTCTCTCCTCTTCACTCTACATATTTATATCATATATTATGGCGCATCCCGAGTTCCGTGGATTTCGGACCTTTCGGCGTTTCTGGTGATTCAGGCGAGTGTTCTCGCTCGCTACCCTCTTGCTCTCTATTTCATTGATTATGCAAATATTCTCGTTCTAGTCTCCATGTATTATTTCATGTTCTATATCTTTTACTGTTTTATACCATGCGTGGCCGACCCTTCGTGGTCGTTGGACTTTGAGTCACTTCCATGTTACCACTTGCTATTACTCAGACCTATCAGTTGCATGCTTTTATTTAACACATGTATATCACCTGACCATCTAGTGTGTTATCACCTGACCACCTGCCATGCTACTACTTGGTAAGACCCCTTTTGTTATGCTATGACTTGCCCTGACTATTATCAATCTCTTGCCATGACTTAACCCGACTATTATTAATCCTTTGATATGCTTGGTTGTTTGTTAAATATCATCGCCTTATCATGCTATCTCTTGACACCAAGCATGATGCACCTGATTCTGATATAATTATCACGATAACGGGAATGTAGTATCTGATCTCCTGTTATGATTCCAGTTATGATTCTTGTTATGTATTCCAGTTATGATCCTGCTCATTCCCGAAATCTGGTAATTATGTTAATAAACCATAAAAAGGACAACTTGTATGGGGAATGGGAGGAAGTGATGGATGCCGGAATGATACCTTGCTTATAGTAATGGAATAAAATATTGGCGGTAGTGTTAGTGGGACTCAGGGCCCACAGGAGATGCGTGTTAGGGGGACTTAGGGCCCTCAAACTGGTTCCAGGTGTATGGAAACTACTATAAGAAGCTCTATCAGTTCTCCATCTACTTCCGTTAACAACCCTCGGCTTGCTTATATATGGATGTATGTGTGTCGGGGTGTACACCCGGACACATACCTAGATATATGGGTAAGACGAGTAATAATAAAGTGTCATAATAACCGGCTCTTTAAGCTGTAAGTGGAGGTATGTGGAATGGGACGCATACTAAAGCCTGCAACTTAAACGGCTATGAATCTGTGTTGTGCCTTACCATAATTACTTGTTCCGGACTTTATATCGGATTTCCTGTTTTATGAGTATTATGTTATGACCACCCTGTAACTCAGGTCGTATGTGCTTAGATTACGATGATATGAGATAAAGGTATATAGATGAGGGTTTCCTTGTTTGGATTATTCCTTCGATGTACTAGTCTCATAGAACCGTGATCTAAAACCATACAATCAGATTTACTCGTCCTTGGTTTTATTCGAATTTCCTGTTTTATGATTATTATGCCACACCTGTTCATATCTGCTCTAACCTATCTGTCCCCTGAGTATTTCTTACTTGATATCATTTGTTATATGCATACTTGTACTCACCCTACTTCGCCACTTGGTATTAGTACTACTCGCCTGGGGAGTGTCATTTGACTCCCCTGGATCCTCATGTCCAGGTCATGGAGCTTGGAGCGCGTAGATTCTCCCCCTTGCAGATCAGAGTAGCGCAGCGGTAGCGTGGATCCCCAGCCGATCATCCAGAGCTCCATCCTTCCAGGCCCCCTTGTGAGTCTCTCGAGTTTTTCTTTTAAACTCGTGAGTGCCTTTCATACTGTTCATACTTGTATATTTCCTTGTATTCTCGCATTTGCGCTTATTAGTGATGTGATATTCATGTAATATTGGATCACTTCTGGTGATAACTTTGTGATTGTATTCATGTGTTGGAATGTATAATGCACCACTTACTTTCGTACTCTGATTCTTGTCTGTACTGATGCTTAGCGTATATACGGGAGGGTAGTTCTGACCTACGTATATACGTTGCAGTGACGTCCCCGTATCCGCCGGGATCGGGGCGTTACACCCTTCAAGATTGGCCAAGTGGATTGTTCATAAGGATCATGGCTATAACTCAGATACAGCGAGAAAATCCTGTACATCGGATCCATGAAAATATGCTAGGCGGAAGAAATCCAAAGAACGGGCTAGAGTGCTAAGCACTGAAGGGACTAGTCATGGATGAAGTCAAGCCTAGGTGAGGCCATCACATAACACATCTCAGGCGTTAAGCATTAGGGTGCAACGGAGCTAACGCTCTGTGAGGCTCGCACTTGGCAGAGCTCATGCGGCGAAGCCAGCGTGTAACACAATACTAAATGCTAAGCACCAGGGTGCAGCGAAGCCAATGCCTGGTTAGGTCCACGGGCGACTAGAACACAACTCTCGCTTGGCGAGGCTAGCGGGGTCCGTAGTCCACCAAATAAAAACTGCCAGAAGTTGGTGGCTCTGAGAACACGATCAAGAATCACAATAATCGAAATGAGTCCCGAATGCTGTCTCCATAACTCTGTCCAGTAGAAGCCCTGAATCTAGAATACTGTTTCATACCTACGTTTCTCATGCAATGATACGGTCTGTCTGGTTATTTAAGTGATGACTACACCACTTGCTGTGCTGATTTTCCCGTGATGTATCCATATATACAAGAATAGAATGCGAGGCCGAAGAACCATCCAATATAAGACCAGGTGATGCGCCAGAGTCAAAGAATACCAGGACATAATGATAGCGAGCCACATCTGTCTTGCTGCTACCCTACCAGTTTATCCATATCTTGAGTTGGTATAAGAATAAAAGGAACTGGAAATGGAAAAGGATGGAAGGGATTCGAGAATCAGGGAAGGACGATCAAGAGGGAATAGATAACTTTGTACTTATAGTTGGATTGTATAACCACGACTCATGCATTCTAGTTGCAAATTTCCTTTACCATTAATTTGCCGACTAGTTGTACCGAGGATGTGAGAGCCTAGGCTCTAATACCACCCTATAACGCCCCGATCCGGAGGGTACGGAGACGTTACTGCGACGTATATACGCAGGTCGGAAATACCCTTACGTATATACGTTAAGTATCAGTACAGACAAGAATAAGAGTACGGAAGTACAGTGGTAATATATAATCCAGCAATAATAACACCAGTACACAGTTATCACAAGGCATGATATAATATCTCAAGAATGTATGA
Source organism: Agave tequilana (assembly GCA_038442645.1). Taxonomy (NCBI): domain Eukaryota; kingdom Viridiplantae; phylum Streptophyta; class Magnoliopsida; order Asparagales; family Asparagaceae; genus Agave; species Agave tequilana. The sequence continues at coordinate 151,551 of JAVJIF010030805.1, read as the reverse complement.
TCATTAAGAAGCACAAAAGCAGGATGTATAATATGAAATACAGAAAAGTACTCACGAGTAGTAAGATCAGAATCTCGCGAGCCAATTAAGGAGAGGCTGGAAGAAGAAGGGTCCAAATAGGCAAATGCTAATCCACGCTCCCGCTGCGCCACATTGATCGGGTACAATAAGGCCACCACGGTCCAGTCTCTAGGATCTGGACATGAGAATCCATGGTTGTTAGCAACCCCAGCGAGTACATATGATAAAGCCAAATGGCGTGCATAGCAGGCACACGTGTACAAGATTAAGTGATGTGGTCCAGGCAAGCAGGTACAAGAAATGACAAGTAATATATGAAAAATAACAGTAAATCTGAGATCAAGTAAATACATGATATCAGTAAAACTGAATCGGAAAACATGCATGGAAACGGTATAGAGAGCATAGGTACACATAAGCATGCGACAAATAAAACATTAAGCACGTGATAAATACACTAAACACGCGACAAATATAAGTACGGACAAAACTAGTTGTATAAGCTCAGATTTTGGATTCATAGGGTTGATATGTCGAGGGGATAATCCAAACAAGGAAACCCTCATTTATATACCACATATCCGATGTCACCATCATCTGAGTTCATACAACTTGTGTTGCCCTCAAAGTAACAGAACTAGAGTGTGTCAGTAGTAATCATTGTGCCACAAATATCACATGTCATAATGCAGGGTGTCAACTCAGAACATAACACTATAACATAAATATAGAGGTAAAGCATTTTAATTTATCTAATAATAATAATCAGTACCGTTTGATATTTCAATCGCCTCCCTACCAGCACCTCACATCATCGATAGTCCATACTAGAGTTCGCACTCTGTAGAATTTATCCGGGTCTGATATGTGAGTACCAGGACCCGAACAAAGGAGAGACCAAATATCACACGTTCCTAACCTAATTATTGTTTGGTTGTTTTATGTTATTCATCCGATTCATATGCTTTTGTATGTGCTACCAGCACACATACATCCACTTATGGATAAGACGAGTTATTATTTGGAAACTGATAAATCTGATGGCTCATATTTATAGTGGGTCCCGTCTCTGCCCGGGACTATCTCAGGAGTACAGGCTACTGCTTCAAGGGACTTATCATTACGCGCCTCACACGACACTTCAGATTCAGGCCACTGCTTCCGGGGACTTATCATTACGCGCCCCACACAACACTTCAGAAATATCACCATTATAAATATGACATCATACCGGTTTCCATCAGTTTCTCCCACCCCAATATAAGTTGAGTAATTTATATATATATGAATTGCCCAAAGATAATATCCAAAAGTGTATACAGTATAACCATGATTATCCAACTACGGGAATTAACAGGAGTATAATATCAGGAGTATAATATTAGAAGTCACCCTTTTTCAGAGGTTTAGGAGTACAGGAGTTCAGGAGTACAAGAGCTCAGGAGTTCAGGACTTCAGGAGTACCAAATATCTGGTAACAGTATAATAATCATGCCAAGTCCCCATAAAAGTAATAGTCATGAATATGTTAAGTGTTAAGTGTTATTATGTCAGGTGTCAGCATAGCATGACAAGTACCGGCGTCAGATGTCAAGTGTTAAGTATAGCATTGTATGTACCAGTATCGGATATCAAGTGATAAGCATAGCATGGCATGTACCGGTATCGATATCAAGTGACAAGCATGGCAAGTATCGGTATCAGATATTAAATAATAAGTATAGCATGGTAAGTACCGGTGTCAATATCAAATAATAAGTATAACATGGCAAGTAACGTGGTTAGATATTAAGTGTTAAGCATGACAAGTAACAGGTGTATACATGTTAGGGTCATAACTAATATGTCGGTGAGAGTCACAATAACAAATATTAGGTATCAACCGGTCACATCACATGGTACAGGAGAACGGCATAAGCATATCAAACTCTTCACTACCATTTTTATACTAATAAATTTATCTTTCAACTAGCTATGCGAAGCGGGTAAAGCGGGAGCAGATCTAGACATACCCGGTATAATACCGGTTCGACAAAGTATAATAATGGCCGGTACTATTTATAAAGCATGATAATCATTTATATAACATATACTAACTTGCATAAAGAGGCATCATATTTTAAAAGCAAGATAATAATTTTTAAAAATGAAACGATGGTAATAAAGTAAGAAATGTTAAAGAAATGTACTCGCCTAGCACCGGATGAAATACGGAGAAAATTGGAAAAAATCTGCAAACACGTTCAAGCAAGCTACTAACCCATGTATAAATATTATATAAATAAATATTAGAGAGGAAATGAGAAAGGAGAGGGAGAGGAGAGAGAAAGTTGTAGGAATGAGAGAGAGAGAGAGAGAAAGAGAATATGGTATTTTTAGGACTAAATTTAGAATTAAAATGAGAGGGGTATTGAGTGTAATTATAGGGAAGTAATTTGAGGGAGTGGTAGAGGGTATTTTAGGGAAGTGGGAAAAGTGAGAGTTTATTTAGGGAATGAAAAGAAAGAAAGAAAGAGTTAAAGGAGGGAGGAAGAAAGAAAGAAAATTTGGAGGGAGGGGGGTGGCCGACGGCCACTGCTAGCGGCGCCGCCGCCGCCGGGGAGGAGGGCTGCGCGCGCGCCCCCCCGGGGAGGAGAGGGGGTGGTGGTTAGTTGTTGTTGTTGTGTTGTTTGTTGTTGAAGGAGGTTTGGTTGGTGGTGGTTGATGGTGATGGTTGGTGGTGATTGGTGGTTGTGGAGGTGGTGGGGAGTTGGAGGAGATGGAGGAGGTTGTGATTGGTACGTTGGAAGTGGAGGAGGTGGTGGGTTGATGGTGGATTTTGGAGAAGAAGAAGATGGAGATGGGCTGGTTTGGTTGAAATTGGAGGAAAGGAGGGGAAATTGGGGATGGTGGAAGTGAGGAAGGGAAGAAGGGAGGTAGGAGGTGCGACGGCGGTGGCTAGGGCGGCGCCGGGCGGTGGTGAGGGTGGCCGACGGTGGTGGATTTGGAGGAGATAGGTTGGTTGTTGGTGGGAGAAATAAAGTGGAGAAAATGGAGAAGAATAGGAAGAAAGGAAGGAATGAGGGAAATAAAAGAAAGAGAGGGAGGGGGAAGCATGGGAAGGGGAGTGAGGGAGATTGCTCCGCCCTCTTGCTGCTGCTGCTGGTCGGGTGCAGGAGCAGGGCATGGGCACTGTTTGCAGGGAATGGTGGAGGAGGAAAGAGAAAAAGAAAAGAAGAAAAAGAGAAGAAGCAAAAGAAAGGAAAAGAAAAATAGGAAAAATTTAAAAAATTAGTAAATAAATATATTATTAGATAATTAAATTAATAAAATATTCTGAGAGTACAAAGTAAAGGAGTGGAGAAGGAACAAGCAAGAAAAGGAAAGATCAGAAAATAATATTATTATTTTAATAAGGTGAAAATTTGACTGCTTCAGAAACGTTCTGAAAAATTCTTAAAAATAGCAAATATTATTTTAAAATACTTGGTGAAATTGAATTCGAGAAATTCAATTTAGTTTTCAAATTAAAAATCATTAAATCTTCTGGCGATATCGGCCACCAGAATTGGTGAAATTTTGATAAATTTAGAAAAATCTCAAAAAATATTTTTAGATAGAAAATAAAATTCTAAGAAGTACCGTGAAAGCCGTTTTTGAAAATTCAATCACATTTGAAATTAAAAATCTGGGAATCAGTCAGCGATGTTAACCGACATCGATTTTTGAGATTTTGCAGAAAAATTTTGAAAATTTCAAAAATCATAAAAAAATATAAAATATTAGAAAACAGTATTTGAAACTGAAATCGGTCAAATTGGACAAGCAGAAAGGCCAAATCGAGTAATAGACTAGGATCGGGCCCCCGGTTCAGACTAGGGCTGACTCCGAGTCCATGAATCTAAATCCAATAAAAAACAATCACACCAATAATCAAAAAATAAATACAAATATAAGATAAATCAAAGAAATATGTTAGAAAAATCAGAATACGTATCTACGTACATATTCCTGGAACGGGGTGTTACATTCCATCCACCTTACAAAAATTTCGTCCTCGAAATTTCGATAAGGGGAAGATGAACACAGAAAGGATAAGAACGAGGATTATACCAATCAAGATATGAGTAACTGAGGGTAATTCCCACCAATCGACTGATAAACTCAAGACTGAGATGTTTCTACACTTCTGCCGTATATATCCTCTGACGGTGCCATAATAATACTGACCTGATGTCTGCTCTTTCGGACTGCGAAGCAAAGCTGATAAAATCCCTAGAAATCCATAGTGCTGAAATCCATAATATAATATAAAACCCTGCATGGCATGAGCAGTCCTTGACAAAGAGTCTGTTGCAGAATTACCGATGCTGCATATATACTACCTCTCTTAGAATAAACAGAATACCGAGATAAAGATAACTCTGATAATACTGAGCATAAATAAAGAAGACCGATAATCAAGGATTTCTGAATATTACAATCTCCGAAGGACATAGCCAAGAATATAGAATAACCATGGAGGATTCTGAAGACTGACTTCTGAATGATAACCCGACTATAGATGAAACATGTAGAAGATATCTGGGCCCTTCAAGATTGGCCAAGTGGATCGTTCATAAGGATCATGGCTATAGCTCAGATACAGCGAGAAAATCCTGTACATCGGATCCATGAAAATACGCTAGGCGAAAGAAATCCAAAGAACGGGTTAGAGTGCTAAGCACTGAAGGGACTAGTCATGGATGAAGTCAAGCCTAGGTGAGGCCATCACGTAACACATCTCAGGCGTTAAGCATTAGGGTGCAGCGGAGGTAATGCTCTGCGAGGCTCGCACTTGGCGGAGCTCATGCGGCGAAGCCAGCGCGTAACACAACGCTAAATGCTAAGCACCAGGGTGCAGCGAAGATGCCTGGTTAGGTCCACGGGTGACTAGAACATAACCCTCGCTTGGCGAGGCTAGCGGGGTCCGTAGTCCACCAAATAAAAACTACCAAAAGTTGGTGGCTCTGAAAACACGATCAAGAATCACAATAATTGAAACGAGTCTCGAATGTTGTTTCCATAACTCTGTCCGGTAGAAGCCCTGAATCTGGAATACTGTTTCATACCTACGTTCCTCATGCAATGATACGATTTGTCTGGTTATATAGGTGATGACTACACCACTTGCTGTGCTGATTTCCCCGTGATGTATCCATATATATAAGAATAGAATGCGAGGCTGAAGAACCATCCAATATAAGACCAGATGATGCGCCAGAGTCAAAGAATACCAGGACATAATGATAGCGAACCACATCAGTCTTGCTGCTACCCTACCGGTTTATCCATATCTTGAGTTGGTATAAGAATGAAAGGAACTGAAAATGAAAAAGGATGGAAGGGATTCGAGAATCAAGGGAGGGACGATCAAGAGGGAATAGATAACTTTGTACTTGTAGTTGGATTGTATAACCACGACTCATGCATTCCAATTGCAAATTTCCTTTGCCATTAATTTGCCGACTGGTTGTACCGAGGATGTGAGAGCATAGGCTCTGATACCACCCAGTAACGCCCCGATCCGAAGGGTACGGAGACGTTACTGCGACATATATACGCAGGTTGGAAATACCCTTACGTATATACGTTAAGCATCAATACACGCAAGAATCAGAGTACAGAGCACAGTGATAATATACAATCCCACAATAATAACACCAGTACACAGTTATCACAAGGCATGATATAATATCTCAAGAATGTATGATCACTAAGAAGCACAAAAGCAGGATGTATAATATGAAATAAAAGAAAGTACTCACGAGTAGTAAGATAAGAATCTCGCGAGCCAATAAAGAAGAGGCTGGAAGGAGGGTCCAAATAGGCAAATGCTAATCCAAGCTCCCGCTGCGCCGCACTGATCAGGTACAGCAAGGCCGCCACGGTCCAGTCTCTAGGATCTGGATATGAGAATCCAGGGTTGTTAGCAACCCCAGCGAGTACATATGATAAAGCCTAATGGCGTGCATAGCAGGCAGACGTGTACATGATTAAGTGATGTGGTCCAGGCTAGCAGGTACAGGAAATGACAAGTAATATAAAGAAAATGACAGTAAATCTAAGATTAAGTAAATACATGTATATCAGTAAATCTGAATCAGAAAACATGCATGGAAATGGTATAGAGAGCATAGGTACACATAAGCATGCGACAAATAAAACACTAAACACGTGATAAATACACTAAACACGCGATAAATATAAGTATGGACAAAACTAGTTGTATAAACTCAGATTTTGGATTCATGGGGTTGATACGTCGAAGGGATAATCCAAACAAGGAAACCCTCATCTATATATCACAAATTCGATGTCACCATCATCTGAGTTCATACAACTTGAGTTGCCCTCAGGGTAACAGAACTAGAGTGTGTCAGTAGTAATCATTGTGCTACATATATCATCTGTCATAATGTAGGGTGTCAACTCATAACATAACACTATAACTGAAATATAGAGGTATAGCATTTTAATTTATCCAATAATAATAATCAGTGCCATTTGATATTTCAATCGCCTCCCTACCAGTGCCTCACATCACCGATAGTTCATAGTAGAGTTCGCACTCTGTAGAACTTACCCGGGTCTGATATGTGAGTACCAGGACCCGAACAAAGGAGATACCAAATATCACACGTTCCTAACCTTATTATTGTTTGGTTGTTTTATGTTATTCATCCGATTCATATGCTTTTGTATTTGCTACCGGTACACATACATCCACTTATGGATAAGACGAGTTATTATTTGGAAACTGATAAATCTGATGGCTCACATTTATAGTGGGTCCCGTCTCTGCCCGGGACAAGCTCAGGAGTACAGGCTACTGCTTCAGGGGACTTATCATTACGCGCCCCACACGACACTTCAGATTCAGGCCACTGCTTCCGGGGACTTATCATTACGCGCCCCACACAACACTTCAGAAATATCACCATTATAAATATGACATCATACCGGTTTCCATCAGTTTCTCCCACCCCAATATAAGTTGAGTAATTTATTATATATATGAATTGCCCAAAGATAATATCCAAAAGTGTATACAGTATAACCATGATTATCCAACTACGGGAATTAACAGGAGTATAATATCAGGAGTATAATATCAGGAGTCACCCTTTTTCAGGGGTTCAGGAGTACAGGAGTATAGGAGTTCAGGAGTACCAAATATCTGGTAACAGTATAATAATCATGCCAAGTCCCAGTAAAAGTAGTAGTCATGAATATGTTAAGTGTCAAGTGTTATTATGTCAGGTGTCAGCATAGCATGACAAGTACCGGCGTCAGATATCAAGTGTTAAGTATAGCATGGTACGTACCGGTATCGAATATCAAGTGATAAGCATAGCATGGCATGTACCGGTATCGATTTCAAGTGACAAGCATGGCAAGTATCGGTATCAGATATCAAATAATAAGTATAGCATGGCAAGTACTGGTGTCGATATCAAATAATAAGTATAGCATGGCAAGTAACGTGGTTAGATATTAAGTGTTAAGCATAGCAAGTAACATGTGTATAAATGTTAGGGTCATAACTAATATATCGGTGAGAGTCACAATAACAAATATCAGGTATCAATCGGTCACATCACATGGTACAAGAGAACGGCATAAGCATATCAAACTCTTCACTACAATTTTTATACTAATAAATTTATCTTTTAACTAGCAATGCGAAGCCGGGTAAAGCGGGAGTAGATCTAGGCATACCTGGTATAATGCCGGTTCGACAAAGTTTAATAATTGCCGGTAGCTATTTATAAAGCATGACAATCATTTATATAACATATACTAACTTGCATAAAGAGGCATCATATTTTAAAAGAAAGATAATAATTTTTAAAAATGAAACGATGGTAATAAAGGAAGAAATGTTAAAGAAATGTACTCGCCTAGCACCGGATGAAATACCGAGAAAATCGAGAAAAATCCGCAAACACGTTCAAAAAAGCTACTAACCATGTATATATATTATATAAATAAATATTAGAGAGGGAATGAGAAAGGAGAGGGAGAGGAGAGAGAAAGTTGTAGGAATGAGAGAGAGAGAGAGAATATGGTATTTTTAGGAATAAATTTAGAATTAAAAGGGGAGGGGTATTGAGTGTAATTATAGGGAAGTAATTTGAGGTTTGGTGGAGGGTATTTTAGGGAAGTGGGAAAAGTGAGTTTATTTAGGGAATGAAAAGAAAGAAAGAAAGAATTAAAGGAGGGAGGAAGAAAGAAAGAAAGAAAGAAAATTTGGAGCGAGGGGTGGCCGGCGGCGGCGGCGGCGGCCTGGGGGCGGAGGTAGCGCCGCCGGGGAGGAGGGCTGCGCGCACGCCCCTAGGGAGAAGACGGGGTGGTGGTTTGTTGTTGTTGTTTGTGTTGTTTATTGTTGAAGGAGGTTTGGTTGGTGGTGGTTGATGGTGGTGGTTGGTGGTGAGCGTGGTTGTGGAGGTGGTGGGGAGTTGGAGGAGATGGAGGAGGTTGTGATTGGTAGGTTGGAAGTGGAGGAGGTGGTGGGTTGATGGTGGATTTTGGAGAAGAAGAAGATGGAGGTGGGATGGGTTTGGTTGAAATTGGAGGAAAGGAGGGGAAAATGGGGATGGTGGAAGTGAGGAAGGGAAGAGGGGAGGTAGGGGTGCGGCGGCGGTGGCTAGGGTGGCACCAGGCGGTGGTGAGGGTGGCCGACGGTGGTGAATTTGGAGGAGATAGGTTGGTTGTTGGTGGGAGAAATAAAATGGAGAAAATGGAGAAGAATAGGAAGAAAGGAAGGAATGAGGGAAATAAAAGAAAGAGAGAGAGAGGGGAAGCATGGGAAGGGGAGTGAGGGAGATGGCTCCCCCCACTTGCTGCTGCTGGTCGGGTGCAGGAGCAGGGCATGGGCACTGTTTGCAGGGAATGGGGGAGGAGGAAAGAGAAAAATAAAAGAAGAAAAAGAGAAGAAGGAAAAGAAAGGAAAAGAAAAATAGGAAAAAATTGGAAAATTAGTAAATAAATATATTATTAGATAATTAAATTAATAAAATATTCTGAGAGTACAAAGTAAAGGAGTGGAGAAGGAAAAAGCAAGAAAAGGAAAGATCAGAAAATAATATTATTATTTTAATAAGGCGAAAATTTGACTGCTTCAGAAATGTTCTGAAAAATTCTCAAAAATAGCAAATATTATTTTAAGATACTCGGTGAAATCGGATTTGAGAAATTTAATTTAGTTTTTAAATTAAAAATCCTAAAATCTTCTAGCGATACCGGCCGACACCAGAATCGGTGAAATTTTGATAAATTTAGAAAAATCCCAAAAAAATTTTTAGATAGAAAAATGAAATTCTAAGAAGTACCGTGAAAGCCAATTTTAAGAATTCAATTCCATTTGAAAACTAAAAATCTGAGAATCAGTCAGCGATGCCAACCGACACCCGTTTTGGAGATTTTGCAAAAAAATTCTGAAAAATTCCAGAAAATCATGAAAAATCTAAAATATTAGAAAACAGTATTTGAAACTGAAATCGGTCAAATTGAACAAGCAGAAAGGCCAAATCGACCAATACACTAGGATCGGCCCCCCGGTGGGCTGACTCCGAATCTACGAATCCTAATCCAATACAAAACAATCACACCAATAATCATAAAAAAATACAAATATAAGATAAATCAAAGAAATATGTTAGAGAAATCAGAATACGTATCTACGTACATATTCCTGAAGGTTCACCTAGAGGGGGGGTGAATAGGTGATGGCTAAACTAATGGTCACTTAATGCCAAATGATGCGAATAATGCGGAAGCTAAAACTAATTAAATCTTTTACACTAAACACCATGTATAACCAAAGAGTGTTGCCGAATTCCCCGTGAAGAGCTCTGGACAAACTCCTCTAGATTCCCCTTGAATGGGTTGAGGTGCCGCGTTGGCTCTCTTGGTTGAATACAAGTGTTAGCAAACAATCCCAAGTAATATATCAAAATGAGCACAAGGAATATATGATGCATATAAAAGTAAAGACAAGATAAGTAATGCAAGATATAAACAAGGGAGAGAGAGAGAAAAGGCAATCGCAAACACAAAGGGTTTGTTTCGAGGTTCGAGCACACTTGCTCTACATCTCGCCTTCGACACACGAAGATTTTCACTATGCAAGATCCCAATGGATCTCTCCTCGGTGCCGCAACACCTACAAGCCCTCGGACTCCCTAGTCCCGTACACACGCAAGCTCACTAGCTCGCCGAGACCGCACCTTAAACCACCGAGTTCACACAAAAACTCTAAACCACCGCGAACACACTTGTCCGCCTCAAAGAACAAAGAAGAAATCTCTTGGTGATCTAAAACACTTTGATCACCAATTACAAACTCTCACAACACAATCCTATGGATAGATAAGGCAATGGATAGCTCAAGTGATTATGAGAAAGTAAGGATTGAATCTAAGGTGAAAAACTCAAGAAATCACTTTTAACACACTCTAAATAAAATCTTCCCTTTTGATTGGAAGTATTTGCACTCAAATATGTGGAGAAAACCCTTTAAAAGAATGGGAAAAACTGGCTCAAACTCTCCTAAAATCTTCTTACAAAACAATGACCAAACCCCCAAATATATAGGCCAGAAAAATATAGCCGTTGGGGTATGTCAGGCCTGCCGGTCGACCCGGCCGGTCGACCCGCAACGGTCAAAAATCCGACCGTTGGAGCCTCCGGTCGACCCGCCCGGTCGACCCAAAAGAACAGAGAGCACTGCTCTCAGTTCCGGTCGACCCGCCCACTGAACTGCCAGACGTGCATGATTCTGTGCACGTCGGTCGACTCTTGCGGTCGACCTGCCCTTGGTTCCGGTCGACCCGCCCGGTCGACCCGTAAGCCAGTTCTGGGTCAGCACTTGGGAGAAAAATGTTGGTCTTTTGGCTTTCATAAAAATCCCATAAAATACATAAAAATCTACAAAAATAGTTTAACCAATATACTTTGATATACAAACATGCTTGCAAAAAATCAAGGCATGTTATAAAAGATTGGATTATTTTTGTAACTTGGAAATATTTGGCTCATGATAAAAAAACTGTTATTCCAAAACAATATTTTTCCAAAACATATTTTTCCAAATCTGCATCAAATACAAAATAAGATATACTTTTAAAGCATAGTGTGTATGGATATGATCCACTACACAATCGAGATGAAATATCTATGTTTTTGACAATAAGCATAAACTTGGTTTTGGTTGAAAGATATATGTATATATGCAAATACCAAAAACCAAACATGATATTTTCCAAAATGAAAGTCTTTTCTAAACTGAAAATTCTTTTATGAAAAGACAACAAATTCAAGAGTGTGTGTGTGATATCTACTTGAGCAATCCACCAACTATCTATCCTTTACATTTTAACTAAAACAAACTAAAATCTTATACCTAGACACAAGTCTTGATCTTGAAGTCTTCCCTTGAAGTCTTCTCATCCTCTTGACTTGGTCCAAGTGCAATCCAACGAGCTCAACAAATTGATGTGGTCTTGATGCATAGGCTCATGAATCAACCGGTGCTAGCTCCAAAACTTGTCTTAAAATCCTTTGTTGAAGCTCCACACCTACTAAGATCTTGATAATGAATCTGTCACTAATTAAACACAAGATCATTAGTATTATAACTTCATGAGTTAATCATCATCAAAACTAGAGTGATGGGCCTTTGGGCCAACAATCTCCCCCTTTTGATGATGACAAAACTCATGAAGTTATATATGCATGGATTAAAGTAAAGCTTCAAAGAAGCTCCCCCTTAACTCATGCATACCAAATAAACAATAGATATGGCAATGAGGCACATGAACATGTATGCAAGTATGGAGATAAAACATACAACAAGCATAAATCAAAATCTTTTTCTCCTATTTGCAATACAAAAATATATATGCATAAACATAAATCTTATTCAATCATGCATATAAACTCAAAATCTTTCTCCCCCTTTTTGTCAATCATCAACAAAGGGTTCAAAGTGAAATCAAATCAAACAAATTTTTCTCCCCCTTTTTTTGTCAAAAACAAAGAGATCAAGAAGGGGTAATACAAATCAATCAATAAAAATTTATATGCGATATACATTCATGAAGAGGAAGACGCTAAGTTAGCTTCCCTACACATATGCATTACATGAAGAAGGGATGACAAGCCCTAACTCACATAACACATATTATGTAATGCATAAGAGGAGATGTGAAGCTCCCCTACCCATGTATATCATATAAAGAAGAGTTGTCAAGCTCCTCAATTTATAATATACTCAACATGAATCTATATGTAAGAGAGATGTTAAGCTCTCCTTGCATATAGGAAATACAAATCAAAATTTTGAATTTTTCTTAATAAAACACATTTTGAGATATCAAGTAAACATTTTTTTTTTGATATCAATTTTGAAAACATATTGCATAAGCTTTAAGAATTACCAATTGAAAGTTGAATTAAGCTTAGCATATACATTGTGTTTTAAAAACAATTGATTCACTCTCTTAAAGCACAAAAAATCACATGTATGAAAAGATAATACCAATAGAAATTGATATAATTTAAATTTGAAAGCATTCATACATACAATCAAAATATGAGTATATAAAAATCATATTGATACCAATTGAAAATATCCAATGATACCAATTGAAGAGTAAGCTTATCATATACTCTACCATATGAAGAATTTGCACTAGTTAATATGAAAATATTTTAAAACTAGTACGGAATCCTTCAAGCAAGGAATAAAGCAAAAATGTCAATTAATCTCAATATTCCTTTAAATCAAGAAGACATGAAAATCATCACACATTTTTTATTAAAAAAATTTTATATTTCAAGATATATGTATGTTTTGATAACACAATAAGTATACATACATATCTCTTAAACACAATTGAGTCCATATAAATAGATTTGCATTAAAGGCAAATGACTCAAGAGGTATACATGTACATCTTAAAGTTTGACAAAATACACATATACATGAAATAAAAGCACATGATCATAAATCAAATCCAAGAAGTGGGAATACAAGTTTAAAAATGTATGTATCATCAAAACCAAGCAATACAAGCACATTTCATGGGTTCAAATAAGCATTCAAGCACAAATATAAATAGATTTATTTGTGGCCCACGATATGTATAAGTATAAATCCTAGTGTTGACAAAAACTAACATATAAACTAATATTCAAATCATGAAGCATCAAATAAATTTTGAGAACACAAAAGAATTTATGATTGAAGCATAATAAGATCATGTGTATGTCTCATTATAAAAATTTGAAGAATAAATAACTAGTTAAATTAGTTTTTGAAAAACTAGTTAAAGATCCTTCAAAAACATCAAATCATATGTTTTTCATAAATCATACTAAATACACAAAATTTTACACTCAAGATCGATTAAGCTCATAAAAGTGTTCATGAATCAAAGTCATGACAAAATAAATAAAGTGTGAGTGTTCAAAAGTCATGTAAGTAGCATTATCATGAAAATGGTCATTGAAGCTCAATAAGATGAATAACATTTTATAAAACATGAAAATTTATTTTTCTTAAAAAATAATACACTTCTAGGCATATGTATGATTTATCCAATTCTAACAATACACATACATATCCCAAACATAAAGAGTCTATTAAGGTATTTGCATGAAGGCAAGAGACTCACGGGTATACATGTATATTTATTAGATTTGAATTAAAAATACATATACATGAAGTAAAGCATGAAAATAGGTAAAATAAGTGTAAATGAAAGAATCATCAAAACTAGGCTATACATGTGCATATAGTGAGTACAAATGAACAATGAAGTGCAAACGTATATGAATCAAATGTGGCTCACTACTTTGTACTTGTATAAATCCAAGTTTTGACAAATACTACATCTAAACAAGATTTTACCACATGAAGCACAATAAATCATAAAACATGAACATGCTCAAAATATTATGAATGAACAAGCATGAACATAAATAAAATGGGAGTTTAGAGATTGTTACCAACTCCAAAGCTCCAAACATGGTGGTCATCCCACTAAAACCTCCTTGATAGCGATGCATGCATATATGTGTCCATCAAGTCCAAGTGCATCCACCATCAAGGCACCAAATCTCTCACGTCTTGTGAGAGCCCTCACCTACATCAAAAACAAAATGTGAGGACTTTGGTACCCATTTTTTCTTGGGTCCACGGGGTTAGCATTTAATGGAACCCAATAATTTTTCTTAGCAAAATTTAAAGCATATATCTTATCATAACAAAATTTTGCTAAATGGCCTTTGCGGCCACAATGTGTACACTTGTACACTTAGTATGCTTATGAGTGTGATTGTGATCGTGGCGTGCAACATAAGCAAATGCATGATGAGAGTGATGTGCATGAACATGAGGAGTTTGTTTCTTTGCAAACAAGGACTCCAACCTAGTATGGTTAAATGCACACGAGTTCAAAGTTGAACTCAAACTATCTATTTTATTTTTCAAATTCTTAATCTCACTATCATCAATGGTAGCATGTAAAGAGTAGTGAGAAATAAAATCATTTTTCTTCTTTTTAGAAACTTTTTCTTTTTCTTTTTCTTTTTCAAAAATTTTCTTCTTTAAAGAAGTGTTTTCTTGCAAAACAATTTCTTTTTTGTTTTTCCACCAAAATAATTTTATCCTTCAAAATAGTGTTCCCTTCACACAAATCATTTAATTTAGACATAAGGGAAACATTTTCATCTTTCAAATCTTCTTTTTCTTTTTCTAAGCATGCAATCTTATTTCTAAATGAATCTTGTTCTATATGCATGCAATCAAATTTCTTTTTCAAATTTTTATTATCCTTTTTAATCATGTCATATTTCTCAAGCAATAATTGACAAAATGTAGAAAGCTCTTCATATGACATGTTAACATCCTCATCCTCGGATTCGGTAGTTACCTCAAGGGGGTTATCCCCTTGGACCATATAGCACTTGTTGGAGATGTCGCTTCCAACATCCGAGTCACTCCCCGCATAGTATTGTTCTTTTTCGCCAAGGGAGAGGAGGGTGTTCCACACTACAAAAGCCGAATCAACATTAGAAACCCTAGATAGATAATCATCATTTAGGGTGATTTTAAAGCATTAAGGGCTTTTGCATTAGCCTCAATATTCTTACCATTTAAACAATATGCATTATTAGTTGTGGCAAGATAAACATGAATACCTAAGGCTTTGAGGTACAAGGACATCTTCACCTTCCATATATGGATGTTAACAATGTCAAACATCGGTGGTGACATGAAGTCCATGGTGTGTGTACAAATATTGTTGATTAGCCTAAAAATGAGGATCTTTAACTCTAGGTTGTAAGACCCAAATCAGAGTACCAAGCTCTGATACCAATTGAAGGTTCACCTGGGGGGGTGAATAGGTGATGGCTAATCTAATGGTCACTTAATGCCAAATGATGCGAATAATGCGAAAGCTAAAACTAATTAAATCTTTTACACTAAACACCATGTATAACCAAAGCGTGTTTCCGAATTCCCCGTGAAGGGCTCTGGACAAACTCCTCTAGATTCCCCTTGAATGCGTTGAGGTGCCGCGTTGGCTCTCTTGGTTGAATACAAGTGTTAGCAAATAATCCCAAGCAATATATCAAAATGAGCACAAGGAATATATCATGCATATAAAAGTAAAGACAAGATAAGTAATGCAAGATATAAACAAGGGGGAGAGAGAGAGAAAAGGCAATCGCAAACACAAAGGGTTTGTTTCGAGGTTCGAGCACACTTGCTCTACATCCCCGCCTTCGACACACGAAGAATTTCTACTATGCAAGATCCCAATGGATCTTTCCTCGGTGCTGCAACACCTACAAGCCCTCGGACTCCCTAGTCCCGTACACACGCAAGCTCACTAGCTCGCCGAGACCGCACCTCAAACCACCGAGTTCACACAAGAACTCTAAACCACCGCGAACACACTTGTCCGCCTCCTCAAAGAACAAAGAAGAAATCTCTTGGTGATCTAAAACACTTTGATCACCAATTACAAACTCTCACAACACAATCCTATGGATAGATAAGGCAATGGATAGCTCAAGTGATTGTGAGAAAGCAAGGATTGAATCTAAGATGAAAAACTCAAGAAATCACTTTTAACACACTCTAAATAAAATCTTCCCTTTTGATTGGAAGTATTTGCACTCAAATATGTGGAGAAAACCCTTTTAAAAGAATGGGAAAAACTGGCTCAAAGCTCTCCTAAAATCTTCTTACAAAACAATTACCAAACCCCCAAATATATAGGCCAGAAAAATATAGCCGTTGGGGTCTGTCAGGCCTGCCGTCGACCCGCAACGGTCAAAAATCCGACCGTTGGAGCCTCCGGTCGACCCGCCCGGTCGACCCAAAAGAACAGAGAGCACTGCTCTCAGTTCCGGTCGACCCGCCCGGTCGACCCGCCCACTGAACTGCCAGACGTGCACGGTTCTGTGTACGTCGGTCGACCCTTGCGGTCGACCTACCCTTGGTTCCGGTCGACCCGCCCGGTCGACCCGTAAGCCAGTTTTGGGTCAGCACTTGGGAGAAAAATGTTGGTCTTTTGGCTTTCGTAAAAATCCCATAAAATACATAAAAATCTACAAAATAGTTTAACCAATATACTTTGATATACAAACATGCTTGCACAAAATCAAGGCATGTTATAAAAGATTGGACTATTTTGTAACTTGAAAATATTTGGCTCATGATAAAAAAACTGTTTTTCCAAAACAATATTTTTCCAAAACATATTTTTCCAAATCTTCATCAAATACAAAACAAGATATACTTTTAAAGCATAGTGTGTATGGATATGATCCACTACACAATCAAGATGAAATATCTATGTTTTTGACAATAAGCATAAACTTGATTTTGGTTGAAAGATATGTATATATGCAAATACCAAAAACCAAACATGATATTTTTCCAAAATGAAAGTCTTTTCTAAACTGAAAATTCTTTTATGAAAAGACAACAATTCAAGAGTGTGTGTGTGATATCTACTTGAGCAATCCACCAACTATCTATCCTTTACATTTTAACTAAAACAAACTAAAATCTTATACCTAGACACAAGTCTTGATCTTGAAGTCTTCCCTTGAAGTCTTCTCATCCTCTTGACTTGGTCCAAGTGCAATCCAACGAGCTCAACAAATTGATGTGGTCTTGATGCATAGGCTCGTGAATCAACCGGTGCTAGCTCCAAAACTTGTCTTAAAATCCTTTGTTGAAGCTCCACACCTACTAAGATCTTGATAATGAATCTGTCACTAATTAAACATAAGATCATTAGTATTATAACTTCATGAGTTAATCATCATCAAAACTAGAGTGATGGGCCTTTGGGCCAACAATTCCAGGAACAAGGTGTTATAGAAGGCTTGGACCAATCGACCAGTGGTTGGCAACGGTCAAATTTTGACCGTTAACCGGTCGACCGGAAGGTCAGTTTTGAGCATATTTGACTGCCAACGGCTTTATTTTTAAATGCCTATAAAAGAGGTTTCTTTGCACTGTTTTCAACAATAATTTTCAGAACTTCTCTTCCATCTTTCTAAGTATTTTTGCAGCAAATTCAAAAGAAGTTTTTGGCTAAAAGTTTTGATTTGTGTTTTCAAGGGTTAGAAATTCTAAGAAAAGAGTCTTTTGGGAATTGGGTTTTTAGTTTATATTCTTGATACATATCTAGTATTTTCCCAAGAGTTTTCTTTGAGATTTCATCTTCCAAACTCCTTGGTTTTTCTCACAACTTGAGCTATTACATCTATCCTATCATTAGGATCCTTTTGTTGGTGAGAAAAAGTAGTTTGTGGTCTTTTGATCACCATTGATTATTGTACTTGTGACTACACTACCTTTGAATTAGAGGAGTGTGATTGAGGAATTGGGTACTCCTAGTGATTGTAATCCTTTATGGATATTCTAGTGGATCGAAAATCCTTCTAGGTGAAGGCGAGGACGTAGAGCTGGGTGCTCGAACCTCGAAACAAATCTCTGTGTTTGCGATTGGTTTACTTGTGTTTCTTACTTTCTATTCATTCATTCTTGTATTATCGATCTATACTCTCACAATAATATTACATTAACACCTCAAACTCTTATTTAGAGGAATCACGAGGAAAGAGTTCAGAGACCTTCACGGAGTATCCGGCTTCTAATCTTGCTTTGAGTGATCGTTACATTATCTCATTTTTAAATTGTGCATTGATTAGCATTACACCTATTCACCCCCCCTCTAGGTGATTTCATCCATGGCTTATCTCCCCAAGATCTGGCCAAATGGCCAGATCCTTGCCGCGGATCCGTGGCAATCCTTACAGATCAGCGACAATCCTGCGGATTCGTGGCAATCTAATAATATCGCTCCCCATATCTTCGTACGCTATCCTTTGGTCATTTCCCCTATATATTTGTAATTGTGGAGGCAAATGGACACCACAAGGCTGAAAAGCCTATGAAAAGAGAGTTGTGTGTGTTGTAATGCAAGTTTTGAAAGGACCGAGAGATTTGTAATTCAGTATTCTTCCATCAAGATTGTGCACCTTCTCAGTCTAAGATTTTTCTACTCTTTCTCTATGATTTCAATGATTTAATTCTACTGTATTTATTTCATGTTTTACTTTATGTTTTCATTAATGATCTCATGCATGTAATCTTCTCTTTACAGTTTCTAGCGCTTCTATTTTATTTACTTTAGCAGCATTTGGAAGAAGGAGACAACGGTGAACCAAGCCTTATGTCGATTCCGGGTTTCAACTGTCTCTTCTCCTCTCATTTTCTTTTTTTCTCCATCACTTTACTTTCTTAGTCTTTGCATCGGTTAGTATTTTTTCTTCTTTTACCTCATAGTCTTAATTCTTATATAAGTTAGTTCTTAAAACAAAGACTCTAACTTTTCATTCAAAGATTTCTCAAACTAGATTAAAATTGGATTTAGATTTTTAAAAATCGAGTTTCAACAAGTCTTTGTGGATTCAGCCATCTTCTTGCCACTATATGATCTTCTAAAAGATTTTAGAAAGATTAGGTTTTTCAAAAATTTGTTAGTGGTTCAACAAGGATGGAGTTCTTCATGACTTTCGAACAGCAAACATATGGTTAGTGGAACAATTAGTAGTTAGTAGCCATGAGTTTTCTTTTCTTTTTTTTTACTTTGTTTTAAAAACTATTTTCCAAACCATTATATCATGTTTTTATCTTGATTTTCATCTCCTTCTCTCTCTTCTACTTCTTGTTTTCTTTTCTTTTCTTTTTGATTCTTTGAACCTAGAAGAATCCGTTAACATAATCGTAACATAACCGATAAAGCTTCTATCGCCGCCTGTCCCTGTGAATTCGACCCGTATAGTCTCTATGCTACCACGGTAGTATCAAGGAAGCCAAAGCCCCCTAGCACTTTCACTATGATTTTTAAATACACATATTTTCATGCACGGTTCACCTTCGATCAACCAACCAACTGCAATTAATTATCAACAGATCTGGGATGTTAGATTCGATGACGCAACACCACATAGAGTTTAATGAAGATCGTCAAGACGAATCAAAATTTTGGAATCACACTTTTTCTCAAACCGAGTTTGCTTAAAGATGGCATCGCTCATAGTTCTATTGATTGGAAGTCAAGGACGAGTTCATTTGAAGAGAAAGGGACTGGTGTAGGAGGCCAAGCATCTAACGTCCAACGATCGATAGATCAAGGCAGATCAAAATCAAAGCAACAGGAAAAGCCAGACTGGTCGACTAGTCCTTCAGATTAGTCGACTAGTCCACTCAACAGAGAGTTTCATATTTGACTTAGTCAACTAATCCTCTCAGGAATTGAATTACTAGTCAACTAACTCTCTCAGTAGTCGACTAATCATATCTCAGTAGGCGACTAATTTGATTCAACAGAGAGTTGATAATTTTTGGGCATGTTTATTAGTCGACTAATGAAAGTCGTTACTCGACTAACTCTGCCACCTACCTCTGTATCAGAAAATCCGATTTGCTTATGAGTTTGTTTCTGGTCCAATTGGACTTCAAATTATTTTTATTATAGTTTTGTAGTTATATTAGACTACTACTTTTAAAGCTTTTTTATATACCATTGTACTATTCTTTGTTTTGTGTACAATATTTTGATAAATTCAATTGAGCTTTTCTCTCTCATTGCTCGTGCAATCGAGTTGTTTATCGTTGCTCATAGATTCGAATTGTTTTTACTCGTGGATTCGAATATTATCCTACCTGAAAGTTCCTTTCAGGATTCGTTGGCGCTAGAACGAGATCTAGCCGACATCTTCGCTTCCTTGTCTGCGTCAAAAAGTGATAAGGAGAGATAAATTAAGTTCACTTTTGCGACTTACACAGTGAGGTTCACTTCAACAATTCCATAAGAAGCATTAAGAGTAATAGTTTTCTATACCAGTTAAGCCTAAGAACGATCTTGGCCATCCATCTGAAAGCAGCTCGTGATGATGCTCCTCCTCCTCCCAGTCCCGTCCGGCCTCCTATCGAGTCAAGCTGGGCTTGGACCCAGTTCTACCGGTCTGACTGATCAACGGATCTAATCTCCGGCGAAGCCAAATCGGGTTGGCTCCGGGTCAGGCAAAGACAGACCCGAAACCCGATCCAGTTGCACCCCTGAGATAAAAAATCCAAGAGGGTGTCTCAACTCTCAAGTCAAGAGAGATCCCTGGTTAGCTATCTGCTTGGAATCTTGATAATCTCAATGATATGTGGATCATCATGGTGTGGTGTGGACCGAAGAGAAGCATGTTACGTTTCTGGGGAGTGCTTGAATGTGTCATGGCATCTGATGAAAGGACCAAACTTTAGCGCACCTGACTCACTCATTTCCAAATACTGGACCCTATAGGGAGAGAAGATATAGAGGAGATAAACAGACATCGGAAGAGCTTTTAAACTCATCAAGAGACCGAAAACAAAAGGAGCGAGAACGGAGCTCGTTGCAGGCCCCGGTCGACCGATGTGCACGACGTGCACAGACACGACTCGATCGACCGTGGCAAAGGAATGGTCGACCGACTGGCACGAGCTGCTCTCGGTTGGTCTCGGTCGACCGACAGAGGCGTTCTACCTCTCATGAACGGATTTGGACTCTTTTTCTGATTTGAGATTAAATCCAATGGGGTTTCCTAAATCCCTGAGACTCTCTGGTTATAAATATGAGTTAGAGCGTTCATACATTATATCCTACTGAAAAATCTCTCTTGGAAATTCCTTGAAGTAAGGAACAAGTTGTAATTGATTGTTAAATCAATAAAATCTCTCTCTCCCCCTTCCCCCGAGGACATAGGCAAATTGCTGAATCTCGTTAAATATTATATTGGCTTGTTTTCTCTATTTTTTCTCTGTTCTTGGTGTGTGGATATTTCTCCGGCGCGTCCATCTCCGTTGCTTGGATTCCTCAAGTTGGTTGTTACCCAGATAGAAGGCGCTAGGCGCAAGAATTTCGCTCGTGAGCGCAACAGACCCCACCGACACTCCAACAAAACTAGTTAGAATCATAGTCAAATAAATTTTTTTTTTGTCTTTTCTGTTGATTTTCTGTGCAATTCTAAATTCTACACTAGTTTTGAAAAGGATACATTGTAAAAATTACACACAAACAAACCCCACCCCCCCCCCCCCCCCCCCCCCCCCCAAACCCCCACCCCACACACACACACCAAAAAACCTAAAATTATTAATATTTTATAATAAAACTTTTTTTTTCTATTGGAACGAAGAATTTTTTTTTAATTTTATTGAATTCAATAAAAAAAACACTTCTATAGTATTTAAGAGATGATAACTTTTACAAAATTTAGTATAGTTCATAGGGAATTACAATATTCAGGCGTTTTAATTAATTTCCCAGAAAACATTACAATTTTGTTGTGATATATGTAATATAATAGTTAGTAGCTACAAGAATATACCACATAACTTTGCAATAACAGTGTGCTTTGGCAAGAAATTCAATTTTTTTTTAATTTTCTTTGCATTATTATTAAAAATATCATGTACTATAATTCTTTTGACGCAACCTACAATGTACATATAGTTTTTTTAAAAAAAAATATATAAATTGTAGTCGGATTTGAACCTAAAACTGCTCACAACTCACTCCTATCCATTCGCCAGTGAGCTACCATTTATCAGTGAGCTATGCTTGATTATAATCTTCTATTGTTATCTTGCTGTACGTGTCGCTGCTGCCACAGGTCCATGGACTCGGCCCAGTTAATCTTTGGATCATTGGTGCGTGTCTGGGCCTAGCCTTTGAAACTGAAGCCCATCTCTAAATCTAACTAAAACATGATCCATGCTTCATGTCTGAGTCAAAATACATGGCACGGGTACTCAGATGAAAGAGAAGTATAAGTATACAAATATGCCGCTCTCATACTTGATGTTATACATGGCAGTCATTTTTTTAAGTGTATTCTAAAACTTACTACATACTCAAGAACTACATGTATATTATTATAAAAAGAACTGTAGAATATAATTACATAAAATCATGATAAATTGTCTCCTTGTATATGACTCGTACAATATCGGAAACTACTCAAACTATGACTCCAGATACTACGAAGACTCTGAAGACTAAATTTTTTATTGGCTCCAAGCAAAATTTCTCAGGTTTCCTGTGAAGAATAGCTCAATTTATGGCCAAACAAATAACAATCAAAATCTTCTCCTATTTCTACTACAATTTTTTTCATGTATAGAAGTCCTATTGCTTTTTTTTCCTCCTTTTCCTTTCCTTCCTTCTTTCTCTTTTTTGATAGAAAGGGTGGCCTAATCCCCTCACAGTGCAACTGGTTAGAACCATACCCACAGTAGTTTTTTTTTTGCTATATATGTATTAGCAAGCATGAAATAATTTTTATAAAATTAGTTGAAATTAAAATGTACACATTATTTTCATAACATCTTTATAAAAAACTTATAGACTGCTTACAGGAATTTTACTATTACTACAAATATGAACAAATATTAATTGGTCTCAAATTATTGAAATAATATTATCATTACACACATTAAATATTAGTTTAAATATATAATATTTATTATTAACTCTCAAATTAGATCTATCTGGTTCTAAAATTGTAAATTAAGGATAGTCATTCACCAAAGATAGGACATGAGACCTACAAAATAAATCCAGACAGTTCCCATCACAACTAATTAAAGAATTTAGGGTTTCTAAATTTGTAATGATATTTTTTGGAATATGTTATAAATACTAGTGATGTGTAGTGGCCCCAAAAATGAGATCCCAAAACATTTGGAACAGTCCTGTACTATCCCTCCAGGTATCTGGGGCCCAGACAACAAGTGTAAGCCCCCGACTAATCCTACGGGTCCCGCGCCATGCTATTTATTTATTTTATTGCTGTTACTATTACTATTATTGTTATTATTACTTTTGCTAATCTTTTTGTATTAAGAAATATACCATTCGGCAGTTGTCTCCATTTGTGTGGCATATGGCATCTCGCCAGCTTGCAGTAAAAGCGGGGAGCTTTCCTCAACGCCCATCACCTCCATGATAGCAAAATTGAGTTTTAACACTGCACAAGAATCCAATGGAATACACATCAGTTTCATTCTAAATAATTCGAGAAACTGATCGAGATAGTTACACATTTTTAAAAGAAAGGATGAGCTTTAGGTTTAAGCCAAATAATACTAGATTAAATCACTTGATAAGCGAGATCTGGACTCTCTTAACAATTTAGACGAAGAACAAGAGGTCTTATGACTGTGTGGTTACCATGATAGTAACCCTCGTGTCAAAATGTTCAATCTCGTTTTATTATTTCCTTATAAATGGAACAAGGTGAAAATTTCCATCTTTTATTGAAAAGGAAAAAAAGGAAAAAAAAAAAGGGAAGAGATTTTACCATTATGATGCAGTGACACTTTTACTCTCTATTACCTGGGTCGGTGGATTGGGCCCAATCGATTGAACCCATCGAATTCAAACACATTGACACCTTGTACTTGATTTCTTCCTTCCTTTTTATGTTTCAGAAATGACTTATAATTGAACTGACCACAATTTATATTTTTCAAGAACTTACAATAAAATTACAAAATACAAACATCTTCAATCCCTAAATTAGACCATTTCCCTTTCATCATCACACCATGATCTTTTCCAATCAAACAACAACAACAAACACCACACAACAACAAGAATCAATAAATTCCAACTACAAACCCCAACTCATTTGATGCAATAGTGTCACTCCAACACAAAAAACCACATTACAGTTAGCTTTGCATGGCCACATACCCTTGCACTCTGGCATAGGACCTAACGACTCTGGCATTGTAACCAACGGTTTAGTATTAGGACCTAACGACTCTTCTTCCTCTTGTTAACACAAACAACTCTTCTCACAAATGGAAGCGAGTACACCACCAAACATCTCCCCTATCTTCATCGTGCTCCTCGGGATCATGTCGGCTGCGATCGTGATCACAATCTACCACTGCATCGTCGTGATGTGGTGCAACCCGCAACAGCCTGCCAGAAGGCTTCAGGGGTCTCACCGCAGGCCACAGACAGGCGAGGTGACTGAGAGTGTAGAGTTCTCGACAGCCCAATTAATTCCACCAGCTAGAATGTACAGGAAAGGGGAAGGGACGGTGAGTGAGGATCAGAGCACTTGTGCAGTGTGCTTGAGTGATTTCAAGGATGGGGAGGCTGTGAGGCTGTTGCCTGAGTGCTTGCACTGCTTTCATGTGTCGTGTATTGATATGTGGCTAATGTCTCATACTAGTTGCCCAATGTGTCGCACAGCCACCGTTCCGTTGCCTGCCGCGGTGGATTCCGGGGAGGCGAGGGCCACAGTATTTGGTGTTTTATTGCCGAGCTATGGGAGATGATGGCCTATTGGGCATCATGGATGCAGGATAGATCACAGGATAAGCAAGTAAAGTTGTGTTCAGTACTAGCCCAAAGACAAGGTCGGGGATTTCTATGCTTTAGTTGATTGATATGGATAATAGGTGATTACCTCTCTTTTCTTGTTGCAAACTTATACAATAGAATTATCATCATCATATAAGTTTTTGAGGAGAAACTATCACAATATAAGTTATGTTGTGCTTCAGATACAATATTTTGGTTTGATACCATCTGTGGCATTTCTGGGAGGTTTGACCAATGAAAAAGACTTCAGAATGACAAGTACAAGATGATGTTTGCTGGGTTATGAGCAAATCTGAAGGCCTGGGGAGGACAACAATGTAAGGACTCGGGGCGCCATCCCAAAAAACTAGTATGTTATATGGAGTGACCCAAATCCTTATAAACCCAAGACCATCTCATTTCTAGCCGATGTGGGACTATTTGTTTGACCCAAATTTCCAACAAGCAACTCCAGAAAAACAAAGTATTGGTGGATCAACTCATTGAAGAGATGAGCAATAAACAAGGAAAAGAAAAAAAAAAACCAAAAACCTTTATGAGCTGTTAGCATCTTAACATAATGTTGGTTAAACTCAGCCTAATTGTCACAAAATGTACTTGTAGTTGATGAACAGTCCCTTTCACCCATGACCAAAATTACACAGTAGGTAGGAAGCATGTCGCAACACCAACTATCCTATAATTAGGCAGCTGTATATTTACTTCTACTTGCCATGAAAAAATGTAATGATCAATGATAATAATGTAGGCTTCATGGTTGTCGATGTGGGCTACCCAAAACTGAATTATTTTGGCTTGTCCTGCTTCTGTTCCAATTTTGAGTGTGGCTTACAGGTTCATATTTTACTTGGAGTTCTCATTCATTAGATCAACGAATGTTTGGTTGCTTGAAAGTTCACAAAATGTGGAAATGTCTTAAATATTATGGAATGATTTTGCATTTTTTGTGCCCCTCGTGCATTTTTAACACAAATAAGCAAGGTTGAATAGTTAGATTATTTTTCAAACATGAAGAGAACATTTCTATGAAGGGACCAGTTTACCTGTGAAACTTTGCAAGATCGAGGCCAGATGCTGGCACTTGAGTCCTTCTCCATGAAGACACGGTGATGGTCCAAAACTTGAGCACTGAGATTCTCAGCCAGAAATTTTAGATTTGTTGCATGTCATTCTTAAGCGCTCAACCACAAGCAATCTGATTGACTCACAATTTCACCACCAATTCCAAAACAACACTTCATCTTTTCAAGACCAATAGCAACAAAACGATGAACCAATAAACTATGAAAAGATGCTTGAAGCCATGACTCAGACTCAAAACGCTCGTAATCATGACGGTCCAAATTCTACGTTCTCACCGTTTGGCCAGTTCTGATGTCGCTAACCATCCTGTTAGAGCCGAAGAGTCATATTATTTTGGAAAACAAGGTTCCATTTCAGCACAATCATTTGAACTTGCCCAAACTCCAAATTTGAAAATGACATTGACAGTTTGGTAAGTTATCCCTTTCCTGAAATTGAACTTGAGAATGAATATGATCCTGAACCTCAACTTAATGATTTAATTCTACTTTCTGATTCAATATGACTTTGGTGTTTTCACCTAATTTCAATCTTTTTCCCGAGTCAACATTGGATCCTGTGCTAATTCATCATGAAATTAATCACCCATCTTTGATGATCATCATATTGAACTTGACCAATTTCATACTTTTGAAAGTCCCATTGACAAATTGGCAAGTTCTCATTTTTATGAAATTGAACTCAATAAGAAATGTGACCTAAATTCTCAAATTTGTGATCCAGTTCAAAGTCCCGAATCAATATTGACTCCTTTTTTGTTACCCGACTTGAATAATATTTTAGAGTCGGTTTTGATTCCCACACCTGTCATTATAGAACTTGAATCATCAATATTAAGTCACATTCCATTGTGGGAAAATGAATGTGGACTTGAGTTTCAATTTCTGGATTTAGACCCACTTCCTGAACTGATCTCGACTCCTGAACCTTTACTTGACTTAAGTCACTTTCTTGAGTCGGTATTAGTTCCCATACTTCCTAAGTCCAAATCAATCATTCCATCTTTTCACACTTCATTTTGGGACAAGGCGGTTGACAAAATTGACTCCGAAATTAATTATGAAATTTGAAAATTAGATGGGGTTAAATTTTTAATAAAAACCGTTCATATGTACATCATTTTAGTGGGTTATATAAGAGAGATTTCTAGTGGGTTCCTCTGAACTCCACGAAAATTCGATTGGGCCGCATTTCGTGGACCAATCAGACCACCACCGGAACCACCACCTTAAGATAATATTTACCTTCCCTTTCTTCTTTTTCATGCATCTATGCATTAATTCATACATTGAGGACAATGCATGAGATAGGTGTGGGGGAGGGTCTAACATAACTTATTTATTTATTTTTTAAAAAAAAGAAAATAAAAAATTATTATTAACATTTTTCTTTACTTTTAAAAACTTTTTGAAAATAGAAACAATATTTTGATATATTTTTTGTAAGAAATTAAGTCAATTTTAAGGAATAGGAAAATCAAAATTAGGATTTCTTATACTTGGTCAAAATAAGATTATTTGTTTGATTTTTAGGGTTAGGAAGATAATTTGTTAAAGAATTTAGTCTTGATTTTTACCTTGATGAAATATGCACACTTCATACACTTACACACTTAGGGTTCAAAAATAAATATTCTCATGCCTTAAAAAAAGAAAAAAAATGTATCTATGAAAGATAAACAAATCTAATTATTGATTGCTAGGTGCTTTGGCCTAAGCAAGCCTTAATATTTATGCGAAAGATGATTAGATAAGTTTGAGAAATATATATATATATAAAAATCCTTTGATTAAGCTGGGTATTTGTGCCTAATAAAGCATAAGCATTCACGCCTAAAAGCGGTTCATATAATAAAATCCTTAATTTTGAGGCCTTGTTTGCTCGAGTCCTTAAGTCCTTGGGGTATTTTCTCACCCGGTGCCCTAAGACCGTTTGGTTTAGGAGTCACCGATTAGAGACTCGTTACATGGGCAGATTAGAAAGCCTAATAGAACTTAGGAATAATACCACAAAAAATAAAAAAATAATAAATAAATAAGGCATAAACATTAGAGTTAAAGAACCCTTAGTCAAAATTTCATGGTCACAAAGGTGCATATGACTTAGAGTAAAATAATAGACTAGATGAGAAGTACAATTTGACTCCTTACTTTGATTGATAACAAATTTTTGAATAGAGACTAAGTTTAGGAATGAAAAATTTGATTTTCCTATAACTTATAAATTACTTAAATCTTACAATAATATTTCAAATAATTTTCTCTTTCAAAATACTTTTCGAAAATACTAACTCTTTGTTACTCTTTCTTTATGGATTTTGTGGGTGCAATCCACTGAAAACCCTCACGAGATAAAACTCGTCCTCAAGGGGAAATCTAGAGGTTTAACGGCTTGTTGCACATGCTCAGTGCAATCGCGTAACCTACGAAAGTGGTCTAATAATCTTTGTTTAGTTTTGTTGATTTACTCGAGGACGAGCAAAAGATAGTGTGTGGGGTGTGATCGTACATATATTTTGTATTCTTTTCATTACACTCCTACATTTATCGTGTAATAAATCTGCTAATTTTCTTGTCTTAAATATTTATTTTACAGAAGATAATAATGAAGAGAAAGAGAATTAAACTAAATAAATACTAGTTAAAATCAGATTTAACTGAATCTATTTGGTTAGCTGAGGATGATCCCAGATCTAGTTAGAACAAATTAAGGATTGGGACAAATGTTCAGCTGAAGATCAGAGCAAATCAGAAAGATAACACCAAATGAAAACCGGTAAAATTTATATTTCTATAAATCCATTTTGGTTAGCTAAAGATCAACTGAGGATAATATCAAATACAGAGAGATAAATGGATAGAGAGAAGATCAACGGATCAGATGAAGCAAGTTTGACTCAGATTCTGACTGAATATATTTTAGTATTTGAATCATAACTTTCGCTACCGAATCTAAATTCTGATGATTCAAGATGATCCAGAAAGAAGACTTATAGGGCTACAACTCTTATGTTGATCACTGTTTCTAATTCTGTCATTTGATAAGTGATATTCAGCAATCAACACGCCAACAAACTGCAGATCAGAACTGAATATCCACATCAAATCAAGTTTGGAGATAAGGGGAGGATTCAAATTCAGAAATAGCCAGCTTTCCCTATCTTCATACTCCTCTAACCTCAGCATTTCTTCTATAAATACCTGCAATCTCAAAGGCAATGGGGGACGACCATGCAAAGATAGAATTTAGTCCATGTTTTCATTCTTTTTTAGTGTAGGTTTTTATTTTCTTTTCATGTAATTTTTATTTCTTTGTAAGTATAGTTTAGACTAAGATTCATGTAAATAAGAGAGAGAGGCTTATATTGAGAGTGACACCGATGTACCTCCTTCTTTCTTCCATCGTTTCTGCAAGCAATAAAAGGTAATTTTTTTTATGTTTGTCTTTACTTTATTTTCTTCTTCTTCTTTTTACTTTTCCTCTTTTGGTTATGATGAGCACTCAAGTGAATCTAAAAGCATCAGTATAGTTATGTTTGTGTGAGTGCCAACGATATTACATGATGATGTTCTCCTCAAGATTTCGTATCATTTCATTCTTGTTCGTCTTGATGAGGTAATGCGAACGGAGACTGAGCTCGATCTTATGTTTTATGCGTTGAACGCCTCTGAAGTAAGGTAGAACATGCAAGGGTTCCAGGTAAGTCATCAACCAGAGGAGGTAAGTATTTCTTTAATCTTTTCTTTCTTTTCTTTTATTTCTTTAGTTTAGATCACAACACGAACAACACCCGTTCATCACTCATTTTGATTTCTTTGTATATGTCTATTTTTGTTTTTCTCCACCTTCTCATTCTACCACTTTCTTTCTAACTCAACTTTAACTCAATTTTTTCTTTTTCTTTTAAAGAACTAAAGAAGAACTTTAACCATACTTTGTAGCCTAAAAGAGAACTTGCTTAAAAGCTTCCATCGCTAGTTCCTCCTTGTGGATCACGACCCACATAGCCACTTGCTATCGCGGTAAAATTGAGCACCTTACACTTTTTCATTCTTAGTTCTGAAATTCTGTATTTTTGTGTGCACGTTTACACTCAATCAGTGCTTCACAAATTACATGTCAAAATATTTAGTTCATGTAGGCTGCAGATGCTAAGCACTAGCACAACAACAAATACATGTGAATTCATTTGAATAAGAGTAGTTTTGTACATATAGTTCTTAGAATTAAGACTATTATCATTGTAATTACAATAGGAAATATATCATGGTTAGTATGCATAGGATTAAAGCAAGGTACTCACAGCATACAGCATTATCATCAGTCTCGGCAGCAGCAACCATCTGAATCACTTCTTCCAGGGACAACTTTCCTTCCCGTCCTCATTGAGAGTTTCATCAAACACCTCACCTGCACCGTATTCTTCTGTCACAATTCTAATGATAACAATCAATACAAAATCACTTGTTCTGTTTTTTGTAATTGTTAAGGGAAGTTCAATATTATTAAAAGAATAAACCAAGAACAAAAAATAGAAAAGAAAGAATTAATCCAGCAAAAACTAACCTGACCTGAAAGTCTTCAAGAGAGTTGGTTGAATTGGCATTGAATTTGGAATTTGGGGAAGAAGAAGGAAGAGGTGTCAATTGTGATCCTAATCAAAATAGGAATCGGAAAAGCAACAAAACTCCTACTTCAACTTAAACACCAACAGTACTTGACCTCTCTTCTTCAATCTCAAATCCTAATCGATCTCTAACTATTGACAACATATAACAATAACAATAAAAAGATTAATAAATTGAAGAATCAATGAATCCGTTAGCATGATGAGTTTGCCTCTGTCAACTCAATTTTAGTTCAATCCAACTCCAACACTTAATTCGATTCCAATTCAAATTTCCAATTAACTCTATTCCCTCTCCAAATTCCCTATAAATAGAGCCTCTTCCCTCTCTATTCAATCCCACCCATCGAATCGAAGAACCCCCTGAAGGTCGATCTCGTCCTCATGGCCTCCTCCTCCTCCTCCTCTTTCCTCAAGGCAACGTGCGTCGCCCTCCTCCTCCTCCTCGCCGTCGGAGGAGCCGCAACTTCCTCGGCCGACGACGGGTCGAGCTTGAAGAAGAAGAAGTCCTCCAAGGAGCCCCCATGCTGCAGTCGCTGCTCCGGCGGCGACGCCACCACCATGGTCGTCGTCGTCGAAGAAGGGGGGCCCACCAAGGTCATGAGGTACCGTCGCTTTCTCAACCACTGCGACAAACATTGCTGCTACGCCCGTTCTCTCCGCGCTCCATCCTCACCACCACCGTCGCCAGCGTCTCCTGCGCCCTCGGTATGCATCGATTCTGATTTTATTCCTTTTTTTTATTTTTTTCCTTTCAGACAAGAGGGAAGCTTGCAGTAAAAATTGAATAAATATTCTTTTTATTTCCATTAATTGGATTTTTATAGATAATTAGATATTGGTACATGCCACCTAGGAATCTCGTAGGACTTGATGTGTTTCATGTTTGTCCAGATTAATTAAAAGTATACTTGAATGATTTCTCAAAAAAAAAAAAATTCATATTTTTGTTATATAGACTCGTTTTTTCTGTGATGCATCATAGAATAATTTATGTGGTATCTGATTGTATCTAGCGAGAAAGTATATTTGTCTGTCTACTATTTCACTTTATATTTTAAGTAAAAAGGAAAGGAGTTAAAAAAAAAAGAATTTATATTTGTCTAGGATATGTCATTCTGAATCAAACTGGCTTAATTATTGACTATATATGTAATATTTTTAGATTTCATTAATGTACTATTTTTTAATTGTTTACAAGTTCTCTAATATTTGATCATAGTTTGAAGTTACAGTTAAGTACAGTTTTTTATCCCTAAGATTATGGGCACTGATTTGATTTTTTTTTTTTTGCAAACATGATTTAGATACTATAGTTAAGTACAATTTTTTCTCTTTAAAATTATGAGAACTGATTTGACTTCAAACATGTTTTAAATATATACCACATATTTTTCATGATTTGTAAAAAGTTATATCTATGTATACATATTAGGAACCCAAGTTTGAATATTTCTTTTCACTTCATGTCTCTTCTATTTTTTTGTCAAAAGAATTAATGAGTTTACAAGCATGTTCCACGCAGCACATACTTAAAAAATTATATGCGCATTAAATTATATACCTTTTATGCATTAAAATCGTGACCTATTGCAATTTCTATTTTATTCATATCTTGAGTACCAAACTAACTATAGTATCGTGGAAATAACTCTATAACCAATGGAGATGTTTTTACATGCGAATCCAAAATGTTGAAATTTCATAACTTCTGCACAAAATAGTTTACAATAAGGTTATGATTGCCCAAAATTTTAAGAAAAATTTTGCAAAAGGAACTCAACTTTTCATTATTTTCTCTTTGATAAATAAATATAATTATTCTTAATTAAACAGTAGCTAACTTTGCTCGTCTTTCTTTTGCAGCCATCTTCTATGTCGCCCTTTGTACCTCCTCCAATGCCTGCTCCAACCTTGGCACCTCCAGCACTTGCCCCAACATCGATCGTGCCCCCTGTAGCGCCAGTCTCACCTTCCTCGGCCCAGCCTCTGTCTCCGCCCTTAGAGCAGATGTCGAGCCCACCTCGCCAATCACCGTCGTCATCGCCGAGTGTCAATATCAACAATGATATCAGCATAACCAACACGTGGAATCATGACTTTGACATTCATAACAATGGACCATTGTCGCTACCTCCTCTTCCACCATCATTTCCAATGTCGTTGCCTCCTCCGCTTCTAATGATCCCTCTTCCGCCATTGCCCTCTTTGCCTCCTCTGTCACCATTACCTCCACTGCCGCCTCTTCCGCCATTGCCCTCTATGCCTCCTCTACCGCGTCTGCCTCCTCTTCCGTCGTTGCCTCCTCTTCCGTCGTTGCCTCTGCCTCCTCTCCCCGCCATTGCCTCCTCTCCCGCTATTGCCTCCTCTTCCCCAGTTGCCCCTTCAGCCTCCTCTTTCGTCACCGATCGCGACTCCAAAATCGATGCCAGGCCCTCCCCCTCCATCTCCAGAGGCGACGCCACTTTCTCCCCCTCCTAATTTGGATTCAAATTCATCACCTTCTAAGGCACATGTTGCATCTCCTACTGCCAACTCTGCCACTGCAGCTCTACCTTCACTTTTGACGTATACAATCTTTGGCCTTCCTGCTGCTGTTGCATCGTTCTTATTTCTCTTTTAGATATACACATTTTTCATTTTGTTTTTTTTTTAAAAAAAACTTCTGGTTAGCTTTTTTCCCCGCTTCTTATCAATAAGAGAAGATTTTTTTTTGTTTTTTGTTATTTTATCATATTAATAGATTTCAGACTTGAATGTTCCATATCGACAAGATGAAATTATTTCAGATTATATTGCTTTAATACTAATTTGTGGTCTGAGACTTCTTTTAAATTATTTTCTAAAATTTAATAGTTTGGGCAAAATGAAATTATACGCAACAATCCCCAGTGCCCAAAGCATAAAGTTCCTACAGTACCCCCACAGTTTTGTTCACGTCACAGTCACACCATGCCATAGCACGCGCACGGCACGTGCATGACACGCGCCAACTCATTTTGGCCTTGTATCAAAAACAAGGGGAAATGGATAAAGAAACCAACGAAATAGAATGAACATTACTAGGCAACAACAACAACAATTAATCCCCCCTTCAATGTTCGTTGTAAGTGTTAATGGAACTTGAATGATTTAGAAAAAGGAAAAAGAAAAATAAAGAATTAATCCAGCACAAACAAATATATGTGAATTCTTATGAATAAAAATTGTTTTGTTCATATATTCTTAGAATTATGACCGTCATATAGGAAATATCATAGTTAGCAACAATAGGACGTGCAATGGATCGTAATTAAGATCTCACAGTATAAGCTTTTAGCATTGTCGTCAGTCTCGGTGGCGGCGAGCATCTGATCTTCGATAGACGACATTTTCCTATTTTTCAGTGCCTGTTGAGCAATTTCATCAAACACCTCTTTGCATCCATCTCTCCTTTGCCCTCACTTTTCTATTACGTCTCTAAACCGTAACAGTCAACAACAAATCACTAACGTTCAGTGTTACTAGAAAAATGACCATTCTCCTAGACAAATTCATAGGAAAAGTCTTATTCCCCACCGACATTTTCCCTGCTGCAACATTCCCCATGGATTATGACCGTGGAGAGTAATCTATAAGGGACACTCATTTTTCTACTAGTGGATCTATTGCTGTAAGGAACTTGACTGAAAAGAAAATGTAAAACAAAAATAGAAAAAGAAGAAATATATTTCTATCAAGTATCACATACAAACCCCTATGACAGGAGGTGTGTTGGGTTCTCCAAGGACTCTTCATGTGGTTCACTAAATTGTCTTCAAGACAATATAGACTGGCCCAAGACCCTAATATCAAAGTAACCACGGGCTCGGATCCTATCTATTTAGGATGGCGAGGCCGAGATGTTGATGATTTTGATGACGAGTATGATTGCATAACTCCTCCAAGGAGATTTTCTGATCAGGCTCATCTTTTGTATATAAGTGATATATTTTGCCTACTGACTTGTCAAGAGTTTGTCAAACCAAGGATTAATATTGCTGATTTCTCTGTAGTATTCATATCGTCGTTTTTTGTGTTTTGCTTCACCGTGTTTGCCCGGTATCAAGTTGTCTCATCCAAATTGTTGGAAAATATGATGAAGAAATCAATAAACATGTTTCTAAAATATTAGAAATAAAACTTGAATAAATCTGAAACTACTTTTAACAAAATAAATAAATGAAATAGAACTGAAGATGAATTATAGAATCGAGTTGGGTTATAAGATGTGTAATTATTACTCTCTTCAGGAATCTTTCTGCTCCTTCTTGTAGGCTACCAAGTGAAAGAAATTCTGTCATTACAATACTCCCAAGTCGATGATTCTTATCGAGCACAAATAAACAGGAAGATGACTTAGTGAATTTTGAATACTCAAACGGTATATGCAACGAGATAAATATCATAAACAAAAACTTATTTGATGTAAGGAGATACAAGATTATAATCTCTTATTGTTCTTGTATTTGGAATAGATGTTGTTCTAATTCCTTTGCAAATGAATCATTTCTTAAATAGAAGTTGAAGGGATTTCATATGTATTTTTTCGTCATATCTTTTAATAATGAAAAGATGTATCACTTCATTCCAATCTTTACAAGTCCAAAAGACAAAACCATTGGATCTATAAATTAATTTATAAAATAATAAACTTAATTATTCAGATAATATATTCCAATAAAAATCTTATTAATGGGACTTCTCACTATATTTACTCAAAAAAAAAAAAAACAAAGAAAGAAAGAAAAAGAAGAAGAAGAAGAATTAATTAATCCAACACATGTGTGCTCTGAAAGTCTCCGAGAGAGTTGCAGTGTGCATTGAATTTGGATTGGGGGGCATGAAATAAGAGGTGTTAATTGTGTGATTGTAATCCAAATAGGAACCAAAGAAGCAACTCCTACTTGATCAACTTCAACTTATACACCAACATCACACCTCTTGTAGAGAGTTTAGAGTCAGATTAAATCCTATCCTAATTAATCTCCAACTCTTGACATATAACAATAAAAATCATAATAAATCAATGAACAACTTGCTCTATCAACTTAAGAGTAGCTCAACTCCAACACTTAATCCGGTTCGAGTTTAAATTTCTAACTCGATCTCTTCCCTATAAATATTAATAGAGCCCCCTTCCTCTCCCTTCAATTCCATACTCTCGAATCGAAGATGCCCTGAAGATCGATCATTCATCAGATCATTGATCATCAAGCCTCCTCCTCCTCTATTCTTAAGCAGTGTGCGTCACCGTCATCCTCCTCTTGGCCGCTGTGTGAGGAGCTGGCGCGTCTTTGCGGGAGATGATGAGCCCGAACTCGTTGTCGAAGAAGCACCACCACTGATGTCATCTGTGCGCCACTCTTGAAGAAGAGATGACAACAGTGGCAGCACCATCGACGGAGCCTAGCATCAACACTAGGCCATTACTTCTGAATCCTTTAAGGGTCTTCACTGCGATCGCATTGCTGTTTTTGTTTCCCTAATATTTCGTCTCAGTCCCCAGCCTCCGAGAGTATGCCACTACCACATCGTCACCCCATCAGCTTCCACCTCCTCCACCTCGACATCATCAACCACCCTCCTCTGAACCTCAGGGTTACACACACACAAAAACTTGGATCATTTGGGAAGGATTTGAGCATGAATCCTCCCCACTCAAATTCAATGGTACATATTTAAATACAAGATCCACTCCGTTGAAGTTGATCTACAGTATTTAAATTAACTAAAAAATCAAAAATCAAGTGTTTTAAATACTTTTTACTTATTCATCATGTACGCGCAAAATGAACAATCAATGATTCATGCTCAAATTCTTCCCTCCCTCCCCCCCCAAAATAAATCGCCACCGCCCCAACAAAAAATCCCCAAAATTGGCGCCACCCTAACCTGTTGCCGCCCCTCGTCTCACCGCCCCAACCCGCCACCGCTCAAGTCGCTCGTCGCAGCCCCAGCCTCCCACTGTCGCTACCCCAGTTGATCTCACCGCCTTAGCCTCTCCCCGCCGCCGGTGTCGTAGTCGTCGGGAGGGTTTTGGTCAGCATTGTCGTAGTCGTCGGGGAAGAGGAAGGAGGGATCGAGAGGATTGGATGGGTCCCATAGCTTAATGTCGTTGAAGATGTCGGTATCGGTGGTGGCTTCCACCAACGGTGTAGGGACCATCACATCGGTTTGGGGTTCGCCGAGACAGCGAGAAAAGGCTAGGAGGAGGAGGAGGAGAAGGTAGAGATGGATGGTTTATACGGAGTTTGGAGGTGGAGGAGGCGGATGGGGGAGAGGCACGAGAAGTCAGGAATGGAGGGGAATGCGTTGTCGGAGAAGATGAGATCGTCGCCGTCGATGTGGATCATGATGTCGACGTCGTGATCGAAATTGCCGGATCCCCACTCCCTCTCCTGTTTTTATTTAAATCTCTCTCTCTCTCTCACCCCCCCCTAAATTTTGATCCTGCTATTACTTCTTGTTCATCATCATGTTGCTATTGTGGTGCTGTTACATTGATCTTCACTTTCTTATTTTTTGATTCTGGTGTTGTTGCTGCTGGTTACTATCAGAATCCATCTTCTAAAAAACCCACCAAAAACAATTTATTTTGACAAGTTGGTAGCTACTTTATTGGTTAAGAGTGTACTGGTAGTAATGTGATTTCTTTTCTTTATTCATGCATTTTACGAATTCACGCCTGCAAAAGATAATTTATTCTTCATCTCACATAATGGAATTATTGTAATACCTTAATTCCAGTATACGTATTATTTTATGATTTTTGATGTTTTAATTTTGTACACATCATTTCATTTATGTTTTTACTTCTGTTTGACCTGAAACTTTACATGAGACTCTGGAATGGGTGTGGACTCTACCCTAGAAATTTTAAAACTTTTTAATTATTATTTCATTAAAATTTTCTCTCTCCTTCTATTTTCCTTTTCTTTCTTCTCTAAATTCATTTCTTTTCCAAATTTTCTTCATTTTATTTTTATATTATTTTCTCAAATGACATTTACACATAACCCCTCACAATCTAATATTTACATTTTTAGTTTTCTTTCTTTTCTTTTTTCCTTTTCCTTTTCTTTTCTTTTCTCCATTTTTCTAGAACTTTCTCTCTCCTTTTTTTCCCATGAAGCCAAATTGCTTGGCTTCTCATGTAAGCATCTCCCCTCACTGAACTCTCCTCACCTCTCAAAAGGGGCCGACCACCTCCCTCTCTCCTCCATTTTTTCTTTTCTTTTCTCTCTCCTAAAAATACCAAAATTCACTTTCTCTCTCTAAAAATCCTCTCACTACATCACCACCATAACCACCCTCACAACACCCTCTCCTTCTCCCCTAACATGGCCGGCCACATTCTCTCTCTACATTTTACTCTCTCCAATAACCTATTTTCTCTCTCTAAAATCTCCTCTCTCTCTCTAAAAAATCCTCTACCACTACTACACCACCATGGCCACCTCCACATCACTCTAACCATCTCCCTCCACCTGCCGTACCACCCTCTCTCTTTCTCCACCTCTTTGGGATAGCGTTATCTGAGAGTTCGCTCTACAGGTCACCCAACAGACAAAAGACCAAAGTCATCGCCTAACACCTGTTGGCCCAAAGGCCATTAGCCCGATATTTTGATGATAACAAACCATATTTAGTTATG
Organism: Agave tequilana; assembly: GCA_038442645.1. Classification (NCBI taxonomy): domain Eukaryota; kingdom Viridiplantae; phylum Streptophyta; class Magnoliopsida; order Asparagales; family Asparagaceae; genus Agave; species Agave tequilana. The sequence goes on along the minus strand of JAVJIF010030805.1, from coordinate 113,153 downwards.
TGTTTAATAATTTTGTTTAAAAGGATTTCAGCTTAAAACAAGTTGATTTGACGGCTCCACAATCAAGACTCACAAGTTTGGACGCCGCTAAAAGATTTGCATTCTCAAGCCAAGCACGGTAGAAAAGCTTGGGGATCAAGACATTGAAGAAAAGTTCAAGATTTGTATTTTACTTTTCGTTTTTAGAGATTTTTGTCAAAACCTAGATGATAGAGGTAGATTATTTGGGATTGTCATCACACACACTTAGTTTGCTTCATGGCTTCAAACTTAGTTTTTGAACATGGCTTCAAGAATTTTATTTCTAACTTAGTTTTAGAAATACCATGTTTTGGAAAACCAGTTTTAGAAAAATAAGTTTTATTCAAAGGATTTTTTTTTATCAAATGATCTAACATATTTGAGCATTGATCTATGATCATGCTCTTAGCTTTATTAGGTCTAAAACTTTATTTTTAAAGGTCCTTAAACCAAAAAGATCAAAACCAAATTTCCCTCCCAGTTTTTCTGCAGACTCTGTTAAACAGATCTGACAGAGGCCGGTCGACCGACCCAGTCGACCGACGTGCACGGCTGTGCATGTGTGCACGTCGGCTGACCGCTCAGGTCGACCGGGCACTTGTCAGTGCTCTCTGTTTATTTCGGTCGACCGGGCGGCCGACCGTTTTCCCCCAACGGTCAGAAATATGACCGTTGGCGGTCGACCGGTAGTTGTCAGAAATTCTGACAGACTCCAACAGCTCTATTTTCTGACTGTTTTTGTTGGGATCTCACCCCAACGAATTTCTCTAGCTGTTTTGTCCTGTCTTTCATCCCCTATAAATAGTGGGTCATTTCAACATGATAAGACACAAGATTATATGATTTGACAAGAGTTTTCAAGCAAGAAATATTTCCAAGCTAAATCCTTAGTTTTCTTTTAGAAAATTTTCTCTCCAAAGCCAAAATTCCCTACACCTTTGAAGCAATCCTCTACTTCTCTCTAGTCTTTTGCACTACACAATCCTAAATATTCATCTTCATCATATTGATTGTAGGATTGTGCAAGTGAGCTTTTTGATCAAGTGTGATCAAGTTCTTTCTTCAATTGAGAAGTTGTAGAGGCATCGGCCTCAATCGAGCGAGTGTGCTTCATAGTGTTGCAGCGATACCGAGAGATAGGACAAGTGTGTCCTTGTATTGGAGATCCAGTGGGATCAACAATAGTGGAAATGCTTCAAGTGTGAAGGCAGGGACGTAGAGCGTGGCTCGAACCTCGGAAACATACCCTCGTGTTTGTGTTTGCTCAAATATCTCTAAACTCAAACTCTCTTCATTACTTGCTTTACTTATTGCATTTATCTTGCAAGCATTTTAATTTGAGCATATTGCTAAGTAGATTTTAAATTCCGCATTATTGCCATATTATATATAGCCATCACCTATTCACCCCCCTCTAGGTGATTTCAATTGGTATCAGAGCCTAACCCTACTTTTTGGTTTAACCACCTTAGGGAGATCCTTGTATTTGGCTATATCATTTAGTTGCATTCTTCATTTTTATGCATCATACTCACTATCCATGGCTTCACTTGATTTTTCTAGCATCAAGTCCCCACCCAATTTGATGGCTTGAACTTCCCTATATGGAAGGTCAAGATGAACCTATTTCTAAGTCCCTAGGAGTTAGGGTTGCTAGGGCTATAACTAAAGAATTTGTAGAACCTCTCACCGATGAGAGAACATGGTCCGAGGACACCACCAAGGACTATGAGGCAATGCTAGGGCTCAATATGCATTAACCCAAGCCCTTAATGAAGATGACATCTCACGCATCATAAATTGCAAATCCGCATTTGAGGTGTGGAATGTTTTAATTGTGACTCATGAGGGAACGTCACAAGTCAAGAGATCAAAAATTGACTTGCTTCGTTCTCAATATGAGAACTTTTATATGCTTGAGAATGAGAGCATTGATGACATGCTCACTCGTTTCACCAAAATAACAAATGCTCTATTTTCTTAGGTGATGCGATCGATAATGACCAAAAGATAAGGAAGGTCATTCGAGCTCTTCCAAAGCTTGGGAAGTCAAGGCTACAACTCTCAAAGAGCTCAACGAAAGGGAGGAGATGGACTTCTCTGGCTTCATCGAAAATCTCAAGACCCTTGAGATGGAGATGAAGGTAAGAGAAGAAAGGGAGGCGCCAAAGAAGAAAGCTCTCGCCTTCAAAGCCACTCCAACCATCCATGACGAGGAAGACTCATCGGAAGATTGCGATGAGGACTTTGCCATGCTCATCCGGAAGGTGGGCAAGATGTTCTACAAGAAAGGGAGGCAAAGCAACTTCCGAAGAGGGAAACCTCAAGGAAGATTTGAAAGAAAAAGGGAGGAGCCGGGTCCTTGCTTTCATTGCAAGAAGATCGGACACCTCATTGCCGATTGCCCCGCTCTCCAAGCTACCACCTCCAAGAACGGCCCAAAGAAGAAGAAGGCTATGGTGGCCACATGGGACGACACGGAGTCGGAATCTGAAGAGGAGAACGACGCCGCTCACATGTGCTTCATGGCACATGGAGATGATGCATCTAAGGTAAATCTCGACAACTCCATAGATGATGATGAATTGACTATGGATGAGTTAGCCCATTTTTTTGAAGAATTACAACATAGATATGAGATTTCTCAATCTCATAATAAGAAATTAAAAAGAGAAAATGACTCTTTAAAAGATAAAATTAATATTATTAAAAAGGAGAAACATGATTTGTCTAGTGCTTTTAAGAAAATAAAGATTGATTTTGAAAACTATAAATTAGCTTGTAAAGGGAAAACCCCTTTGTATCTTGTAATAAAAATGATTTTGTTGAAATTCAAAAACGGGTTGATGTTTTAGATTCAACTCTTAAAAATGTGCTTTTGACTTAAATAGATTTACATCTAGGTTTCCCAAAGGAGTAACCCAAGGGAAACACACTCACCATAAACTTGCACGAAAACATGCACACTCACACAAGCATGCATTTATGTATGGTAGTGATAAAATTTATGTTTGCACTCATTGTGGCAGCAAAGGCCATTTAGAAAAATTTTGCTATGCTAAACTAAATATGAATAATAAATATGTTTGGGTTCGCCCCGGTACTAATCCTAAAGGACCAAAAAGATTTGGGTACCAAAAGACACACCCAATCTAGTTGATACAGGTGGTTTTCATCCTCCAAGACTTAGGGGGAGACGGTGCCCGGGTGGTGGATGCATCAAAACTCAAAGATCACATCGCGCTTGCATCACTATCATGGAGGCACCTATTTTGGAGATTGCCCTCGTTTGGTAACTTCTCCATTTAAAAATTTATGTTTGTACAAATACATAGGATTGTTAGTTTACTTTTGTGCTACATTGATATATGTTAGGGTAAACTTACATTTCCATTATGCTTGTGTATATGCCTTATTTGATATCTTGTATTTATGTCATATATTTTTTTTAATGTCCACACGTCTATTTTTTTGATCATATATATATATACATTTTTTTCAGAAACTAAAATAAATATTTAAAATTCATATTTAAAGCAAATACATTAGAGATGGCAATTGCGCACCTCAACTCATATTTAGAGGAATCTCGAGGATGAAGTTTAGAACCCTTCACTGGGTATTTGGCTTCAACATCTCTAAACCTTTATCTTTATATGAAAAATAAAAATTAAAATGTCTTGTGTAAATTGTGTTAATATTATAACTAATGAAGTTTAAAACCATGTTTTTAAAATATGGTATATTCTGCCTATTATTTGTTTGACAGTTTTTAAAATTTTTAGGATTTTTTTCTGCTGACAGGTTTTTGGGCAGGACTGGCCGACCGGATCTGAGTTCCGGCCGACCGACCTCGCCTGGAAGAATAGTTTCCATTTTATTCATAGCCGGCCGACCGCTGCGGTCGACCGTGTGATCTGACAGAGTTCTCGGGTAATTTCGGCCGACCGCTGCGGTCGACCGCTCTGTCTGTCAGAGCTCTCGGGATTTTTCGGTCGACCGGACCGGTCGACCGTGCGTCGAGAATCTGCCACATACCCACTTTATTTAAAGCCCTTTTCTCTCTCTCTCTCTCTCTCTCTCTCTCTCTCATTTCTCACCGGCGATCCCTCTTCCCCTTTCTCTAAAAAATCCTATTTTCTTCATCTCTCTCAAATCCACCTCAAATCCGAACTTCTTTCTCTCAATTCTTTGCTGGATCATCACTTTCAGGCCTGTTCTATGTTCGAACTCAGGGAATTTCTGATTTTGGGTTATTGATCTCTTCCATTAAGGTAAAAATTCGATTTTTCCTTTAGATCTTGTTCCTTTTCTCGTTGTTCTCTTTAGTTTTGTCAAGATCTTTTGTTTCCTTAGTTTAGATCAAGCCCCACCTTTATTTGTAACCTAGATCTTCATTATAACCTAAAATTTCATCATGTCCAAAAGATCTAGAACTGAGAAGGGCAAATCTGTAGTCCCTTCATCCTCTTCCACTAGGCCTAAACGCCCATTTGTTAACGATCTTGCTGAAAATAGGCATATCCTCCTGTCGAAGAGAACTATCATTTCGGGGAGATGTGTAGTCCTCCAAGACTTTGAGCACCTCAATATTCCACAAATATTGAGGAATAATTCTTTAGACCAATTCATGACTATTAGAGAACCGGTTTATACCTCACTGATACCCTATTTTTATACCAATCTTGCTTTTGAGGGTAATCGGGTTAGGTCCAGAGTTCTAGGGAGAGACATTGATATCCCTCTAGAACAATTTGCTGATTTGTTGCATCTCTCCTATGGAGGAGTTGATGTATACTCTTTTGACCTACATGATTTTGTTTATCCGGCCGGTGAGTCTGCGCTCATCGCGTCAACTTTGATCCACGGGGATGACAACCCCGGTTTAGTAAGGAATGAGGAGGTGAACAAGTTCACTTTCACCGCCCAAGTCCTTGCGAAATTTGTTTTCTACAACATTTTACCCAAGTCTGGGGAGTATAGTCATGCTAGGGGTCTTGTTCCACTGTTAGTCTACTGCCTTCTGAAAGGCATTAAGATTAATATCCCCCGCTTCATAATTTCACACATGATTTCTGATCAAATCCGTATGTCCAATAGGCATTTGCCTAATGGGATGCTCATCTCTTATCTCCTCAAACAACTGGGTTTCGATCTATCCTCTGAGTCTCCCACTGAACCATCTGTAAACCTAGACAGCACCCTTTTGAAAAGGATGCAAGCCAGGACGCGTCTTCCCGCTCCTGAGCAGGCTCCTATTCCTCCTGTTCATGTTCCAGGATCATCATCTGCCCCAGGGTCTTCTTCTGCCCCAGGGACTTCCTCTGCTCCCAGGCCATCCATATCTTCAGATCTTCAGGCCCTTATTTCATCTGAGCTTCGTACTCAGATTCAGGAGCATCAGTCTTGGGTCGAGCAGCGACTGACCCAGATTTCTGCGGCGGATGCAGCATATCGCGCGGAGATGGACTCGCGTTTTCAGGGACTTCGCAATGACATGTCCTATTTTGCGGATTCCATGCGATATGTGGATTCGCAATTTAGTGCACTCTTTGAGAAGTTCAACATGTTTGGTCCAGACCCCACGCCACTTGCCCGACCGCTTCTTTCCTCCGGCCCTCCATTTCCTATCAGGGCTCCTTCTGCTTCTTCAGCACCACAACCAGGTGTTGCTGGTATTGATCCAGAGGAGGAGGCTTCTGATGATGATGAGGATGGTGATGAGCAGATAGCTGAAGGAGATGCTGAGGACAGCTCATCTGAGGAGGACGATGATGAGGACGATGATGAGGACGACGACGATGAGGAGTGACTTCCCCTTTTGATGATGTCAAAAAGGGAGAGAGATATTCTGAGAGACTTCATTTCTTGGGCTTATATTTTGTATTTTGTGTTGGACATCTTTTTGGTATTTTTAGTCTTATGAACATATATTTGATGTTTGTGTATGGACATGTGTCTTTCTTTACTTTTATCTATGTATGACATGTGTTATCTTTTATGGCATGAGTTATTTCTGGCATGGACATGTGTATTATGGTTTATCATTTTGCGCCATTTATCTATGCCTGAGTATATTTTTATGATATGCATGTGTTGAGGGGGAGCTTCACTTGAAGTCTCCACCCAAAATATTTGTAATAACTATATATGTTTTGTCATCATCAAAAAAGGGAGATTGTTGGCCCAAAGGCCATTAGCCCGATATTTTGATGATAACAAACCATATTTAGTTATGTGTTTAACAATTTTGTTTTAAAAGGATTTCAGGTTAAAACAAGTTGATTTGACGGCTCCACAATCAAGACTCACAAGTTTGGACGCCGCTAAAAGATTTGCATTCCCAAGCCAAGCACGGTAGAAAAGCTTCGGGATCAAGACATTGAAGAAAAGTTCAAGATTTGTATTTTACTTTTCGTTTTTAGAGATTTTGTCAAAACCTAGATGATAGAGGTAGATTATTTGGATTGTCAATCACACACACTTAGTTTACTTCATGGCTTCAAACTTAGTTTTTGAACATGGCTTCAAGAATTTTTATTTCTAACTTAGTTTTAGAAATACCATGTTTTGGAAAACCAGTTTTAGAAAAACAAGTTTTATTCAAAAGGATTTTTTTTATCAAAATAATCTAACATATTTGAGCATTGATCTATGATCATGCTCTTAGCTTTATTAGGTCTAAAACTTTATTTTAAAGGTCCTTAAACCAATAAGATCAAAACCAAAATTTCCCTCCCAGTTTTTCTGCAGACTCTGTTAAACAGATCTGATAGAGGCCGGTCGACCGACCCGGTCAACCGACGTGCACGGATGTGCATGTGTGCACGTCGGCCGACCGCTCGGGTCGACCGGGCACTTATCAGTGCTCTCTGTTTATTTCGGCCGACCGGGCGGCCGACCGTTTTCCCCCAACGGTCAGAAATATGACCGTTGGCGGTCGACCGACCCGGTCGACTGGTAGTTGTCAGAAATTCTGACAGACTCCAACAGCTCTATTTTCTGACTGTTTTTGTTAGGATCTCACCCCAACGAATTTCTCTAGCTGTTTTGTCCTGTCTTTCATCCCCTATAAATAGTGGGTCATTTCAACATGATAAGACACAAGATTTATATGATTTGATAAGAGTTTTCAAGCAAGAAAATATTTCCAAGCTAAATCCTTAGTTTTCTTTTAGAAAAGATTTTCTCTCCAAAGCCAAAATTCCCTACACCTTTTGAAGCAATCCTCTACTTCTCTCTAGTCTTTTGCACTACACAATCCCAAATATTCATCTTCATCATATTGGTTGTAGGATTGTACAAGTGAGCTTTTTGATCAAGTGTGATCAAGTTCTTTCTTCAATTGAGAAGTTGTAGAGGCATCGGCCTCAATCGAGCGGGTGTGCTTCATAGTGTTGCAGCGACACCGAGAGATAGGACAAGTGTGTCCTTGTATTGGAGATCCAGTGGGATCAACAATAGTGGAAATCCTTCAAGTGTGAAGGCGGGGACGTAGAGCGTGGCTCGAAGCTCGGAAACATACCCTCGTGTCTGCGTTTGCTCAAATATCTCTAAACTCAAACGCTCTTCATTACTTGCTTTACTTATTGCATTTATCTTGCAAGCATTTTAATTTGAGCATATTGTTAAGTAGATTTTAAATTCCGCATTATTGCCATATTACATATGTTGGCCCAAGGTTACAATCAACCCATGTTTAGTGTATTTTGATGATTACAAAACATATTAGTTATTGGTACTAATATTATTTGTTGTTTAAGTGTGTTTCAGGTTTATTATCATACTAGAAGTACTCTCACTCATATACAAAGATCTTGGACTCAAATACAAGCTATTGGATTCAAGACAAGTCAATTGGGCTCAAAGTGCAATATTGAAGATCAAGTGAAGATTGCCCATGTTGAAGTCTTGAAGACCTAGAAGCTTGTAAGTGTAGTTTTTGTTAAAGATAGAATATGTAAATTTTGGCTCTAGGATTTGCACACACATGTGTTTTGAATATGTCTATGTTTTTGAAAATGGTGTTTCTAAGTTTATGCCTTAGTTTAATACATACATGTACCCAAAGCCTTATATCTTCAAAACTTGTTTAAATACATGTATATAAACTATTTTCAGCATAACACTTAGCTTAAGATTTTAAAGGAATTTTTACAAATTTTTCTAACTCAAAAATCTGCCCAGAAAACTGTTTTCCAGGCAGACCGGTCGACCGACCCTAAATATCAGTCGACCGGCTGCTGTTGCCAGACATGCACGAGGCTGTGCATGTCTGCCGGTCGACCGACCCTAAATATCGGTCGACTGATTTTTTGTGGCCTGCTCTCTGTATTTTTCGGTCGACTGGGTCGGTCGACCGATAGAAGGAAACTGTGTTTCCTTCTGTGAGATCGGTCGACTGGCAGTCGACCGGAGCCCTAACGGCTCTTTTGCCAGCAGAGACCCGGTCGACCGGCAGTCGACCGGTAAGCCTGCAACAAGCCCAACGGCTCTTTCCTCTTTGGGCATTTCTGAAAAACTGTTTTTGGGTTTCTCTTTAACAGAGTTTTTAGGAGTTGTTGGGGTGCTTTTGCAGAAGATTTTAGCAGGAAAAATCAGGGTTTTTAACCTATTCTCTCCCTATAAATAGTGGAGAATAGGCCTTAGTTATTTACCAAGAAAAAATTACAAGTTTTCATTGTTTTCAAGAGAAAGAGAAAAATAGTTTAAAGCTTTCATTTCCATTCTTTCAATTTGGTTTTTCAGTTGTTGTTTGATCTCTAACATCACTCTACAACTGAAGCTTTTTCTCACCACACTTCATAGTGCCAAAAATTTCATATTCTCTCTATAGGTGAAGTTGTAAAAGTGAGAGAGTGTTTGTAAAAGAGAAAGGGTGTTGTGGTCTAGTTGAGATCACAAATTTGTAATCTTTTGTTCTTGTGGAGACAAGTTCCTAAGGGGAACTTCTTTGTAAGGTGAAGCTACGGGCTTGAGGTCTTTGGAGGCCTTTCTTGTACGGGATCCTACGGGGATAGTGGAAACCCTTCACGGAGGTGAAGGCGGGGACTAGAGCTACGGGCTCGAACCTCGAAACAAATCACTTTGTTTGCGATTGGCTTGGCGTTCCTCTTGCTTATTTTCTTGCTTTAAATTACTTCCAATTTGTTGCTTGTGAACTAACTCTTATTTGTGCTATCCTTACTTGTTTACTTAACTTGCCTTCAATATTTCTTGCTACAATACTTGTGTGCATTTCATCATAGCATTTCATACTTGGAATTGTTCGATCACACCTCAATACAACACGGTTGCATTGCGCACCTCTAACCCATTTAAGGGGAATTGGGAGGAAGGAGTTCAGAACCTCGCAAGGGGTATTCGGCTCTTAGTCGTGTTTTGAGAGATCGTTGCATCCTCACTTAAGTAAAATTTAAAAAGATCATTAGATTAGCAATTACACCTATTCACCCCCCTCTAGGTGTATTTCAATTGGTATCAGAGCTTGGACTCTAGGATTTGGCTTAACAACCTTAGAGAGATCCTTTTATTGCTAATCACTTCATTCATTTCCACATAGTAAACATGGCCGATGGAATTAAGACCCCACCTAAGTTTGATGGACTTAACTTTCCCATATGGAAGGTTAAGATGACCGTGTTCTTGCAATCTCTAGGTAGTCGAGTTGCAAAGGCCGTGACTAAACAATTTAGTGTACCCCCCGGTGATGAATCTACTTGGTCCGAAATTGAGACCAAGGAGTTTGATGCCAATGCTAGGGCTCATTATGCACTCCTACAAGCCCTCAATGATGATGACATAGCTAGAGTCATCCATTGCAAATCCGCCTATGAGATTTGGACCCATTTGCTAGTAACACATGAGGGGACATCACAAGTGAAGAGGGCCAAGATAGACCTTCTTCGGTCCCAATATGAAAATTTTTGCATGCAAGAGAATGAAACCATAGATGATATGGTTACTAAGTTTACAAAGATTACTAATGGTCTTGCTTCTCTAGGTGAAGAAATCAACAATGACCAAAGGGTGAGAAAGATCATCCGGGCTCTTCCTCCATCATGGGAAGTGAAAGCTACAACATTGAAGGAACTCAATGACAAAGATGAGATTGAGCTCATTGGACTCATTGGTAACTTGAAGACCCATGAGATGGAGAGAAAGGCAAGGGAGGACATGGCACCTACCAAAAAGAAGACCATTGCCTTCAAAAGTCATGCTACCTACTCCGACGAAGATGACGAAGAAGAAGATGACGAGGAGCTCTCACTTCTAGTCAAAAATGTCCGGAGGATGTACAACAAGGCAAAGTTCCAAGGAAGGAGGAGATGGCAAGGAGGCAAGGAAGAAAGGAAGATCACTTGCTTTAATTGCCAAAAGCCGGGACACATAGTAGCGGAGTGTCCGGACCAAGTGAAGCCATCTTCATCCAAGAAGCCATACAAGAAGAAGGCTATGAAAGCAACATGGGATGACGAAAGTGAATCCGAGGAGGAGATCGACACCGCCAACATGTGCTTCATGGCAAATGAGAGCACAAGCAAGGTATCCCCCTCAACTCTTCTTGATGATGATTTATCCATGGATGAGCTAGGAGAAGCTTTTATGGAACTTTCTAGCAATTATGATTTCTTAAAGAAGAAATATTTAAAAATGAAAAAGGATAATGAATCTCTTAATATTCAAATTGTAAATCTTTCTAAAGAAAATAATGATTTACATTCTTCTTTAGTTTCCACTAAAAATGATTTTGAAAAATATAAGATTGCTTGTAAAGGAAAGACCCCATTTGTAGATTCTAATGAGATTGCCATGCTTAAGGAAAGATTAGACTCATTAGATGTTGTTTTGAAAAAGTGTAGTGAGTTTGATAAAAAGAAGATGGAGAATATGTTTCCTAAGAAACAAGCTCCCAAGAAAAATGTTCATCATGCTCATGTTCATGTTCATGCTACACAACCTAAACAACATGGTAAACCCCCAAAGCTTGCTCACACTTCACATACACACCATGCATTTATGTATAGGAAAGTGTACTCATGTTCACATTGTGGACGGAAAGGACACTTAGCTAATTTTTGCTATGATAGACTAAGTGCATCATCTCATAATGTTTGGGTTCGTAACACTAACTTTCAAGGACCCAAGAAAGTTTGGGTACCAAAGTCAACCATTGTTTTAAATGATGTAGGTACTCTCCAAAGCTCAAAGACGTAGAGGTTTATGGTATCTTGATAGCGGTTGCTCAAGGCACATGACTTGGGACATCAACAACTTTGCAACCCTATCAAGATATCATGAGGGTGGCACCGTCACCTTCGGAGATGACGCCAAGGGTAAAATCATCGGTATTGGTAATGTAAAACTTGGCACCTCTCCTTTATTGAAAATGTTGTTTTAGTTGATGGCCTCAAGCATAATCTCTTGAGTGTTAGTCAACTTTGTGATAAAGGTTTTGATGTTGTTTTTGATAATCTCTCTTGTAAAGTGATTGATAGAACTTCTAATGTTTGTGTATTTTCCGGTTTTCGTGAAAGCAATGTTTATATGATTGATATGTTAAATATGTCTTGCAATATAACATGTTTAAAAGCCCTCGATGACGACTCTTGGTTGTGGCATAGGAGATTAGGCCACGTTTCATTTGACCATATTTCTAGGCTTAACTCTAAGGAAATGGTGAAGGGTATTCCTTCATTGAACTTTGAAAAGGACCGAGTTTGTGATGCATGTCAATTTGGGAAACAAACTAAGTCCTCATTCAAATCAATTAAGGATATCATGTCATCACGTCCATTAGAGCTAATCCACATGGATTTATTTGGCCCAACACAAACCAAAAGTTTAAGTGGGAGTAGATTTGCTTATGTTTTAGTAGATGATTTTTCGCGTTTTACTTGGGTTTATTTTCTTGAACATAAAAGTCAAACCTTTTCATATTTTCAAGCCTTTAAGAAAAGAGTTGAAAAGGAAAATGACTCCTCAATAATTAAAATAAGAAGTGATAGAGGAGGTGAGTTCATTAACCTTCCCTTTACCACTTTTTGTGAGGAACATGGAATAAAACATGAACTTTCTTGTCCTAGAACTCCACAACAAAATGGAGTAGTTGAGCGGAAAAATCGTACTTTGCAAGAGATGGCTAGGACAATGTTAAATGAATATGGTCTACCACATTATTTGTGGGCCGAGGCCGTTCATACTTCATGTTACATTGCAAATCGTGTTTTCCTATGTAAAAATACTACTAAGACTTCTTATGAGATGTATTTTTCTAGAAAACCTAATGTTTCTTATTTCAAAGTGTTTGGTTGCAAATGTTTTGTTTTAAATACAAATATTAATTGGGAAAATTTGATGCTAGATCATATGAGGCTATTTTTGTAGGTTACTCAAATACTAGTAAGGCTTATAGAGTCTTCAATAGGTCAACTTTGACTATTGAGGAATCTATTCATGTTAAATTTGAGGAATCTAACAAGTTTGTTAAGAATTGTGTAGAAATTGATGCTTTAGATGAAGGCTTGGAGAAAGTGACCTTAGAGGATGCTTCTACCATGGGAGACAAGCCAAAGGATGGTGATGGAAGTGAAGCCAAAGTGGAAGAGGCTCAAGGAAATGAACATCAAGCAAATGAAGAGGAGCCCTCTCAACCACTACCAAAGGATTGGAGATTCAATCCTCATCATCCCAAGGACCTCGTCATAGGTGAAGTATCAAAAGGGGTAACCACTCGCTCTAAGATTCAAGATTTTTGTGGTAATTTTGCTTTTATTTCACACATAGAACCTAAAAATGTCCTCGAGGCCGAGGCCGATTCATATTGGTTGCTTGCCATGCAAGAGGAGCTCAATCAATTTGAGCGCAACCAAGTTTGGCACCTTGTTCCTAGGCCCCAAGATAGACCTACTATTGGCACTAAATGGATCTTTAAGAACAAGTTGGATGAATCGGGTAATGTAGTTAGAAACAAGGCTAGGTTAGTTGCCCAAGGTTACACTCAAATCGAAGGGATCGATTTTGAAGAAACCTTTGCACCCGTAGCACGGCTCGAAGCCATACGGATGACCTTAGCATATGCCTCATTTAAAGATTTTAAGTTATTTCAAATGGATGTAAAAAGTGCTTTTCTTAATGGTTATATTGATGAGGAGGTGTATGTTGAACAACCCCCCGGGTTTGTTGATCCTACACACCCTAATTATGTTTATAAATTAGATAAAGCATTATATGGTTTGAAACAAGCCCCTAGGGCTTGGTATGAAAGATTGTCTTCATTTTTGCTTTCAAATAATTTTAAGAAAGGAAAAGTAGATAAAACATTATTTACCAAACATGTAGATCAAGATATCCTCATAGTTCAAATTTATGTTGATGACATTATTTTTGGATCTACTAATGTTTCTCTTTGCAAGAATTTTGAATCATGCATGAAAAAGGAATTTGAGATGTCTATGATGGGGGAGCTCAATTTCTTCCTTGGACTTCAAATCAAGCAACGTAGTGATGGGACATTCATCAACCAAGCCAAGTACACCAAAGAACTTATCAAGAGGTTCGGGCTTGAAGGATCCAAAGTAGCAAAGACTCCCATGGCAACCACTACAAAACTTGACAAAGATGAACAAGGTAAGGAAGTAGACATCAAATTATTTCGTAGCATGATTGGTAGTTTACTCTATCTTACGGCTAGTAGGCCGGATATAATGTTTTCCGTATGTTTATGTGCACGTTTTCAATCTTGTCCTAAGGAATCACACTTAATTGCGGTAAAACGCATAATTAGGTATCTTAAGGGCACAATTGATTTAGGTTTATGGTACCCGAAAACTAACCAATTTACCATGACTAGTTATTCGGATGCCGACTATGCCGGTTGTAGGGTAGATAGGAAGAGCACAAGTGGCACTTGCCAATTCTTGGGCAATTGTCTTGTATCTTGGTCTTCCAAAAAGCAAAATAGTGTAGCCCTATCAACCGCCGAGGCGGAGTATGTAGCGGCCGGAGCTTGTTGTGCACAAGTTCTTTGGATGCAACATACTCTTCTCGACTTTGATTTACATTTTGATCATGTTAAGATTTATTGTGATAATACTAGTGCTATTCACATGACCAAAAATGCTAATCAACATAGTAAAACCAAACATATAGACATTAGATATCATTTTCTTAGAGATCACTTTGAAAAGGTGACATTGATATCGATTTTGTTTCTACCGATTTTCAACTTGCGGATATTTTCACAAAACCTTTGGATTATGCACGATTTTCTTTTATTTGTGGTGAATTAAATGTTTGTAAGATTGATACTTAAAGTATCTTAGTTTGTTTTGTTTTGGTTTTTAATATGTGTTAAATTTTTTTTGTTGTTTTAACCCTTTTTGATGTATGACAAAAAGGGGGAGAAAAATGTATGAGTTTGGAGAAATACTAAGTTGTTTTTTAGTTGTTTTAATATTTGGTTCATGTTTGAGTTTCTTATTTATGGTGATGATTTTGTTTTTAAACATGATTTTGTATGCTTACATAGTTTCTCATATTCATGTTAAATATATAGCATTGTTTAAGGGGGAGCTTTTCAAGCTTTTCCTCTTTTATTTGTTTAATAACTCATATGTTTTGTCATCATCAAAAAGGGGGAGATTGTTGGCCCAAGGTTACAATCAACCCATGTTTAGTGTATTTTGATGATTACAAAACATATTAGTTATTGGTACTAATATTATTTGTTGTTTAAGTGTGTTTCAGGTTTATTATCATACTAGAAGTACTCTCACTCATATACAAAGATCTTGGACTCAAATACAAGCTATTGGATTCAAGACAAGTCAAATTGGGCTCAAAGTGCAATATTGAAGATCAAGTGAAGATTGCCCATGTTGAAGTCTTGAAGACCTAGAAGCTTGTAAGTGTAGTTTTTGTTAAAGATAGAATATGTAAATTTTGGCTCTAGGATTTGCACACACATGTGTTTTGAATATGTCTATGTTTTTGAAAATGGTGTTTCTAAGTTTATGCCTTAGTTTAATACATACATGTACCCAAAGCCTTATATCTTCAAAACTTGTTTAAATACATGTATATAAACTATTTTCAGCATAACACTTAGCTTAAGATTTTTAAAGGAATTTTTACAAATTTTTCTAACTCAAAAATCTGCCCAGAAAACTGTTTTCCAGGCAGACCGGTCGACCGACCCTAAATATCAGTCGACCGGCTGCTGTTGCCAGACATGCACGAGGCTGTGCATGTCTGCCGGTCGACCGACCCTAAATATCGGTCGACTGATTTTTTGTGGCCTGCTCTCTGTATTTTTCGGTCGACTGGGTCGGTCGACCGATAGAAGGAAACTGTGTTTCCTTCTGTGAGATCGGTCGACTGGCAGTCGACCGGAGCCCTAACGGCTCTTTTGCCAGCAGAGACCCGGTCGACCGGCAGTCGACCGGTAAGCCTGCAACAAGCCCAACGGCTCTTTCCTCTTTGGGCATTTCTGAAAAACTGTTTTTGGGTTTCTCTTTAACAGAGTTTTTAGGAGTTGTTGGGGTGCTTTTGCAGAAGATTTTAGCAGGAAAAATCAGGGTTTTTAACCTATTCTCTCCCTATAAATAGTGGAGAATAGGCCTTAGTTATTTACCAAGAAAAAATTACAAGTTTTCATTGTTTTCAAGAGAAAGAGAAAAATAGTTTAAAGCTTTCATTTCCATTCTTTCAATTGGTTTTTCAGTTGTTGTTTGATCTCTAACATCACTCTACAACTGAAGCTTTTTCTCACCACACTTCATAGTGCCAAAAATTTCATATTCTCTCTATAGGTGAAGTTGTAAAAGTGAGAGAGTGTTTGTAAAAGAGAAAGGGTGTTGTGGTCTAGTTGAGATCACAAATTTGTAATCTTTTGTTCTTGTGGAGACAAGTTCCTAAGGGGAACTTCTTTGTAAGGTGAAGCTACGGGCTTGAGGTCTTTGGAGGCCTTTCTTGTACGGGATCCTACGGGGATAGTGGAAACCCTTCACGGAGGTGAAGGCGGGGACTAGAGCTACGGGCTCGAACCTCGAAACAAATCACTTTGTTTGCGATTGGCTTGGCGTTCCTCTTGCTTATTTTCTTGCTTTAAATTACTTCCAATTTGTTGCTTGTGAACTAACTCTTATTTGTGCTATCCTTACTTGTTTACTTAACTTGCCTTCAATATTTCTTGCTACAATACTTGTGTGCATTTCATCATAGCATTTCATACTTGGAATTGTTCGATCACACCTCAATACAACACGGTTGCATTGCGCACCTCTAACCCATTTAAGGGGAATTGGGAGGAAGGAGTTCAGAACCTCGCAAGGGGTATTCGGCTCTTAGTCGTGTTTTGAGAGATCGTTGCATCCTCACTTAAGTAAAATTTAAAAAGATCATTAGATTAGCAATTACACCTATTCACCCCCCCTCTAGGTGTATTTCAACATATAGCCATCACCTATTCCCCCCCTCTAGGTGATTTCAACACCTTCGGATTTCGAGGTTACTGGGGGCAAAGGGTTCGGACATTTAGCTCAGAAACATTGTATTGTGATTGTAACTATGATTATTACATAATTTATTGCCTGATGTTTGGTACTAACCCCTTCTCTAGGTACTTATATAGCTTCCAGGCTTAATCGCTCCGCGGTTCCAAACTACAGCCTCCGGGCTTAATCTGTCTGAGATTTTAACAGCCTAGCTCCATTTTATAGCTCCGCCTGGTAGGCGAGACTTGGCGCCCAACGCTTTATCACTAGACAAACTCTGCCGAATTTTCAACTCGCAGTCTAAGTTGAGTCATTTCGTAGCTCCATCGAGCGCTTTAGTGACTAAACATTGTTCGCTATTTGTGCCTCCAGCACTGCTTGCGTCGCTTAATTGTGCGCTTAATCGTAACACTGCTTTATCATATGTTTATGATTGTGAAGAGTTTGAAATACTTGATATGAAACATTCTTGAAATACATTGGATGCTTGCAACCTGTCTGACATCTGATAATCCTGATACTGCATTATAACAGACTACTGACTTGATTGGACAATATCATTTACATCTGACTGTATATCAGACCTAGTATAAACACCTGATACGGTACTATGATTACTGACTCAAGACAAATACTCCTGAATCATTCCTGATTCGGTACTGTGAATCTTGGACAAAATAAATACAAGATTCATAAATATTGCTTTTATGGGGATGTTAATGAACTCCTTATTACTGAATACTGTATTACTGAATCAAGAATAAAGGATATACTTACTGATATATATGGTGTGTGGAACTAAGTGCCACATGGGATAAAATACCCACGTGGGCCACCTCAAGAATCCCACATCTTCCCTGTTATTGTTTTCCCTGTAAATCAGTATCGTGAAGCCCAACTAGAAATAATCCTGAATATATATAATAAAGATACAACTTACACCGGGGTGGGAGTAACTGATGGCTTTTAATATATGTATGTGCTTATAGGGGATTGCGCAACTCCTGTTCCGGATCCGCCTAAGGCCACATGGGACTGGGTGGGGTGAACTGGCACCCATATCTTGATTCCATTCCTGTTTTAAAGGCAACAAATAAGAGCCATCGGCTTAACGGCCGGCCGTTCTGGAGGCCAGACCCAGATACTCCTGAGGCCATTGTCCTGTATAAACATAGTTCATTAACTGTCCCATCCGTTTTCAATAACCAATCTCGCTCTACTCTGATGTGGATGTATGTGAACTGAGACGCTAGAGCATATACCTAAACATCTGAGTAGGACGAGTTCTAAAAAAGTAATAATAATATGACTGACATGGCCCAGTCTGATCATATTGACTCTATCTACATGATGACACCAGTGATATGGACATATCTAACATACTGATATAACATCACATGTTCAGGACATTATTTGCTGACATATGACATCTGTTTTATGTCTCATTTCATATCTAATTTATTTACATATAAGCTAAGTCACGTTTCACTTTCTATGCACCTGTACTTATATTTGCATGCCATTTGGCTTCTTTTATGTGCTCGTTGGGTTGCGTTCTGGCAACCCTGAACCTGTATGTCTAGATTCTAGAATGTGGATCGAGGGAGATCATACCGTAGCAGATCAAGCTTAACTAGAAGAACAAGAGACTCTACAGTAGTTCTCGCGTTTATTGTTGACCCAGTGTGCTCACGAGATTTCAGTTGCAGCTCATGAGCACCCTTCTGATCTTTCGTTCCACTTATACATCCACCTTTGTACTACCAGGATCCTGTACAAATTTTTTTTATCCTAATGTAAACACTGTGTAATGACTATGTACTTGTAATGTGATGTTAGAATGTATAATATCACTATGCTTCCGTACTCTGAATACTGTACTGTGTTGATGCTTAGCGTGTATATGTATGAGTATTATACTCTACGTACATATGTAGCAGTAGCGTTTTCGTACCCGGTGGGGTGGGGCGTTACAATTATAAAGTTAATTCTCCAAGAAAAAGCTACTTTCTGGATTCGGATATCCTTGCTGGTTCAGAAATAGGTTACTAGTTTTATGTTTCAGACTGATCTCTCCACTTTTAATTCCCTTGATATTCTTGTTAATTTGCATGTTATCCTCCTCACCCAGTCAACAACTAAATTCATTGCTTGTAGATACTTAATTTCCTTCTACAGCAGAATGTATTCTAATATTGGTGTTGGCAATCCAATGGTTATTGACTGTCAAAACCCTCGCTGCAGAGCTTCATTCCACCCCTTTTTACTTAGAGGATAGTTCTTTTGACATTCTTTGGGCTTCAATTGAGGGCACTAAAAATCTGGAGCTGCCTATTTTTTCTCATATTCTTGAGCATGCAACTAGAAAGAATTGTTTTTGGTTTTGCTAGGTCCATAACCAAATTCTTTTCTAGCCCTTAATGAATTTTATTCCGAATTGTCAAACAATTTAATGGATTTTCAAACCAATTTATTGACTAAAACCTGACAACTGTTATGTAAATGCATCTTATTCTGAATTGTCTTTCTTTTCTGATGGCAAATCACAGATAATGAAGGAGGGAGCGATTTCGGCATTTCGATGCAAACCATTTGCGCGGGACTAATGAGGATCTGCTGCAGTATGCATGTGGAAACGAATCTACTAGTCATTTTAGCTAAATTGATGCAAACCATTTGCGCGGAACTAATGATGATGTAACTTTGTCTAATTTTAGCGAACTATATATTGTATTGACTTGGTATAATAGTTTTAGCTTAAACAATGTGTGTGATATTTTGGTGTCAACAATATAGTTATGTTGTCAAGAGTCAAGACTAATGTACAAGTTTACTGGGATATGAATGCAGATGATTGACATGTGTTATGTGAGTGGCTTGTTTCGACAATGTATTGAACTTGCAGCTTCTCGTTGTTATTGTCGTTTGGTGTATTGCTAGAAATGTCCAACTCATATGGGAAGGTTTGAGCTGCTGCCAAAGTTTCAGCTTTTGTTCGCTGAATTTGTACAGCGGCCACTTGCAATCATTTCATCTCAGCTTCAAAATTGTACAGGTTTCAGCTCAATGAATTTTGCATATCTCAGAATATTTGTGTTTGTATATATCATACAAAATTCTGTTTGCATCCTATGATTATGACAGTAAATTAAGTTACACGCTACAATTGTTAGACAATGAAAATATTATCGTCACTACTAAACTTTCTGATCAAATGCATAGAACTTGTTAAACTAACACAAACCAACAAAATGCCCGGTTGAAAACTGTATACAGCAAAAGGGGCATTTGGACAAAAATAACTTTGCTACAGCCCAAGGTACATAACGTTTCATTCTTCTGATATGCGAATTAAAGCAAAATACTTTGCAATTCATTCATAAACATATGTTCACTACACACTGCATTATCATTCTTACACTCACAGACACACATCAATATTTCACTGACACAGAGAACCATGAAGTGCACAGCATCTCATACTGGTCGCACATAAAATCTAAAAGTGCACAGCATCTAAACAAGTTCAATGCTTACAACACATTACACAACTGTTTTCTCTTGAGAGTTTCTCAAAACACATTACACAACATTACACAATACCTAATCTCCCAAAACCATACATCCACTTAAGAATTTCTCAAACATTAAACATCATACTTAAGAGTTTCTCCCAAAACAAGTGATTTTTCAAAAAAATTAACATTCTTAGTTCAAAGTCCAGAGTAGCTCCAGCATCCATCAATCAGTCATGCAAGATGTAATTCGTAAAAGTATCTGAATTTTTCCATTGTGAATGGAGATAAAAAGAAAGCGCACTTTCAGTAAGTTCAAGTAGTTTCAGATTAATACCCAGTTTGAGATTTTGAGTGGCTTGTCTGTTGAGACCACATCAACAATCATGCCATAACACCAACTATTGTGCGCCCCAAAACCGTGATCGACGATGCGAAACCGTGACAATATGTAATACTTACCAAAAAAAAATTAGTAAAGCAAAGTAGCAATACGAAGACAAAAGAGAAATAACATGATTTAACGTGATTCGGCTAATCCCGGCCTACGTCAAAGGGGAGAGAACTTGAGAGAGTTTTATTTAAAAACTTGGTGTAAGAGATCTAACATTCTCCTTAATTCTCACAAGAGTATTCACCTTCTCCGGGAATCCCTCTAGATTACAAGAGTATTCCTTCTCACTTTGCACTGTCACCCACTCCCCTCTTTACATTGGCTTTCTTTATTCTCCTTGTGTTATAATGTACTAGGTTACAATCTTTATTTATAGAGTTTTATAATACAAACCCTATTCGAACTATGAAATATCTTGGTCGTCTGATGCTTGAAGTACCTGATAAATATTGTAGGAGCTGATTTCTTTGAACTAGAAAGATTCTATACCATTCAATCTTTAGAAACACATCCTTCAATGAATAGAATTTGAGTTCTATTTGGAGTCCACCATAAAAGAAACCTGAACGCACCTTAAAAAGAAATCTGAATCCGATTCTTGGGCCTCTGGCTGTCGACAAGCCTGAGCAGTTGTCGAGAGGCCTATCGACAATGGCTACTGTCTGTCAAAAATCTGAGTCACATTTCTTCTCTGTTGTGTGCGGTCGACTAAACTTTCGACCGCCCATTGTGTGCGATCGAGAGGCCGTCGACCATCATATGGTTTTCTTTGATTTGCTCCTTTTCCAAATTCTTATTCTTCTCCAACTTGATTGGATCTTCTTTAACCATCATCTCCTCTTCAAAATAAGATAATTTCACAACAATCTCAACATTGACTTGCTTCTCAAATCTTTAGCAAAATACATTGAAAATTTGAAATTTTACCTTGATCCTTTCTTTTATTATAACTGTACCGTGAAGTCTTTATTCTTGCACTGTCACCGCCAAGCCTTCAGCCATCTCGAACTTTGTCCGAATGCGCCCTTTCTTTTTCTTGCAATACTTTGACCCGGTTCACGTCCCGTCGCAGTCTTCCTTAAAGTTTCACCTCGCGATGAGCTTCCTTCCAAGCTTGTCAATGAAACTCCATCTTGAACTGAGTTTCCTTCCTTCAGCTTGTATATCCCTCACACTTCTCTCCTTTCAGGATTACCATGTCTTCTTGGTTAATCATGACAACTCCATGTTGCACTTGGATCTAGTATCTCTCTGAGTTGAGCACCACTATGGATAATAGATTGTACCGTGCCTCTGGGACTTACCGGACCATTTATACTTGTAACATTGACTATCCCAGTGTCGATGACTCGAAAGCCGAGCCATCTACCATTTTAACAGTCCCTTCCTCCTTTGTTGATCGAGTTAAAATTGCATAGAAAAATACAAAAGTTTAGGAACAATGCTAGGTCCTCAGTGCTACCGTGTAGCCTAGAGCTAAAGGGTCGTGATCCACAGGAAGGGACTGCGATGGAAGCAATTAAGTAAGTTTCTTCTTTTAATTTATCAAAAATAAGTTAATACTTATCTTCTCAGTTTTATAAAAAATTAAAAATGTTAAGTTAAGAAGAAGATGGTAGTAGAAGAGTTCGGTTGTTGCTTTAATTACAAAAGAAAGAAAAAAGAAAAAGAGATAAAAAGGAGAAGTGTGATTTTAAACTAATGAATGGAAAGAAATAATTACCTCTACCGTTGAGTCATAATAAACTTATCTCAACGTGAAGTAAAATAAAGCAAATAGAAAGAGTTACTTAAACGCGGTGCTTGGCTAAATCGAGTATGATGAAGAAAAGTAGAAAACTCCATTGATGTTACTTCAATACAATTCTCTCTTGAAGAAGGATTACATCAGTGTTACTTTAATTACAATTCTTCCTCTTCTCTCATGTAACTCTAACTTAAATAAAATAAAAATTACATTGAAAAAGAAAATAAAACCCTAAACTAAACTAAAGTTCTCTCTCTGTTCCTTCGGAGTTGTGTACCTTTTGCCTTCGAGGTATGCAGGTATTTATAAGGAAGAATTAGAAGGAAAGGGAGCGTACGAAGATAGGGGGAGCGTCAGCTCCCCCACACTCAACCACCAGGCCGAGAAAACGCGACTTTTGCCGCGTTTTCACAGCAAGATCCTGGCCGTGGGGCTAGGATCAAGGAGCGTTTATCCATCTATTTGTCCTCTATCTTTTTATTCTCTTGAATTTTGAATATTTGCTTTAAATTTGACGATCTATCTTTTTATCCTCAGCGAAACTGATAGGTTCTTCTAATTCATTTTTCTTTTGAATTTTGATGATGTTATCTCATCTTATATACTCGGTCTTCAGATAAGATTACTTCTAGAACCACTGGATTTGAATCGATCCCCATTGATTTGAAATTTTGGATTTAATTGGATAAACCTGTCAATCTCTCTTTTCTTCCTTAATTACCCTAAACGCCACTAGCTATAAAAATACACCAAATAGTAAAATTTTATTATAAAATAAATGCAAAAATGTGACACATGTGATATTAAATATGCAATGTACGTGTATGATTACGCCCCCACACTTATCTTTTGCTTGTCCTTGAGCAAAACAAATAAATAAAAAATAGAGCCAACCTAACCTAACTCACTTTCGTAGGAATTACGGATGCACTTAGCACGTGTAATAAACTGTTAAATCTCTAGGTTACCCCTAAAGGACGAGTTTTGTCTCATGAAGGTTTTCAGTGGATTGCACCCATAAAATCCATAAAGAAATAAAAACAAAGTGTTAGTATTTTTGAAAATGCATTTTGAAGGAAAAAATATTGGAGTATTAATGTAAAAAATTTAAGTAATCTATAAGTCATAGGATTATCAAAACTTAGTCATTCTTAATTTTAGTCTCTATTCAAAAGCTTGTTTTCAATCAAGGTGAGGATTAAATTGTATTTCTCATCTAATCTATTATTTTACCCTAAATCATATGTACCTTTTGACCGTAAAAATTTGACTCGGGATTCTTCAACTCTAGCTCTTATGCCTTATTTTTTTTTTACATTTATGGCGGTAATATCCCTTAGCTTTATTAGGCTTTCTAATTCACCCATGTAACGAGCCTTAGTCGATGACTCCTAAACCGGACGGTGTTAGGGCACCGGGTGAGAAAACACCCCCAGGACTTAGGACTCGAGTAAATAATGCCACAAAACTTAAGGATTTTTATTTATGGGCCTCTTTTAGGCGTGAATATTTATGCTTTATGAGGCACAAATACCCAACTTAATTAGAGAATTTTTTATATAATAAATTTATTTATTTATTTATTTATAAGGCATAAGAATCTTTGTTTTAGAATCCTAAGTGTGTAAGTGTATAAAGTATGCATATTTCATCAAGATAAAAATCAAGACTAATTACTTTTTCAATCTTTTTTCCTAACCTCAAAATCAAACAAATAATTTTATTTTGATCAAGTATAAGAAATCCTAATTATGATCCTCTTATTCCTTAAAATTAACATAATTTCTTACTAAAATAAGTCAAATTATTATTTTTCTTTTAAAAAAGTTTTAAAGAAAGGAATTTTTATTAGTAAAAACGTAAATTAGTTAGTAAACCCTCCCCCACACTTAACTCATGCATTGTCCACAATGTATGAATGAAATGCAATAATACATGAAAAAGGTGAAAGGGAAGGAAATTGTCACCTCAAGATGGTAGTTTCGGTGGTGGTCTCATTGGGCCAAGCGTTTCTGTCCAATCTAGATACTGTAGATTTTCATAAAACCCACCTTTCATGACCTCTTTCCTATTAACATTTTTATACTCCCCAACATGAATAGGATCATGCAAGATCCTATCATGAAATTTTTCCCGGTTATATGATCAATCTTGGGTTACCATCACGGAGTCATTTTGATCTAAACATTGGTCCAACAATGAAATTTGATTTTGTGAAATGGATGATTTGGGCTCAACAATGAAAGAAATAAGAACCAATATAGACTCGGGAATAAAACTCAAATCAAGTTTAGGTTCGAGAGTTGGAGTTGGTTTATGAGTTTGGTCCAAATCATAAAATTGAAATTCTCATTCATTTCCCAACAATGTAATGTGACTATCCAAAATAGGTGGTTCATGTTCAAGCTCTATAGGGATAGAAATCAGTGTTAACTTCAGAATTAGGTCCAAATCGGATAAAGATACTGGAATCAGTATAGATTCAAAAAGTGGAACTGAATCACAACATTGAAAATTAGTGTCACATTCATCTTCAACTTCAATCTCATTGAAATGAAAACTTACCAATTTGTCAATGGTTTGGTATGGTCAAGTTCAAAGTTTTGTGATGACATTGAATCTTGGTCATAGTCTTCAAGATACCATGATCTTGATTTCCATTAATATGGTTAGAAGTATCGGTAATAGTCAAGGATTGGGTAGGGAGAGTTTTCTCATTCCTATACATGTTTTCCAATAGACTAAGTCTTGCTTCTATGATATCGATGGACAGGCTAAAAGAATCTTCGCTTTGAATCATGGATTCCATACTCTCTTCGAAGTTAGCAGGTTCTTCTTATTGTGGTGAGACTTGAAAATTGGAGTAGAGGTCTTGGATTTGGGAACTGTTTGGGAGAATCGAGTTCAATTGAATTTGTACTTTTCGTGTGGACTCAAGGAAGGCTTTGAAACTCTTTTCTAAAGAAGATTTTGTTGGCCCAAAGGCCTTCCACCCTAGTTTTGATGATGATTAACTCATGTAGTTATGTTTACTAATAATCTTGTGGTGTTTAAGTTTCAGATCATTAAGCCAGATATTAGTTGATAATTAGCTTCAATAAAGGAGTTTAGAAGCTTTTCATGGTGATTCCAGGGCCAAAGCATCAAGATCATACCTTGCCTAGCTCATGGATCACGGTGTTTGTGGATCGAGTCACCTTGAAGATGAAGATCGTCAAGAAGACTTAGGTATCCATAGTTTAGTGTGTTTTAGATCCATTTGTAAAGATAAGAATAGTTGATATGCTCAAGTGCACACATAACACACACGTTTTATGTTTTGGATTTGGTTTTCATGAATAGTAGATCAAAACAAGTTTAAATAGTTCTTATGTATATTAGATATGTTCTAGATATACATACATGCTTAACTTCTTATACAAACTTATTTTGACTATCCTATTCATGTTTTGAAAAAATCTAAGTTTGATAAAATACAGGTTTTTGTTTTGATAAAATTTGCAAGACTCAAAAATGAATTGATATGATTGATATATGTCTTGAAATTCTTATCACTTGTTTGTGGTTCAATATAAAATGTTAAAACAAGTTTTATAGAATTTTCAGAAAAGATAAAAGATTTTTCAAAAATATTTTAACATGTGTTTTCTGACCCAGGCTTGTGCTGACAGGCCAGGTCGGTCGACCGCACCATGGGCCGGTCGACCCGTGTGGTCGACCGACGTGCACAGACTTGTGCACGTCTGGCAGACACAAGCTCGGTCGACCGTCAGGGTCGACCGGGTCTGAGAGCTCTGCTCTCTGTTTGTTTGGGTCGACCGGGCGGTCGACCGGGTTGCCCCAACGGTCACATTTCTGACCGTTGGCGGTCGGCCGGGCCGGCCGACCGGTAGCCTGTCAGGCTGCCACATCAGCCTAACAGCTAGTTTTCTGATGGGCCTATATAAACCCCATTTCTTTGGGATTTTGGCCAAGATTTTTAGAGCTAAAATTTCCTGACTTCTTCAGTGTTTTAAACAAGTTTTGAAAAGAGTTTAAAGAGCAAAAAGATTCATCTTCTTTGTTTTAAAGTGTTTTGGTATTTTCAAAGAAAATAGGTTTTTGGGAAATTGGTTTATTATTCTTTAATTCAATATCTATTTGGTATTTTCCCAAGAGTTTTTCTTTGATCAAAACACTTGTTTTCCACACTTGAGCTATATCTTCTATCCTAATCTATTTAGGATCTTTGTTTTGTGGAAAAGAGAAAAGAAAGAGAGTTTGTGGTCTTTGTAACCACTTGTTGTAAAACCCTTGCTTTGATTGGGTTGCTCTCTCTTCGGTAGAGGTTGAGGATTGTGGTTTGCTCCCTCTAGTGAGAGGTGGAGTTGGTTGTTGTTTGCTCCCTCTAGTGAGAGGTGGAGTTGGTGTTTGTAACCCTCTTCGGTAGAGGTGTTGTGGTTGTATTGGCTACGGGCCTACCCCTCGGTTGTGAGGTGGTTGTTTGAGAGAGGAGTTTGGTACTCCTAGAGTTGTAACAAATCCTCTTCGGTAGAGGTTCCCTCGGTGGGAGATAGTGGATTGGAAATCCTACACGGTGGTGTAGGCGGGGATGTAGAGCTAGGGGCTCGAACCTCGAAACATATCCTTGTGTTTGCGTTTGATCCAATATCTCTCAACTCTCTCTCTCTTTATTTTGTGCAAAGCATCATTCATTCATTCATATCTTATTGAATGCATTTGTGCCTTGCATATATTCATATTGATATATCATCTTATATGCTTGGTTGTTTGTGTGTGCCTCACTTGTACTTAATCAACAAGAGCTTCACATAGCACTTCAACCCATATCTAGGGGAATCAAGAGGAGTTAGTCTAGAGCCCTTCACGGGGAATTCGGCTACACTTGTTGATTGTACTAAGTGTGATTGCAAGAATTGTTTTTAAGCTTCCGCATTTAGCGCACTTGGTTCACTAGATTAGCACTTACACCTATTCACCCCCCCTCTAGGTATTTTTCAATTGGTATCAGAGCTAGTGCTCCTGATATTAGGCTTAACATCCTAGGAGTGAGATCCTTTGATTGCTAATCTATTGTTTGCATTTGTTTGCTTGCACACATATAGTTTACCATGGACTTCATGACCCCACCTAGCTTTGATCCTTCCAACATTGTTGTTTGGAAGTATAGGATGTCCATGTACCTAAAGACCCTAGGTTTGCATGTCTTTCTTGCGGCCACCAAGAAATGCTATCTTGGAGATCGCAAGCATATAGGGGCCAATGCATAAGCCCTTGAGGCCATTAGAAGCACATTAAATAAAGAATATCTTATGCTTGCTTCTAACTTTGATTCCGCATTTGCAGTGTGGAATATGTTGACAACCACCACCACCTCCAAGCTTCAAATGCCAAATCAACCGGAGGAGTCTAGTGGAGAATCCGATTCTCAATGCTTAATGGTCCAAGGGAATGACTCCCTTGAGGTACATTCGGAATCTCAACTAGATAGTAATGATTGTGCTAGTTCTTCAAATGATTATGTTGATCCCCATGCCTTAAATGAAGAACTATCCATTGTGTGTGAAAAATTAATAAAAAATATAATTTGTTGAAAAGAAGACCTTTGCCTTAAATAAAGAAAATGAAAAATTGTCTTCTAAATTTGACAAGGTTTTGCAAGAGAAGGTTGAGGTCTATAATGAAAGGGACTCATTGAGATCTCAATTAGAACTTGCACTTAAAGAAAATGAGTTTTTAAAATCTAAAAATGATTGCCATGTTATTTTGAAGAAAAATGAAAATTTGTCTTCAAAAGTTGATTTTGTTTTAAAAGAGAATGTTGCTTTGAAAAATAAAATTATTTCTATTTCAAATGATTTAGATGTGTGTTTAAAGAAAAATGTTGTTTTACAAAATAAGATTGATACACATGTTTGCCATGCTAGGGTAGTATCACACACTTCACCTATTGCATGCCACACTTCTTCTTTAATTGATAATGATATATCCATGCTTAAGAAGAAGGTTGATCGTTTGGGCTCCACGATGAGCCAATGTGCCATGAACCACTCACGTTTGGAAACCTTGGTTCGAAAGAAACAAGTTCCATCCTTTATGCATGCACACCCTCCACGGCATACACATGCTCCTCACGGACACCATCACACTATGTATGTTCATGTGTACACACATTGTGGACGTAAGGGCCTCCTTGCTAAATTTTGCTATGATAGAATACATAATGATAATTTAGCAAATAAGTTTGTTTGGGTTAGAGAAGGTACTAACCCCCATGGACCCAATAAGATATGGGTACCAAAGACCACCCTCCTTTATTTAATGTAGGTGTGGGCTCTCACATGACGTGAGAATGATGGTACCTTGGAGTGGATGCGTTCCGTACTTAAAGGAAATCAATTGGATGCATCACTTTCAAGGGATGTTTGGTGGAGAAGACCACCATGTTTTTGGAGACAAGGAGAGTTGGCACTTACACCTATTCACCCCCCCTCTAGGTGTTTTTCAATTGGTATCAGAGCTAGTGCTCCTGATATTAGGCTTAACATCCTAGGAGTGAGATCCTTTGATTGCTAATCTATTGTTTGCATTTGTTTGCTTGCACACATATAGTTTACAATGGACTTCATGACCCCACCTAGCTTTGATCCTTCCAACATTGTTGTTTGGAAGTATAGGATGTCCATGTACCTAAAGACCCTAGGTTTGCATGTCTTTCTTGCGGCCACCAAGAAATGCTATCTTGGAGATCGCAAGCATATAGGGGCCAATGCACAAGCCCTTGAGGCCATTAGAAGCACATTAAATAAAGAATATCTTATGCTTGTTTCTAACTTTGATTCCGCATTTGCAGTGTGGAATATGTTGACAACCACCACCACCTCCAAGCTTCAAATGCCAAATCAACCGGAGGAGTTTAGTGGAGAATCCGATTCTCAATGCTTAATGGTCCAAGGGAATGACTCCCTTGAGGTACATTCAGAATCTCAACTAGATAGTAATGATTGTGCTAGTTCTTCAAATGATTATGTTGATCCCCATGCCTTAAATGAAGAACTATCCATTGTGTGTGAAAAATTAATAGAAAAATATAATTTGTTGAAAAAGAAGACCTTTGCCTTAAATAAAGAAAATGAAAAATTGTCTTCTAAATTTGACAAGGTTTTGCAAGAGAAGGTTGAGGTCTATAATGAAAGGGACTCATTGAGATCTCAATTAGAACTTGCACTTAAAGAAAATGAGTTTTTAAAATCTAAAAATGATTGCCATGTTATTTTGAAGAAAAATGAAAATTTGTCTTCAAAAGTTGATTTTATTTTAAAAGAGAATGTTGCTTTGAAAAATAAAATTATTTCTATTTCAAATGATTTAGATGTGTGTTTAAAGAAAAATGTTGTTTTACAAAATAAGATTGATGCACATGTTTGCCATGCTAGGGTAGTATCACACACTTCACCTATTGCATGCCACACTTCTTCTTTAATTGATAATGATATATCCATGCTTAAGAAGAAGGTTGATTGTTTGGGCTCCACTATGAGCCAATGTGCCATGAACCACTCACGTTTGGAAACCTTGGTTCGAAAGAAACAAGTTCCATCCTTTATGCATGAACACCCTCCACGGCATACACATGCTCCTCACGGACACCATCACACTATGTATGCTCATGTGTACACTTGTACACATTGTGGACGTAAGGGCCACCTTGCTAAATTTTGCTATGATAGAATACATAATGATAATTTAGCAAATAAGTTTGTTTGGGTTAGAGAAGGTACTAACCCCCATGGACCCAATAAGATATGGGTACCAAAGACCACCCCTCCTTTATTTAATGTAGGTGTGGGCTCTCACATGACGTGAGAATGATGGTACCTTGGAGTGGATGCGTTCCGTACTTAAAGGAAATCAATTGGATGCATCACTTTCAAGGGATGTTTGGTGGAGAAGACCACCATGTTTTGGAGACAAGGAGAGTTGCCTTCTAGGTTTTGGTAACAATTCCTAAACTCCCATTTATTACATGCTTTTCATTCTTATCATTATTAGCATGTTTTGATGTTTTATAGCATGTTTCATTGTCTATGGATTAGTATGTAAATACCATGTTTATTAGATCCTTGACATACATGTATAGTATTTGAGACATACATGCTTATATGAACCCATACTTAGTGTTCTCACTTTTGTTTAAGCTATAATGTACATCATGAATCTAATACATGTGAATTTACATAGTAATCATGTTTTAGTTTTATCATGATGATTTTTATATTTGTTTTTGATGCTTCATGTTTTGAATATATGTTTAGATGTTAGTTTTCATGAAGACTAGGATTTATACTTGTGCATATAGTGGGCCACAAATAAATCTATATATGTTTGGGTTGATTGCTTATTTGAACCCATTAGATGTGCTAGTATAGTCTAGTTTTGATGATTCGCGCATTTTAAACTTGTATTCCTATTCTTGTGTTTGTTTTATGTGTATGAGTTTTCATTTCATGTATATGTTTATTTTGCCAAACCTTAAGCTATACATGTATACCCCTTGAGTCATTTGCCTTTCATGCAAATATATATATATGGACTCAATTGTGTTTAGGGATATGTATGTATACTTCATGTTTGACAAAACATACATATGCCTTGATATGAAAATTTATTTTAATGAAAAAAATAAAAATTTAGTTATTCATGTTTTCATATATTTATGTTTAAACTTCATGTATATGTCTATCTTGTCCAAACTATTAGATATACATGTTTATCCTTTTGAGCCACGTGCCTTCATGCATATATAATTTGTGGACTCTTTATGTTTTGGATATGTATGTATACTTTAGTTTGTATTAGACATACATATGCCTTGAAGATTAAATAGTTTAGATGATTTTTATGTTTTCATGTTTAAGGAATAATTGAGCTTAATGAAAAATTTTCATAATTATGATATTCACACTTTATTTGTACACTCACATTTATTGCTTGCTCATGTTTTGTTTTCATGAGTCATATTTATGCCTAATTGAATTAGAGTGTTGATTATCATGTGGATTTCATGTTTTATGAAAATCTTTTTTGTTTTATTCCTTGCTTGAAAGATTTCGTACTAGTTAACAAAAATTTTCATTTTAACTAGTTCGTTTTCTTCGTTGTGTTATGAGGTATACACATGCTATTGTTGTTATTTCAATTGGTATCATTGAACTCTTTCAATTGGTATCAATTTGATCCTTTTGTATACTCATATGTGTTTGTGTATGTATATTTTCAATTGGTATCATTTATTGGTGATTGGTACTCATTCTATTTCATACACATATATGTTTTATTTGTGCTATTATATTTCTATATCTTGAGCACAAATTTTGTTTATGCTAGAGCTTGAGCTTCAACTTTATTTCAATTGATTTAGTTTTCAATTGGTATCTTATTACAAGCCTACGCATAGTTTTTGTTGGTATTTCATAAAGGGAGAGAAAATTCGTTTTTCATATTTCAATTGGTACTTGTATTTTCACTCCCTTACTTTATGATAGAAAATAGTCATTTCAATTGTTTATTTGGCTTAAAAAGAAAAATACTATCTTTTGATATCAAGATGTCTTGTGTTTTAAATTGGTATCTAAAAATTTTGTTTAAAGAAAAATATAAAAGTTTTGATTTATATTGACTATATGCAAGGAGAGCTTAACATCTCTTCCACATATAGATTCATGTTGAGTGTATCTTATATTGAGGAGCTTAACATCTCTTCTTTATGTGGCACACGTGTGTAGGGGGAGCTTCACATCTCCTCTTATGCAATACATAATGTGTGTTATGTGAATTAGGGCTTAACATCCCTCCTTCATGTAATGCATATGTGTAGGGAAGCTAACTTAGCGTCTTCCTCTTCATGAATGTATATAGCATATAACATTTATTGATCTTTGTTTACTTTCAATTGATATCAAGATGCTAATTTGTCATATCTAATTCTTTGGTATCTTAATTGATTGTAACCCCTTATTGACTTTGTTTTTTGTTTTAGACAAAAAGGGGGAGAACATTGTTTTATTGTTTTGATTGACAAAAAGGGGGAGAAAGATTTTTACCCCTCATTTTATTGTTTTGATTGTTTACCCCTTTGTTGATGATTGACAAAAAGGGGGAGAATTATTTGTGAGTTTAACATGCATTATATAAAACTCATAAACTCAAATAGAGAAGATGTTTTTAATATGCATGATTTGTTCATGTTTTATATATGCATATTTATGTTTTTGCATATATTAAGTTTAATATAGTTTAATGTTAATTGGTATCTAGAGCATGTTTTATTTTTGAACATTGCATTGGTATCTAGAACCTTTTTATTGTTTATGCATATTTATGCATTCTTGTTTAAGAGCCTTCATTGCATATTATTATGTTTATTTGCTTATGCATGAGTTAAGGGGGAGCTTCTTTGAAGCTTAACTTTAATCCATGCATATATAACTCCATGAGTTTTGTCATCATCAAAAAGGGGGAGATTGTTGGCCCAAAGGCCTTCCACCCTAGTTTTGATGATGATTAACTCATGTAGTTATGTTTACTAATAATCTTGTGGTGTTTAAGTTTCAGATCATTAAGCAAGATATTAGTTGGTGATTAGCTTCAACAAAGGAGTTTAGAAGCTTTTCATGGTGATTCCAGGGCCAAAGCATCAAGATCATACCTTGCCTAGCTCATGGATCACGGTGTTTGTGGATCGAGTCACCTTGAAGATGAAGATCGTCAAGAAGACTTAGGTATCCATAGTTTAGTGTGTTTTAGATCCATTTGTAAAGATAAGAATAGTTGATATGCTCAAGTGCACACATAACACACACGTTTTATGTTTTGGATTTGGTTTTCATGAATAGTAGATCAAAACAAGTTTAAATAGTTCTTATGTATATTAGATATGTTCTAGATATACATATTTGCTTAACTTCTTATACAAACTTATTTTGACTATCCTATTCATGTTTTGGAAAAATCTAAGTTTGATAAAATACAGGTTTTTGTTTTGATAAAATTTGCAAGACTCAAAAATGAATTGATATGATTGATATATGTCTTGAAATTCTTATCACTTGTTTGTGGTTCAATATAAAATGTTAAAACAAGTTTTATAGAATTTTCAGAAAAGATAAAAGATTTTTCAAAAATATTTTAACATGTGTTTTCTGACCCAGGTTTGTGCTGACAGGCCAGGTCGGTCGACCGAGACGGTCGACCGCACCATGGGCCGGTCGACCCGTGTGGTCGACCGACGTGCACAGACTTGTGCACGTCTGGCAGACACAAGCTCGGTCAACCGTCAGGGTCGACCGGGTCTGAGAGCTCTGCTCTCTGTTTGTTTGGGTCGACCGGGCGGTCGACCGGGTTGCCCCAACGGTCACATTTCTGACCGTTGGCGGTCGGCCGGGCCGGCCGACCGGTAGCCTGTCAGGCTGCCACATCAGCCTAACGACTAGTTTTCTGATGGGCCTATATAAACCCCATTTCTTTGGGATTTTGGCCAAGATTTTTAGAGCTAAAATTTCTTGACTTCTTCAGTGTTTTAAACAAGTTTTGAAAAGAGTTTAAAGAGCAAAAAGATTCATCTTCTTTGTTTTAAAGTGTTTTGGTATTTTCAAAGAAAATAGGTTTTTGGGAAATTGGTTTATTGTTCTTTAATTCAATATCTATTTGGTATTTTCCCAAGAGTTTTTCTTTGATCAAAACACTTGTTTTCCACACTTGAGCTATATCTTCTATCCTAATCTATTTAGGATCTTTGTTTTGTGGAAAAGAGAAAAGAAAGAGAGTTTGTGGTCTTTGTAACCACTTGTTGTAAAACCCTTGCTTTGATTGGGTTGCTCCCTCTTCGGTAGAGGTTGAGGATTGTGGTTTGCTCCCTCTAGTGAGAGGTGGAGTTGGTTGTTGTTTGCTCCCTCTAGTGAGAGGTAGATTTGGTGTTTGTAACCCTCTTCGGTAGATGTGTTGTGGTTGTA
Source organism: Agave tequilana (assembly GCA_038442645.1). Lineage (NCBI taxonomy): Eukaryota > Viridiplantae > Streptophyta > Magnoliopsida > Asparagales > Asparagaceae > Agave > Agave tequilana. The sequence goes on along the minus strand of JAVJIF010030805.1, from coordinate 78,969 downwards.
TTGGCTACGGGCCTACCCCTCGGTTGTGAGGTGGTTGTTTGAGAGAGGAGTTTGGTACTCCTAGAGTTGTAACAAATCCTCTTCGGTAGAGGTTCCCTCGGTGGGAGATAGTGGATTGGAAATCCTACACGGTGGTGTAGGCGGGGATGTAGAGCTAGGGGCTCGAACCTCGAAACATATCCTTGTGTTTGCGTTTGATCCAATATCTCTCAACTCTCTCTCTCTTTATTTTGTGCAAAGCATCATTCATTCATTCATATCTTATTGCTTGCATTTGTGCCTTGCATATATTCATATTGATATATCATCTTATATGCTTGGTTATTTGTGTGTGCCTCACTTGTACTTAATCAACAAGAGCTTCACATAGCACCTCAACCCATATCTAGGGGAATCAAGAGAAGTTAGTCCAGAGCCCTTTACGGGGAATTCGGCTACACTTGTTGATTGTACTAAGTGTGATTGCAAGAATTGTTTTTAAGCTTCCGCATTTAGCGCACTTGGTTCACTAGATTAGCACTTACACCTATTCACCCCCCCTCTAGGTGTTTTTCAGATTTTTCTTCTATAGGCTGGTCTTGGCGTGGAGTATATGAAGTTGTTTGTTGCTAAGGTTATTGATAGTAAGACTCGGGGGAGTTGTATCCCCACTGACTCGATGAAGAGTGGTGATAATTATTCCAAACTTGTTCATAATAATTGGATTGGGGCATATATTAATTCAGATTAGACCAACCCGGCATACTTATTTGGTTAAAGTTATAAAATACCAAATTGGTAGTACCCGAATTGAAAAAGGTTGGGTGAAAAATAGATTTGAGTTATAATCAGAATAATTGTAATTATAATCTAATTTCACAAGAACAAACAAAAACAAACAAATAAACAAACAAGAAAAAAAGAAAAATCTGGCCTATGTTAGGGTAGACCTTAGACCTAGACGACTCATAACTGGTTGACTGGCCACCGATGGTATATTGCAGTAACTGATCACAAGTTAATCCGCCAGGTAAGGGCAAGACCTGTGTGAGATATCCGTGCTTGAGCAACGGGCCTAATTATGCCAAACCACTGTTTTTCGAGATTTTGCCTCTCAATCCCCAACCTTTGACACCTATTTAACAATAGTCAAAATCTAACAACTTTCTCCTTAGGTCAATCTCCTATTGAGTCCGAGATATCCCTAGGGCCAACGTTTACTCAATTTTAATTAGGCTGGGTTAGTGAGTGAGGAGATGATTTTCGGGCTAAGAAAGGGTAATGACTTCCCCACCTTATATTGTTTAACGAATTATGCCCTTAGATTATTTTCGTGCTCGAGTGCAAGTATATAGCAAAAATAACACCCAAGCAATATAACATACAAGTGTGTTTCCTAAGTTATATAGGCAATGCAGATGTACTTTTTTCTTCAACACTCTTCAACAGTAATATAAAAGGTAAACGAATTAGACATGTGCCCTAAATGCAAGGTCTAGTCATTTTTAGCATTTAAAAAAGCAGCCATTTACTATTGGAGTTAGAACAGTATACAAAGTATATTAAGTAGGAAAACTAAGTTATGTAGAGCTAAAGAACTAAATTACATTCACCCTGCAAGAAGACAGAGTGCGTAGTTAACCCAATCTGTCGCGGAAACGCGGCTTTTGCCGCGTTTGCGCGGCAAAATTGAGGGCTTCTGGCTCTGCTTTTTACAGCAAAGTCCAGAGCCACTTATATGTGTTCTGTTTCCTTCGTTTTTTTGAAATTAGCCCCTGCACGCCAAAATAGAGAAGAAAAAAGAAAAAGTTTAATTCATTTAGAGTAAATCAAAAAGAAAGAAAACTTACTGTCCCTCTACGGCAACGGCGCCAAAATTATGATCAAGCTAAACCTACACAAAAAAATACAGAAGTTTAGGAACAATGCTAGGTCCTTAATGCTATTATGTAGCCTAGGGTTAATGGGTCATGATCCACAGGGAGAGACTGTGATGGAAGTAATTAAGCAAGTTTCTTCTTTTAATTTACCAAAAACAAGTTAATACTTATCTTCTCAGTTTTATAAAAAGAAATTAAAAATGTTAAGCTAAGAAGAAGATGGTAGAAGAAGAGTTTGGTTGTTGCTTTAATTAAAAAAAAGAAAAAGAGATAAAAAGGAGAAGTGTTATTCTAAACTAATGAAAGGAAAGAAATACAAAAAGAGTACTTATCTCTGCCATTGAGTCATAATAAAGACTTACCTTAGCATGAAGTAAAGTTAAGCAAATAGAAAAAGTACTTGAACGCGGGGCTTGGCTAGATCGAGTATGATGAAGAAAAGTAGAAAGCTCCATTGATGTCACTTCAATACAATTCTCTCTTGAAGAAGGATTACATCAGTGCCACTCTAATTACAATTCTTCTTCTTCTCTCATGTCACTCTTTAACTTAAAATAAAATAAAAGTTACATTGAAAAAGAAAATAAAAACCTAAACTAAACTAAAGCTCTCTCCGTTCCTTCTTATGTACCTTCTGTCTTTGAGGTATGCAGGTATTTATAGAGAAGAATTAGAAGGATAGGGCGCACATGAAGATAGGGGGAGCACCAGCTCCCCCAGACTGAACCACCAGGCCAAGAAAATGCGGCTTTTGCCGCATTTTCGTGGCAAGATCCTGGCCATAGGGCTAGGATCAGGGAGCGTTTGTCTGTCCATTTATCCTATATCCATTTATCCTCTTGAATTTAGAATATTTGCTTTAGATTTGACGATCTATCTCTTTATCCTTAGCGAAACCGATAGGATTTTCTTCTAATCTATTTTTTCTTTGAATTTTAATGATATTATCTTATTTGATATACTCAGTCTTCAGATAAGATTACTTCTAAAACCTCGGGATTTGAATCGATCCCCATTGATTTAAACTTTTGGATTTAATTGGATAAATCTGTCAATCTCTCTCTTTTCTTCCTTAATTACCCTGCATGCCACTAGACATGAAAATACATCAAATAGTAAAGTTTTATTATAAAATAAATACAGAAATGTGAGATGATTGCTAAAAGAAAGAACAATCAAAGAGTTTAAGAGTTTACCGTGTAGCTTGTGGCTAACGGGTCGTGTCCACGAGGAGAAATGCGTGGAAGCTTTTCGGTGAATCGTTTAAAAATAAAGAATTGTGTTTGTTTTTTTTTTATGGAAAAGAGAATGGAAAGAAAGAGATGATTAAAAGAGAAATTGCAACTTTTAGAAAAGGTTTTGGAGAAGGTGATTTAGAAAGCTTGAAAATTGTTTTGTTGTTTATAATAATGAAGATAATCTGGGCTCACTATCTCACTACTCAATTGTTCATTCTCTATTAAAATATTAAGTGCCTCAAAGTGATCATAGGCAAAACTTAAAGTTGATTTTTAGAAAGTTTGAAGTAAAGCACATAAGATGGTTGGAAGAGTTTAGTCTTTTCTTCGAGAAATCATTAGAATTTGAATATTAAATCATCAAGCGCGAAGAAGCAAGAATGAAGTAAAAACAATTCAAGAGATATTCATGAAAGAAATGAGAGTTTAACAATCCAAACCCATCCTCATGTGCCTTCAAGAACACTTTCAAAAAGAAAGGCTTTTAAGGAAGGCATGCATATGAGTCATTGGGTCTTTTTCTTTTAAAAACAGGAGAGAAGAAGAGCAAGAGAGAGTTACAATAGCGAGCCCAGAAAACCGTTTAGTTATCCATAGAAAACAACGAAGAAAGCATAGAAATAATGCAAACCATACCGTACTGCAAGTGGAAGAAAACACGGCTTGACTCTTGTATTGATGTCACTTCAATCTTCAAGTACAAGCACTCAATTCCTCTTTCTCACAAGTTTTGATACTGGAGTACAAAGTAAAAAACAAGATTACAACTTTTGTGCTAGCTAACAAAGAGCCTAAATCCTAAGAAAATAAACACAAATTCTAATCCTAGTCTTCGCTCCATTTTTCTTTGCTGAAACCAGTATTTATAGGCAAAAACCTAAAGGAGAAGATCCCGGAAGATTGGGGAGCAAACGCTCCCCCAACAACCTTTACTTGGCCGCGGAAACGCGGCTTGGGCCGCTTTTCCGCGGCCCTGGTGTGGCCACACCCAAATGGGGGAGAACTCCGGTTTGTTGTATGTCCCGTATCTTCTACTGGTTTTCTTGTTTCTGCTCCAAAAGTTGACGAAACAGCCTTTGATTGTGTGGCTTCAACTGCTCGATTCAGGGAGGATTCTTCTCAACCTCTTGATATGCCAAGATTTTGCCCTGATTTCTTCATTTCGAATTTATTCTGAATTAAATCAGAATTTGGTGGGCTTTTGGGCTTGTTTCTCTTTTCTTTCTTTTAGCACTTGGGCCTACATTTAACAAAGAAAAAGAAAACTTATTAATAGGATTTATTAGCTAAAAAGCATGGTAAGGTGACAATGTAAATGCAATATATGTGACTAATCACACCCCCACACTTATCTTTTGCTCGCCCTCGAGCAAAACATCAGACTAACTCTAATCAATTATTAGACCACTTTCGCAGGTCACTCGATTGCACTGAGTATGTGCAACAAGCCGTTAAACCTCTAGGTTACCCCTAGAGGACGAGTTTTGTCTCGTGAGGGTTTTCAGTGGATTGCACCCACAAAATCCATGAAGAAAGAGAAAAAGGTTAGTATTTTTGAAACGCATTTTTTTTTGTTTTTTGTTTTTAAAAAAGGAGAAAATATTTGAAGTATATTTGTGAGAGTTTAAGTAATCTATAAGTTATAGGAATATAAAATTTTTCATTCCTAAACTTAGTCTCTATTCAACAACATGTCATTAATCAAAGTAAGGAGTCAAATTGTTTTTCTCATCTAGTCTTTTAATTTACCCTGAGTCGTATGCACCATCGTGACTGTGAAGTTGACTAAGGGTTCTTTAACATTAAATCCTATGCCTTATTTATTTTTGGTGGAATTTATTCCTTAATTTCATTAGGCTTTCTAATCTGCCCATGTAACGAGCCTTCAGTCGGTGACATCCAAACCGGACAGTTTTAGGGCACCAGGTGAGAAAACACCCCTAAGGACTTAAACACTCGAGCAGATAAGGCCACGAAACTAAGGTTTTTATTCATAAGATGTACCCCTTTTAGGCGTGAATACTTATGCTTCATGAGGCATAAATACTCAGCTTAATCAAAGGATTTATACACATTTTTTCCCTCAAACTTATCTAATTATCTTTTGCATAAATACTGTAATACCCCGTTCCCGGAATACGTACTTAGTTGCGTATTCAGATTTTCGATCGTATTTTTTCGATTTGTTTCCTGTATTTATTCTGTATTATGAATTCCTTATATGATTGTTTTGCCTTGGATTTGGATCGGTGAACTCGGAGTCAGCCTTAGTCTGAGCCGGGGACTCGATCTCAGAGTTTTACTTGTTTTAGACATTCTGGTTATCCGATTTGACCGATTTCAATTTTAAACATCGTTTTCCAATATTTTGGATTTTCTATGATTTTCTGGAATTTTCTGTGATTAAGTTGAAAATCTTCAAAACCGGTGTCGGCCAGTGCCGCTGACCGATTCCCGGATTTTTAATTCTCAAACTGTTTGGAATTTCATAATGGTCCTTTAGACTTTATCTTTTAGAATTACATTTCCTACTTAAATACTTTTTCTGAGAATTTTATGATTTTATGAAAATTCCATCAGAGTCGGTAGGTAACTGGTTCCGGGATTTTTAGTTTTAAAACTATAAAGTATTTCTTCAAACGGATTTCACTATTGGTCTTTATATATTATTCTTGATTTTTGGTAATTATTTCGGGTCGTTCCGAGATACTTGAATTTCGGACGATTCCGGTATTTTCCCGGAAGATTTCCGCATCCACGACTCAGTTCCGGGAATCCGCCACTTCCATTATTTTCATCTTCCTTCCCAAGAAAACATCTTCTCATTATAATTTATTTTCCTTTTTCCTTTTCCTTTATTTCTTTCCTTCCTCCACTAACCAAAGCCTTTCCCAATTTTCCAATAATTCCAATTTTCCACATAATCCCACTCACTTTCACCTAATCCTTTTTAAATCCCACTCATTCTCTCTCTCCCCCATGGCCGGCCAAGTGGCCAAGTGAAGGACACTCACCTCACCTCCCCACTTTACAAAAACCCCCCTCTCTTCTATCATATTTGCACCTCCTTCACAAAAGTCAAAACCTATAAATACTTTTCCTCTCCTTTCTTTATTCATTCTCACTTCAACTTTCTCTTTCTTCTCTTCCCTTCTCTTCTCTTCACCAAAACCCTAACCTCCTCCAACTCCTCTTCATCTCCATCACTACAACAACAACCACCAACTCCCTAAGGAACAACAAGGTCATCTTCTTCCTCCTTCATCTCCATGGAAGCCACCACAAGGTCATCAACTCCAACAAAAGCTCATCTTCTTCTTCATCAACCTCCTTCAACTACCACCATCAACCACTCCTTTTGGTGGGTAATTTTCATCACCAAAGACTTAGTCTATTTCTAGTATACCTATCTCTTCATATTATGTACACTTGTGCCATCAAAAACATGTTTTTAGATCATCAAACAAAACCCTAGAAAATCTGTTCTGTTTACTGTTTCCAGTCGATTAGTCGACTAGACCTAGACATTAGTCGACTAACTTATTCTGTCCTGTGAAACACAATTCTAGGAAACACAGTATTAGTCGACTTACCTTAGTTCCTAGTCGACTAGAGGCCCTTAGTCGACTACACCCTTGACCCTAGTCGACTAACCCTTCCTGGACCAGAAACCTTAACTCTCTGTATCTCAGATTTAGTCGACTTAACATAACTGTTAGTCGACTTGTCATGTCTGTTAGTCGACTACCCATATGACCCTAGTCGACTAACTTTTCTCTGGAACCAAACCCAACTCTCTGGAACCCAGTATTAGTCGACTATACCAGACTGTTAGTCGACTAACCCCTTTATTAGTCGACTACTCATCCTACCCTAGTCGACTAATTCTGTCTGTTTGTTACAGTTATTTACCTTCTCAAACTTGGATCTTATACTTGGTTTATATGTTGTATATTATACTTCTTGACTTGTATCTTGACTAACATCATCTTCACTTCTCTCTTTCTCTCTCCTCTTCACTCTACATATATATATCATAGTTTATGGCGTGCCCCGGATTTCGTGGATTTCGGATCTTTCGGCGCTTTGAGGTTTAGGCGAGTATTCTCACTCGCTACTTTCTTGTATGCGAGTAGTCTCGCCTCTATTTGAGTTTCCCGTTTCATCGGTCGATAAGTATTTCGCTTCTTATTTCCATATTCATGTATTGCACTACATTGCTTGTATTATGGTAGCTTCATCTTGTGCTTGTACCATGCTTATGATATGCTTGCTTCTTTATCGTATACCATGCGTGGCCGACCCTTCGTGGTCGTTGGACTTGGAGTCACTTCCATGTTACTACTTGCTATTATTTCAGACCTGTCAGTTGCATGCTTCCTTTTAACACATGTATATCACCTAACTTCCAGTATGTTATCACCTGACTACCTGGCATGCCACTACCTTGCTAGACCATCTTGTTATGTCATGACTTACCCAGACTTATTATCAATCCATTGTTATGCATGTTGCTTGTTATACATCACCATTTATCATGCTATCTCTTGACACCAAGCATGATACACCGATTCTTATAATTATCACGATAGAGGGAATGTAGTACCTGATTACTATTATGTACTGATCACTGTTATGTATTACTGTTATGATATTGCTCATTCCCGAAATCTGATAATTATGTTCATAAGCTATAAAAAGGACAACTTGTATGGGTATGGGAGGAAGTGATGGATGCCGGAATGATATCTTGCTTATAGTGGTGGGGTATAAAAGTATGTATATACATATATATATACGTACTGGCGGTAGTGAATCTGAATTACTGAATAGGGGGACTTTGGGCCTCCAAAGCCGGTTCCAGGTGTATGGAAACCACTATAAGAAGTTCTATCAGTTCTCCATCTACTTCCGTTAACAACCCTCGACTTGCTTATATATGGATGTATGTGGGTTGGCCGTACACCAGGTCACATACCGAGATATATGGGTCAGACGAGTAATAATAATAATAGGTGTTTCCTGTGACCCCAGTTATGATTACTGTTATGATTCCTGTTTTGATACCTGTTATGCACTCTTGTCACATCTGCTATGCATGTCGTGATTCCCGTGTTGTATTCCTGTTTGGCTTTCATATGATTTGCAACTCTGATTCTATACGCTTGGATTTCGGTGGCATGAGATAACGGTATATAGATGAGGGTTTCCTTGTTTGGATTATTCCTTCGATGTATTAGTCTCATGGGACCGTGACTTAAGCGTATACAATCACTTTTGCTTATGATCAGCTTTACCTTGGATTTCCTGTTTTATGGATATTATGTTATACTTGTTCATATATATTTCACTTGTGTTCTAACCCTCCTGTCTTCGGTACTTGACACTTGTACTCATCCTGGCTCGCCACCTGGCTTTTGCATCCTACTCGCCTGGGGAGTTTCACTGACTCCCCTGGATTCTCATGTCCAGGTCCTGGAGCCCGGAGCGTGAGGATCTCCCCCTTTGCTGCTCAGAGTAGCGCAGCGGTGGCGCGGATCCCCAGCCGACCTTTCAGAGCTCCATCCTTCCAGACCCCCTGTGAGTCTCTCGAGTTTTTCTTTTAAACTCGTGAGTGCCCTTTTTCTATTCATACCTGTACTTATTCCTTGTATACATGTATGTGGACACCCTTTTATACTGTTCATATATGTATATCTTTTGTATTCTCGCATTTGCGCATACTAGTGATATGATATTCACGTAATATTGTAATCACTCTGGTGATAATTCTGTAATTGTACTATATGTGTTGGAATGTATAATGCACCACTGCTTCCGTACTCTGATTCTTGTCTGTACTGATGCTTAGCGTATATACGGGAAGGTAATTCGGACTTACGTATATACGTTGCAGTGACGTCCCCGTATCGCCGGGATCGGGGCGTTACAGGATGGTATCAGAGCTTAGGCTCTAAACCTCTTCAGTACGTCCAGAAGGCAAATCAATGGTAAAGAGATTTGCAACTGGAATACATGAGTCTTGGTTATACATTCCAACTACAAGTGCAGAGTTATCTATTTCTTGACTATCTTTCCTTTGATTCCTAGTCCCTTCCTTTGATTCCTAAATCCTTTCCATATCCCTTCCATGTTTTGGTTTTATGAAGCCTTATACTATTTTAAGATATGACTAGACTAGAGAGGTAGTGGCTGGTTCTGCATGAAGCTATTATGTGATCTCTTCGGTGGATTCTATGAAGCTTGGTATTCTCCAGATCGATCTTGATCTGGCTATCTTTCAGAGGACAGCAGTCGGATTCTTAATTATCGGTCTTCTTTATTATTATGCTCAGGACATCAGGGTTTTCTTTATCTTCGGTATTCTGGCTCATTTATTGCACAGCCACGACATCATCAGTATTATTCAGCATTATTCTAAAGATTTATTACACAGCCACGACATCATCAGCCGGAAATGCAGAGTATGATTATTATTCAGTTGACTTGAGAGCCCTACCTATAGTGCTTCATATCTTAATTGGTATAAATTCCACCGCTGTCCCCTTTGTATTCAATTTACCCCTTAACGAAATTGCGAGGACGCAATTTTTTGTAAGGTGGGTGGATTGTAATACCCCGTTCCCGGAATACGTACTTAGTTGCGTATTCAGATTTTCGATCGTATTTTTTCGATTTGTTTCCTGTATTTATTCTGTATTATGAATTCCTTATATGATTGTTTTGCCTTGGATTTGGATCGGTGAACTCGGAGTCAGCCTTAGTCTGAGCCGGGGACTCGATCTCAGAGTTTTACTTGTTTTAGACATTCTGGTTATCCGATTCGACCGATTTCAGTTTTAAACATCGTTTTCCAATATTTTGGATTTTCTATGATTTTCTGGAATTTTCTGTGATTAAGTTGAAAATCTTCAAAACCGGTGTCGGCCAGTGCCGCTGACCGATTCCCGGATTTTTAATTCGCAAACTATTTGGAATTTCATGATGGTCCTTTAGACTTTATCTTTTAGAATTACATTTCCTACTTAAATACTTTTTCTGAGAATTTTATGATTTTATGAAAATTCCATCGGAGTCGGTAGGTAACTGGTTCCGGGATTTTTAGTTTTAAAACTATAAAGTATTTCTTCAAACGGATTTCACTATTGGTCTTTATATATTATTCTTGATTTTTGGTAATTATTTCGGGTCGTTCCGAGATACTTGAATTTCGGACGATTCCGGTATTTTCCCGGAAGATTTCCGCATCCACGACTCAGTTCCGGGAATCCGCCACTTCCATTATTTTCATCTTCCTTCCCAAGAAAACATCTTCTCATTATAATTTATTTTCCTTTTTCCTTTTCCTTTATTTCTTTCCTCCCTCCACTAACCAAAGCCTTTCCCAATTTTCCAATAATTCCAATTTTCCACATAATCCCACTCACTTTTACCTAATCCTTTTTAAATCCCACTCATTCTCTCTCTCCCCCATGGCCGGCCAAGTGGCCAAGTGAAGGACACTCACCTCACCTCCCCACTTTACAAAAACCCCCCTCTCTTCTATCATATTTGCACCTCCTTCACAAAAGTCAAAACCTATAAATACTTTTCCTCTCCTTTCTTTATTCATTCTCACTTCAACTTTCTCTTTCTTCTCTTCCCTTCTCTTCTCTTCACCAAAACCCTAACCTCCTCCAACTCCTCTTCATCTCCATCACTACAACAACAACCACCAACTCCCTAAGGAACAACAAGGTCATCTTCTTCCTCCTTCATCTCCATGGAAGCCACCACAAGGTCATCAACTCCAACAAAAGCTCATCTTCTTCTTCATCAACCTCCTTCAACTACCACCATCAACCACTCCTTTTGGTGGGTAATTTTCATCACCAAAGACTTAGTCTATTTCTAGTATACCTATCTCTTCATATTATGTACACTTGTGCCATCAAAAACATGTTTTTAGATCATCAAACAAAACCCTAGAAAATCTGTTCTGTTTACTGTTTCCAGTCGATTAGTCGACTAGACCTAGACATTAGTCGACTAACTTATTCTGTCCTGTGAAACACAATTCTAGGAAACACAGTATTAGTCGACTTACCTTAGTTCCTAGTCGACTAGAGGCCCTTAGTCGACTACACCCTTGACCCTAGTCGACTAACCCTTCCTGGACCAGAAACCTTAACTCTCTGTATCTCAGATTTAGTCGACTTAACATAACTGTTAGTCGACTTGTCATGTCTGTTAGTCGACTACCCATATGACCCTAGTCGACTAACTTTTCTCTGGAACCAAACCCAACTCTCTGGAACCCAGTATTAGTCGACTATACCAGACTGTTAGTCGACTAACCCCTTTATTAGTCGACTACTCATCCTACCCTAGTCGACTAATTCTGTCTGTTTGTTACAGTTATTTACCTTCTCAAACTTGGATCTTATACTTGGTTTATATGTTGTATATTATACTTCTTGACTTGTATCTTGACTAACATCATCTTCACTTCTCTCTTTCTCTCTCCTCTTCACTCTACATATAATATCATAGTTTATGGCGTGCCCCGGATTTCGTGGATTTCGGATCTTTCGGCGCTTTGAGGTTTAGGCGAGTATTCTCACTCGCTACTTTCTTGTATGCGAGTAGTCTCGCCTCTATTTGAGTTTCCCGTTTCATCGGTCGATAAGTATTTCGCTTCTTATTTCCATATTCATGTATTGCACTACATTGCTTGTATTATGGTAGCTTCATCTTGTGCTTGTACCATGCTTATGATATGCTTGCTTCTTTATCGTATACCATGCGTGGCCGACCCTTCGTGGTCGTTGGACTTGGAGTCACTTCCATGTTACTACTTGCTATTATTTCAGACCTGTCAGTTGCATGCTTCCTTTTAACACATGTATATCACCTAACTTCCAGTATGTTATCACCTGACTACCTGGCATGCCACTACCTTGCTAGACCATCTTGTTATGTCATGACTTACCCAGACTTATTATCAATCCATTGTTATGCATGTTGCTTGTTATACATCACCATTTATCATGCTATCTCTTGACACCAAGCATGATACACCGATTCTTATAATTATCACGATAGAGGGAATGTAGTACCTGATTACTGTTATGTACTGATCACTGTTATGTATTACTGTTATGATATTGCTCATTCCCGAAATCTGATAATTATGTTCATAAGCTATAAAAAGGACAACTTGTATGGGTATGGGAGGAAGTGATGGATGCCGGAATGATATCTTGCTTATAGTGGTGGGGTATAAAAGTATGTATATACATATATATATACGTACTGGCGGTAGTGAATCTGAATTACTGAATAGGGGGACTTTGGGCCTCCAAAGCCGGTTCCAGGTGTATGGAAACCACTATAAGAAGTTCTATCAGTTCTCCATCTACTTCCGTTAACAACCCTCGACTTGCTTATATATGGATGTATGTGGGTTGGCCGTACACCAGGTCACATACCGAGATATATGGGTCAGACGAGTAATAATAATAATAGGTGTTTCCTGTGACCCCAGTTATGATTACTGTTATGATTCCTGTTTTGATACCTGTTATGCACTCTTGTCACATCTGCTATGCATGTCGTGATTCCCGTGTTGTATTCCTGTTTGGCTTTCATATGATTTGCAACTCTGATTCTATACGCTTGGATTTCGGTGGCATGAGATAACGGTATATAGATGAGGGTTTCCTTGTTTGGATTATTCCTTCGATGTATTAGTCTCATGGGACCGTGACTTAAGCGTATACAATCACTTTTGCTTATGATCAGCTTTACCTTGGATTTCCTGTTTTATGGATATTATGTTATACTTGTTCATATATATTTCACTTGTGTTCTAACCCTCCTGTCTTCGGTACTTGACACTTGTACTCATCCTGGCTCGCCACCTGGCTTTTGCATCCTACTCGCCTGGGGAGTTTCACTGACTCCCCTGGATTCTCATGTCCAGGTCCTGGAGCCCGGAGCGTGAGGATCTCCCCCTTTGCTGCTCAGAGTAGCGCAGCGGTGGCGCGGATCCCCAGCCGACCTTTCAGAGCTCCATCCTTCCAGACCCCCTGTGAGTCTCTCGAGTTTTTCTTTTAAACTCGTGAGTGCCCTTTTTCTATTCATACCTGTACTTATTCCTTGTATACATGTATGTGGACACCCTTTTATACTGTTCATATATGTATATCTTTTGTATTCTCGCATTTGCGCATACTAGTGATATGATATTCACGTAATATTGTAATCACTCTGGCGATAATTCTGTAATTGTACTATATGTGTTGAAATGTATAATGCACCACTGCTTCCGTACTCTGATTCTTGTCTGTACTGATGCTTAGCGTATATACGGGAAGGTAATTCGGACTTACGTATATACGTTGCAGTGACGTCCCCGTATCGCCGGGATCGGGGCGTTACAAATACTAAGGCTTGCTTAGGCCAAAGCACCTAGCTAATCAATAATTAGACTTGTTTTTTTTTTCTTTTTCATAATATATTTTTTTATAAGGCATAAGAGTCTCTGTTTTTAAACCCTAGTGTGTAAGTGTATTTAGTGTGCATATGTCATCAAGGTAAATATCAAGACTAAATTACTTTCACAAATTTTCTTCCTGACCCTAAAAATCAAACAAGTTATCTTATTTTTGACCAAGTGTAAGAAATCCTTATTATGATTCTCCTATTCCTTAAAATTGACTTAATTTCTTACAAAAAATATATCAAAATATTGTCTACCCCTTTCAAAAAGTTTTTTTCTTTTTTTTTGTTTTTTTATATATATTTTTTTCTTTTGTTTTTTTATATTAGTCATGTTAGAACCCTCCCCCACACTTATCTCATGCATTGTCCCCAATGTATGAAAGAAATGTATAAATGCATGAAATAAAATGGAAAGGAGGAACGTTACCGATACACTGGGTCAAAAAGACCCATTGCCTTTTCATTTACCGGCACTGATTCCAAGAAAGATTTAAGGCGTTGACCATTTACCTTAAAGTTATTTCCATTCTTGGTGTCACTGATCTCAACTGCACCGTGTGGAAACACGGTTTTTACAACGAATGGCCCAGTCCATCTCGATTTCAATTTTCCTGGAAAAAGATGAAGCCTAGAATTATAGAGTAAGACTTTTTATCCAGGGACAAAGGTTTTTCTTATGATGTGCTTGTCATGGAAAATCTTGACTCTATCTTTAGTGATCATAGCATTTTCATAGGCCTCATTTCTCAATTCCTCCAATTCGAAAATTTGTAATTTCCGAAGGTCACCGGCCTTAGTCAAGTCGAAATTCAACTGCTTGATTGCCCATAAGGCTCGGTGCTCTAACTCAACGGGCAAGTGACAAGGTTTGCCATAGACTAACCTATAGGGAGACATTCCTAAAATCGTCTTGAAAGCGGTCCTGTAGGCCTATAGAGCATCTACAAGTTTGATGGACCAATCTTTTCGGTTTTGGTTCACAGTTTTCTCTAATATAAGCTTGACTTGTCTATTTGTAACCTCAACTTGCCCACTGGTTTGAGGATGATAAGGTGTGGACAACTTGTGAGTTATGGCATACTTTCGCATAAGAGCTTCAAAAGATCTATTGCAAAAGTGAGTGCCATTATCACTGATGATAGCACGAGGGGTTCCGAAGCGTGAAAAAATGTTCTCTTTCAAAAACTTTATGACAACTTTGTTATCATTAGTTTTACAAGGAATGGCTTCTACCCACTTGGACACATAATCCACATCAACCAATATGTATTGGTTCCCAAATGAATTAGGAAATGGACCCATAAAGTCGATGCCCCAAACATCAAAGAGTTCTATTTCTAGAATTGTATTGAGGGGCATCATATTTCGGTTTGAAATCCTTCCTACCATTTGGCATCTAGGGCACGTCTTGCAAAATTCATAAGCATCCTTGAACAGAGTGGGCCAATAAAACCCACTTTGTAGAACCTTTTCAGCAGTCTTGCGGGGACCAAAGTGTCCACCGCATGCAAGTTCGTGACAAAAGGATAGAACACTCTTAACCTCCTCATCAAGAATGCATCTCCTAATAATTTGGTCAGAACAGTACTTGAAAAGATACGGTTCCTCCCAAAAGAAATACCGGACTTGGGATAAGAACCGGTAAACATCATTTTTGGACCAATGAGACGGAGTTTGCTTTGTGACTAAGTAATTCACTATATCAGCAAACCAAGGTTCCCTAGAGATAGCTAAGAGATGTTCATCAGGAAAATCCTCATTTATGGGTAATTCGTTGCATGGAGAATTAGGGATCCGTGAGAGGTGGTCAGCAACGACATTTTCTACGCCTTTCTTATCTCGAATCTCAAGATCGAATTCTTGAAGAAGGAGGATCCAACGAATGAGTCGGGCCTTGGCATCCTTCTTCATCATGAGGTACCTAAGCGCAGAATGATCGGTGAAAATGATGGTTTTGGACCCTAGTAGGTAGGGACAAAATTTCTCTAAGGCAAACACTACTGCCAAGAATTCCTTCTCAGCTGTAGTGTAGTTCAGTTGAGCATCGTTGAGAGTCCTACTAGAGTAGTAAATCACATGCTGCTTGTTATCAATGCGTTGTCCTAGGACAGCGCCTATGGCAAAATCGGAAGCATCACACATGATCTCGAACGGCTTAGACCAATCCGGTGCAGATATGATTGGTGCAGAAATAAGCTATCTCTTAAGCTTCTCCCAAGAATTTATGCATTCAACATCAAAAGTGAAGGACACATCCTTAGCTAACAGATTAGTCAAGGGTCTAGTAATTTTGCTAAAATCCTTGATAAATCTTCGGTAGAAACCAGCGTGTCCTAAGAAGGATCTAATGTCCTTAACGCATTTGGGCATGGGAAGCTTAGCAATAACCTCGATTTTGGCTCTATCCACTTCAATTCCTTTCTTGGAGATTTCATGACCCAAGACAATTCCATGTTTTACCATGAAGTGGCATTTCTCTCAGTTTACTGTCAGATTTTTCTCAGCACAACGTTGGAGGACGAGTTCTAAATGGTGAAGACATTGAGTGAATGAATCTCCGTAGATGGAGAAATCATCCATAAAGATCTCTAAGAATCGTTCTACCATATCAGAGAAAAGACTCAACATGCAACGTTGAAATGTTGCTGGGGCATTGCATAAGCCGAAGGGCATTCGACGATCAGCAAATGTCCCAAATGGACATGTAAACGTAGTCTTTTCTTAGTCCTCAGGAGTGATAGGGATCTGGTTATAGCTTGAGTAACCGTCCAAGAAACAATAATACTCGTGACCCGCCAAACGTTCAAGCATTTGATCAATGAAAGAAAGTGGAAAATGGTCCTTACGAGTTGCAGCATTCAGTTTCCTATAGTCGATGCAAACTCGGATCTTCGTGGGAAGTCGAGTTTGAACCAACTCTTTGTTCTCGGTTTCCACTACGGTGAAACCGGATTTCTTCGGAACCGCGTGGACAGGACTGACCAATTGGCTATCAGAAATGGGATAAATTATCTCATTGTCTAAGAGTTTTATGATTTCAGCATGAACAGCCTCTTGTATTATAGGGTTTAACCTACGCTGCGGGTCTCTTTTGGGTGTGGCATCTTCATTGAGATGAATGCGATGTTGAACGATGGTTGGACTTAATCCCTTGATATCAGTCATAGTCCACCCAATGACTTCCCTATGTTTTCTTAGAATAGCTTTTAGATCTTCTTCTTCCCCGTCATTTAAATGGGAGGCAATGATGACAGGAAAGGTCTCTTGTTCGCCTAGATAGGCGTACTTGAGATGCCCAGATAAGGCTTTCAATTTTAAGGAGGAGGAAGGCTCACTGGAAGGACTAGTCAATTCTGTTGGCTCCATTGTTGGTGAAATAGGATTTGAGGCCCAATTCACAGCAGAATCTACAACCTGATCAAGATTAAAGTCGTCAGACTCTAACCCGAAGTCAAACTCTGTTTCTAATTTCAATTCTTCCCCATGTTCACTTGTCAAGTTCTCAATTAGGTTGACTTCAATTGTTTGGTCCTCGATATCGCGGGGTTGTTTTCCTAGATTGAAGACATTGACTTCTCTAGTCATGTCCCCAAAGGTTAACCTCATAGACCCATTCCTACAATTGATGATGACATTAGCAGTAACAAGGAATGGTCGCCCTAGGATAACAGGAGTTTGAGCCCTATGATTAGAGTTGGACACAAGTTGTGTCTCCAGAACTATGAAATCGATAGGGTAAATGAACTCTCCTACCCGGATCAGGACATCATTAATCTCCCCTTTTGGAACTTTAACAGAACGGTCAGCCAGTTGGATGGTGACTCGAGTTGGACTAAGATCGCCCAACCCGAGTTGTTGATAAACAGAGAATGGAAGCAAGTTGATACTTGCCCCCAAGTCAAGAAGTGCACGACTAATCTCGGCTTGTCCTATTGTGCAGGCAATGGTGGGACTACCTGGATCCTTGTACTTGACAGGGATCGGACCCGATAATAGCTCACTAATGTTAGTGGCTAAGAAGACTTTTTTTGGAACATTAGTCTTTTTCTTCTTGGTGCACATGTCCTTAAGAAACTTAGCATAGGAAGGAACTTGTTGATTGGCATGAAGAAGTGGCACATTTATCTTCACTTGGTTAAATATCTCGATTATCTTGTCCATGTGAGGATTTTGCTTGTTGTTTTTCAGCCTATTAGGAAATGGTACTATAGGCTGGTGCACCTGGCTGGCTGACTTGTCTTTTTCAGATTCGTCAGAATTGGAAGAAATTGGATTAGATGAGGTGGAAGCTTGATTGTGGTTGTGCTGAATGGAATTGGTTGGTGTTGACACTTGGTTATCAACTCTCTTTCCTGACCTCAATGTATGAACAATATTACATTGATTAAATGAATGATCCTCAGCCAAATGAGCTTGTTGAGAATTCCTCGGATTGGTGACAGGCTGACTAGGCAGGGTACCCTTTTGTCTCTTATTCTGTGGAGTGGCTAGTTGACTCATTTGAACCTCTAACCTCTGGATAGTTTGCATGAGAGAATCTTAGTTTTTCATATATCTTTCCATGTTTCTTTCAAAGTCAGTCATTCTCCTTTCTAATTGAGGATTCTGGAAGGAGGATTGTGGAGCTTGGTTAGGAAAGTTCTGTTGATAGTTCGGAAAGTTTGGTGGATGGTTGGGAGAATTATTATGGAAATTGGAGAAGTTGGGTTGATGATTGGAAGAATTATTACCATGATGGAAGTGGCTAGCATGATTTGATCGTGAATGGTCAGAGTTATTTTTGCTCCATGAGAAATTAGGGTGATTTCTCCAGCCAGGATTGTACGTTGGTGCGTAAGGGTTATTGTTCGGCCTTGAAAAGGCCGCATTCATCGGTTCATGGTAGGGTTGCTGAGCCTGAAACACAGGGCACTCCTCGAACACATGATTCATGGCTTGATAGTAAGTGCAGCCCGGGGTTGGAAATTGGTTCGGGTTGACTTGATTGACTGGACTTGGTTCTTTCATTTCTAGAGCTTCTAGTCTTCTAGCCAGGTTAGCTAACTTAGCCTCATTAGCGATGGATGATTCGATAGAATGGAGACCTCCTTTTGAAAAGATGGAGTTAGGATTCCTAGAGGTCTCACTAGCAGATTCCCATTGGATGGTCTTCTCAGCTAGATTTTCATACAAATCCCATCCTTCATTTTCATCTTTCTGCAAGAAACCCCCTTGGCACATACTTTCTAAGAGGGTTTTGGTGGAATAGTCTAAACCGTCATAAAGAATTTGACATTGTCGTCATTTCTCTATTCCATGATGTGGACATTGGACAAGGAGGTCTTTAAAGCGTTCAAAATACCTCCAGAATGGTTCACTAGGTTCTTGCTTGAATTGCATGATCGTCTTCCTAATGAGAGCGATTTTATGGATTGGATAGAATTTCTTCAAGAAGACCTTGATGAAACCATCCCAGGATGTGATAGAACCGGCCGCTAAGCTGTAAAGCCACTTCTTTGCTAGGTCCTTAAGTGCGAAAGGGACAAATCTCAACCTAATAGCATCATCTATAAGGTGTGGGATTTTCATCATTAGACAGACTTCCTCAAATTCTCTTATGAAGAAGTAGGCATCTTCGGACTCTAAGCCATGAAACTTGGGGAGTGTGTTGATGAATTGAGGCTTGAGCTCAAAATTGTATTCACCAACCGATGGAAGTAGAATGCAAGATGGAAGTGAGGTTCTAATGCGGTAGAACCTATCCTGCAGTGATGTTGATTGAGCCATTACCGGATCTGGTCTTGGTTCAAACTTGGGTGGTGATGTGTTTCTAGTCAACCTAGATGAATTAGGGTCTCTCGATCACACTTGCATACACAAACACAATCACAATCACAATCACAAACAAGTTCAACCAACAGTCAACAATAGTAATCAACCAAGCCTAGTCTAAGGTAACCTTGACCTAGACAACTCCTAACTGGTTGATTGTCCACAGGAGGTAGAATGTAGACTTTGACCACAAGCTAATCAGCCAGGTCAGGGCAAGATTGGTGGGAGGTTATCCGTCAAAGACGTTCCTTAATTAAGTAACCACCAATCTTCGGGCTTTCGGCCCTCAATCCCCTTCCTAGACACTGATTTGGCAGGAGTCAATTTCCAACACCTTCCCTCTTTAGGATAATCTCCTAGTGAGTTCGAGATGTCCCTAAGGCCAACGTCTATCAGATTTTACTTAGGCTTAGGTTTGTGAGTGCTTTGGAATCTGATTTTTGGGCCAAGGAAGGGTGATTAAATCCCCACCTTATCTTGTTATTGGGTGTTGTCCTTTAAATCAATTTGTGCAAGTGTACAAGATAAACAAGATTCACTCAAAGCGATATAAATCAACCAAGAAATGAGTCCTATTCTGAATGCAATGCGTACGTACCTTGCTCCAGCACTCTTCAACAGTAAAGTAAATGAATTGAAAAGACTCGTGCCTAAAATGCAAACGTCTAATCAATTTTTTAAACTTTTTCAACGAGTGTTTTACTGTTGGCTTAAAACAGGGATGGTGGATAGCAGAAATAGCACAAATATAACATACAAAAACTTAAATTTTTGCGAGCAATATGTCCTGCAAAAAAAAAAGTTTTTAGTAGTCCAATGAATTTTTCAGTTTTGCAACGCAATTTCTTGAAATTCTGCTTCCTACTTTCGAGAGTAGGGGCACAGAATTTGCAAGTCTTCTCTTGCAAAGCTTGAATGCTAGATGTTGATCTTCAAGTCCCTGAAACAACACACAAAACTTGTTAGAAAACAAATACACCGTTCCCTCCCCGGCAACGGCGCCAAAAATTGATTGCTAAAAGAAAGAACAATCAAAGAGTTTAAGAGTTTACCGTGTAGCTTGTGGCTAACGGGTCGTGTCCACGAGGAGGAATACGATGGAAGCTTTTCGGTGAATCGTTTAAAAATAAAGAATTGTGTTTGTTTTTTTTATGAAAAAGAGAATGGAAAGAAAGACATGATTAAAAGAGAAATTGCAACTTTTAGAAAAGGTTTTGGAGAAGGTGATTTAGAAAGCTTGAAAATTGTTTTGTTGTTTATAATAATGAAGAAAATCTAGGCTCACTATCTTACTACTCAATTGTTCATTCTCTATTAAAATATTAAGTGCCTCAAAGTGATCATAGGCAAAACTTAAAGTTGATTTTTAGAAAGTTTGAAGTAAAGCACATAAGATGGTTGGAAGAGTTTAGTCTTTTCTTCGAGTAATCATTAGAATTTGAATTTTAAATCATCAAGCGCGAAGAAGCAAGAATGAAGTAAAAACAATTCAAGAGATATTCATGAAAGAAATGAGAGTTTAACAATCCAAACCCATCCTCATGTGCCTTCAAGAACACTTTCAAAAAGAAAGGCTTTTAAGGAAGGCATGCATATGAGTCATTGGGTCTTTTTCTTTTAAAAACAGGAGAGAAGAAGAGCAAGAGAGAGTTACAATAGCGAGCCCAGAAAACCGTTTAGTTATCCATAGAAAACAACGAAGAAAGCATAGAAATAATGTAAACCATACCGTACTGCCATTGGAAGAAAACGCGGCTCGACTCTTGTATTGATGTCACTTCAATCTTCAAGTACAAGCACTCAATTCCTCTCTCTCACAAGTTTTGATACTGGACTACAAAGTAAAAAATAAGATTACAACTTTTGTGCTAGCTAACAAAGAGCCTAAATCCTAAGAAAATAAACACAAATTCTAATCCTAGTCTTCGCTCCATTTTTCTTTGCTGAAACCAGTATTTATAAGCAAAAACCTAAAGGAGAAGATCCCGGGAAGATTGGGGGAGCAAACGCTCCCCCAACAACCTTTACTTGGCCAGGTGGCCACACCCAAATGGGGGAGAACTCCGGTTTGTTGTATGTCCCGTATCTTCTACTGGTTTTCTTATTTCTGCTACAAAAGTTGATGAAACAGTCTTTGATTGTGTGGCTTCAACCGCTCGATTCAGGGAGGATTCTTCTCAACCTCTTGATATGCCAAGATTTTGCCCTGATTTCTTCATTTCGAATTTATTCTGAATTAAATCAGAATTTGGTGGGCTTTTGGGCTTGTTTCTCTTTTCTTTCTTTTAGCACTTGGGCCTACATTTAACAAAGAAAAAGAACTTATTAATAGGATTTATTAGCTCAAAAGCATGGTAAGGTGACAATGTAAATGCAATATATGTGACTAATCATGAGACATGTGTTATTAAATATGCAATGTATGTGTACGATCATTTGTAACCAAAGAGTTAAACATCTCCTTCTGGAAATATTGTATGATATTCTGATTCTCTGTCTAGAAATTAAATGTTTTGTGTAAGGTTTGTCTTTGTAAACTTAAGGAATTAGTAAGTCTTAAAATATTAACCAAGAGAGCATATTAATTTGCTATCAAAATACTTTGTTATTTTCAGATTTCATTAATTTATTGTAATAGTTAATGATATAATAAATTACATCTTTCTAAATCTTCATACTCAGATGTTGCACAAATTCCACACCCCTAACCAAAATACAAAACCTACTGACCGTGATTATCATATTGTATAGTTAACAAATTATAGATTTTGTAAAGATTAATTAACACACGCAGACTGGTCTCATATTTAGTTGATTGTAATCATACAAATTTAAGCTTTTCATTTATATTGAAGCTATTGTTCTATCTATACTCTTGCAGCCATCAACGGGATATTACCTTGCACCGTTGCCTGGATTCGCCCCCGTTCCTTCACAAATGGAGGCCCCTTCTCTGGCAATAGCGCCATTGCTAGCATCATCATCTCCTGCACCATCGCCTTCACCTTCTCCGTCACTCATGCCCATGCCTCCATCACCGGTTCCCTCGCTGTCACCTTCTCTGTCTTCTAATTCCCCAATGCCTAATGTGCCTCCTTCATCACCTATGTTGGCCCCCGAGCCCTCATTACCATCAGCCTTGGTGGCCATAGACATGGCCTCCTTTGTTCCCACCTCCTCAAAACCCTAACTTACCACTTCTACCACCGGCGCTAAGTCCACCTTGGCCTATGGGGCCTGTAACTGTTAACGACCATACTTAATTGAACAATACAATGAACATCCAATATTACCAATGGTGTCCCTGCTGTGCCAACAAATGATGATCCTTCGTCGTCATCAAACTCTACATCGTCATCGCTACCAGCTGATGCTCCGCCGCTATCTGCCACCGCACCAGCTCCTTCAGAAGAGGATGCTTCTGCCCAAGAGTTTTGGGATGTTTTAGTGTTTCTTCTACCACTCTTGGAATGTTTTATGTTTCTTCTACCTTAATCAATAGACAATTTTTGGTTTTTTTAGTAGATGTACTCTAGGAATTTTTTTCCTTTTTCCTTTTTACCTTAATTTGTAGACATTACCCCTTTTTCGATAAAAATTTATTTACTTTTTAATAAATACTTTGATTAATTGCTAATCTATTTAATATTGGTTGCATTTGTATATGACTGGTGTGCATTTGTGTATATTTATATCACTCAATTCGAGAGTTGTACAATACTAGACTTCCATGCATATCATATGTATTTGCATTTTTAATCATTCACCTACATTGTAACGTAAGTATAAAGAGAGACTTAACTCACCAATCATATATATTTAGAACTAATTAACAGTAATCACTCAGCATTTACCGGTAGGGTCCTATTTTGCATGGCAACTAGGGCCAAACATAGATGGACAAAAGATAAACAAAACGAAATGACATAGGCACGAGCAGCCAAACCCTCTCAGCTCAAAGATATACTATCACTCACGGAGAAGGTCCCTTCCTGGGGCGGTGCGATCTTAAGCATTAGAGAAAAGAGGAGCTGCTCAGAACTGAAATTACACTTAGAAAGGGGGGTGAATAGGTGTAAGGCTAATCAAATCAAAATTTAATGCAAAATAAAAATGATATGATGCAAACGATCACTCAAAGTAAGATTAGAAGCTGTATGTCCTGTGAAGGGTTTTGAACTTCCTCCTCGTGATTCCTCTAGATAAGAGTTTGAGGTGCTCAATGCAATCTTATTGTAAGAGTATAGATCGACAATAAATAAATAAAAATAAAGTAGATAAGAGAGACAAGAAATCAATCGCAAACAAAGAGATTTATTTCGAGGTTCGAGCCACCGCTCTACGTCCCTGCCTTCACCACCGTGAAGGATTTCCAATCCACTAGAACTTTCCACCAAAGAAATTACAACCACTATGGAGTACACAACTCTCCAACACACTCCTCTAATCCAGAGGTAGCGTAGCAACAATTACAATAAGCACTGGGTGATCAAAAGATCACAAACTCTCTCTTGAAAACACTTCTTTATAAAAACTCTAGAGAATAATATATAAAATTGAAGCTCAAGCTTTTGTAAGTGAAAGTTGAAAATAGAAGAGAGATTTTCAGAACCAAAACTTGAAGAGAATTTCAGTTAGTAATAGTACAAAAACTAAAACAAAAACTGAAACAAAAACTTTTTCTCAAGTAAACACAAAACTTTGAATCTTTTGCAAATTGTTGTAGTCAAAACTTCTACCCTAATGACCCCTTTATATAGGTTTTAGGAAGAGTAAACTTAAAAAACTTTTACCGGCATGAAAGAGGAAGAAATTGACCTTTAATTCAGCAAATCACGTTTTTAAAATTAAAACACGTTTTAAAACTGATTTAAAAAACAAGCTATTTCTGCCAAAACAGCAGACTCACGGTCGACCGGCCGGTCGACCGGACTTTTGAAAATTATGACCGTTAGCCTCTTCCGGTCGACCGGTCGGTCGACCGTGACAAACCAAGAGTTGGCTGCTCACAGTCGGTCGACCGGGAACGTGCACAACCCCAATTGCCAGAACTCCGGTCGACCGGGCGGTCGACCGTTCTGGCCTGTAATAGGCACGGTCGACCGCCCGGTCGACCGACCTTGGCCAAAACAATGTTTTTTGGAAAAATCATTTTGAAGATATGTAAAATTTTGAAATAATTTAGTTTGGATTTTGGAAGATAGGAAACATACATAGCTACTAGATATAAGTCCAAAACTTGATAAAAAATATTTTAGAAAATTTGAGATCCAAAATCATACTTTTAGAAAAACGTGCATTTTGGTGTGTGTGTATTTTTGAGCTTCAACAATATATACTAATTTTAAACAAAAACTATTTACAAGATGAGTCTACAAGCAGGCGTCTCTGAAAATTAATGTAGAGCAGTAATAGAGCTAGAGCCTAATATCCCATGCTTGAGCCATCCATACTTGTACCAACCTGAAATTCATTTTTGAACTTCTATTAGTACCAAATAGCTTTTATATGGTTTGTTATCATCAAAACACATAACCCGGGGATTGTAACCTTTGGACGAACAATCTCCCCCTTTTTGATGATAACAAAACATATAAGCTACTTTAAAACAAAATATAGGAGGGAGGTAAAAGCTCCCCCTCAAATGATGCACTATTATCAAAGTATAAAACATGAAAACATAAAAAAAAAACATATATGAGATAAACAAGAAACCAAAACAACCAAAATAAATACTTCTCCCCCTTTTTGTCATACATCAAAAAGGGTTAGTAAATAACCATGAAATCTCATTAATCAATAATACAAACATTTAGCTCACCACATATAAAATAAAATCTGTTAAAATCAAGTGGTTTAGTAAAAATATCTGCAAGTTGAAATTCAGTAGAAACATACTCAATATCAATATCACCTTTCTCATAATGATCTCTAAGAAAGTGATATCGAATCTCTATGTGCTTAGTCTTACTATATTGATTTGCATTTTTAGTCATATGAATAGTACTAGTATTATCACAAAATATTTTAACGTGGTCATAATGCAAATCATAATTAAGAAGAGTATGTTTTATCCAAAGGACTTGAGCACAACAAGCTCCAGCTGTAACATACTCCACATCGGCAGTTGAGAGGGCTACAGAATTTTATTTCTTCGAAGACCATGAAATAAGATAATTTTCTAGAAATTGACATGTTCCACTAGTACTCTTTCTATCCACTCTACAACCTGCATAGTCGGCATCCGAAAAACTCATCATTGAAAATTATCCGGTCTTCGGATACCATAGACCCATTCCAATAGTACCCTTAAGGTATCGAATAATGCGTTTTACCGCAATCAAGTGGGACTCTTTAGGGAAAGATTAGAATCTAATACAAAGACATACACTAAACATGATATCCGGCCTACTAGCCGTTAAATACAACAAACTACCAATCATACTTCTATAAAGTTTTATGTCTACACTTTTTAGCCATGGGAGTTTTGCTAGTCTTTGACCCTTCAAGTCTGAATTTCCCAAATTGTTGATTTTAGTTTTTAAGGAAGAAATTTCATTTTCATCAATCTTGGGAAACTTAGCTTTACATGAAACCTTGAATGCATCAAAATCCTTTTGTGTTGATAAAAGAGTGGAAGACAAATCATCTTTTTCTTTAGAAAGAATAATAACTTTATTTCGAAGAACTTCATTTTTCTTTTTCATTGTTTGACAATTTTTCTTTAAAGAATCATAATTAACTGAAAGTTCTAGAAAAATATTTAATAATTCATCTTTAGTAACTCCACTATCATCAAAAGATGGTTTAGAAATTACCTTGGGTGTGTGTGTGCCATAAAACACACGTTTGCAGTATCTACCTCCTCTTCGGATTCACTGTCTGAATCCCAAGTGGCTTTGAGAGCTTTCTTCACAAATGGCTTCTTTTGCTTCATAAAAGAAGATATCTTGTTTCTGAATTCTGGACATTCAGCCATGATATGTCCGGGTTTTCGACAGTTGAAACAAATGATTTTCTTTTCCTTCTTTCCTTGCCGTCGTCTCCTATGGTTGTATTTTTTCTTGTTGTATGCTCTTATTACATTTCTTACGAGGAGAGATGGCTCCTCATCTTCTTCTTCTTCATCGTCGGAGATGACGGGAGTAGACTTGAAAGCAATAGTCTTCTTCTTTTGTGGCGTCATTTCTTCTCTCGCCTTTTTCTCCATCTCATGGGTCTTAAGGTTGCCAATAAGACCAATGAGCTCAATCTTATCTTTATCGTTCAACTCCTTCAATGTGGTAACTTTGACTTCTCAAGACGGTGGAAGTGCACGAATGACCTTTTGGACCTTTTGATCATTGTTGATTTCATCACCTAGAGAAGTAAGACTATTAGTAATTTTAGTAAACTTTGTAATCATTTCATCAATAGACTCATTTTCGTACATTTTAAAGTTTTCATATTGGGAACGCAAGAGATCAATTTTAGCTCTCTTGACTTGTGATGTTTCCTTATGAGTGACCAATAAGTGTTCCCAAATCTCATAGGCGAATTTGCAATGAATGACCCTTGTCATGTCATCCTCATTCAATGCTAAAAGTAAGGCATTTTGAGCCTTTGAATTAGCCTCATATTCCTTGGAGGCAAGGTCGGACCAAGTGCCCTCCTCACCTATGGGTGCACTATATGGTTTGGTCACCGCCTTTGCAACCCAGCATCCTAGGGATTGCAAAAAATACGGTCATCTTAACTTTCTATATGGGGAAGTTAAGGCCATCAAACTTGGGAGGGGTCTTAATGCTGTCGGCCATCTTTATAGTGGATGAATGAAGAAATTAATAGAATGATTAGCAAATATGGATCTCTCTAAGGATGTTAAGCCAAAAAACTAGAGACCTTACTCTGATACCAATTGAAATTACACCTAGAGGAGGGATGAATAGGTGTAAGGCTAATCAAATCAAAATTCAATGCAAAATAAAAATAATGTGATGCAAACGATCACTCAAAGTAAGATTAGAAGCCTTATGCCCTGTGAAGGGTTCTGAACTTCTTCCTCATGATTCCTCTAGATAAGAGTTTGAGGTGCTCAATGCAATCTTATTGTAAGAGTATAGATCGACAATAAATGAATGAAAATAAAGTAGATAAGAGAGACAAAAAATCAATCACAAACAAAGAGATTTGTTTCGAGGTTCGAGCCACCGCTCTACGTCTCCGCCTTTACCACCGTGAAGGATTTCCAATCCACTAGAACTTTCCACCAAAGGAATTATAACCACTATGGAGTACACAACTCCCCAACACACTTCTCTAGTCCAGAGGTAGCGTAGCAACAATTACAATAAGCACTGGGTGATCAAAAGACCACAAACTCTCTCTTGAAAATACTTCTTTACAAAAACCCTAGAGAATAATATATAAGATTGAAGTTCAAGTTTTTGTAAGTGAAAGTTGAAAATAGAAGAGAGACTTTCAGAACCAAAACTTGAAGAGAATTCAGAGATTAATAGCACAAAAACTGAAATAAAATTTTTTTCTCAAGAGCACAAAACTTTGAATCTTTGCAAATTATTGTAGTGAAAACCTCTACCCTAATGACCCATTTATATAGGTTTCAGGAAGAGTAAACTTAGAAAACTTTTACCAGCATGAAAGAGGAAGAAATTGACCTTCAATTCAGTAAACCATGTTTTTAAAATCAAAACACGTTTTAAACCTGATTTCAAAAACAAGCTGTTTCTGCCAAAACAGCAGACTCACGATCGACCGGACTTTTGAAAATTATGACCGTTAGCCTCCTTCGGTCGATCGGTCGGTCGACCGTGACAAACCGAGAGTTGGCTGCTCACAGTCGGTCGACCGCCCGGTCGACCGCTACAGGGACCGGTCGACTGCCCGGTCGACCGGGAACGTGCACAACGTGCACAACCCTAATTGCCAGAACTCCGGTCGACCGTGCGGTCGACCGTTCTGGCCTGTAATAGGCATGGTCGACCGCCCGGTCGACCGACCTTGGCCAAAACAATTTTTTTTGGAAAAATCATTTTGAAGATATGTAAAATTTTGAAATAATTTAGTTTGGATTTTGGAAGATAGAAAACATACATAGCTACTAGATATAAGACCAAAACTTGATAAAAAATATTTTAGAAAATTTGAGAATCCAAAATCACACTTTTAGAAAAGCGTGTATTTTGGTGTGTGTGTATTTTTGAGCTTCAACCATATATACTAATTCTTAACAAAAAATATTTACAGAATGAGTCTACAAGCAGGCGTCTCTGAAACTTGATGTAGAGCAGTGATAGAGCTAGAGCCTAATATCCCATGCATGAGCCATCCGTACTTGTACCAACCTGAAACTCATTCTTGAACTTCTATTAGTACCAAATAGCTTTTATATGGTTTGTTATCATCAAAACACATAACCCGAGGATTATAACCTTTGGGCCAACAGGAACTCTATGCGGGCAACATGCCTACCCAAAGAGAAATGAATGCCATATGCAATCTGAGAAACGATCTGGTGATAGTCTAAACCAGTAGCCCGAAAACATTTATTATTCCTATACAACCAAATATAGTACCGCAAAGTGGCCGCAACCACAATATCTGAAGACATAAAAAACCTAGGGTTAACATGTCCCCTACACCAAGAAGACCACAATTCAGATAATCAGTGGGGGAGGGAGACGACAGAAAAGGTCCCGCAGCCCATGTCGCAGATAGGAATCACCAGGAAGCCAAATCAGGAAAAAGTGCTTCGTGGAGTCCAAGATGTTGGCCCAAAGGCCTATCACTTTAGTTTTGATGATGATCAACTCATGAAGTTATGATTACTAATGATCTTGTGTTTAATTAGTGTCAGATTCATTATCAAGATCATAGTAGGTGTGGAGCTTCAATAAAGGATTTAAAGACAAGTTGGAAGCTAGCACCGGTTGATTCACGAGCCTATGCATCAAGAACACATCTAGAGATGAGCTCGGTGGATTGCATTTGGACCAAGTCAAGAAGATGAGAAGCCTTCAAGTGAAGACTTCAAGAAGATGAAGACTTGTGTCTAGGTATAAGATTTGTGTTTTTGTTTTAGTTAAAAATGTAAAGGATAGAATAGTTGGTGGATTGCTCAAGTCTATATCACACACACACACACTCTTGATAGAACTCTTGATAGAATTGCTTTCATAAAAGAATTTTTATGACTAGAAAAGATTTTTCATTTTGGAAAAATACTACTTTGGTTTTTGGTATTTCTATGATACATATCTTTTAACCAAAACCAAGATTTATGCTTAATGTCAAAAACATAGATATTTCATATTGATTGTGTAGTGGATCATATCCATACACACTATGCTTTAATAAGTTCAAAATATCTTGTTTTTGTATTTTGAGAAGTTATGGAAAAACAAGTTTTAGAAAAACATGTTTTTAGAAAAACAGTTTTTATTTTTGAGCCAATATTTTCAAGTTACAAAAAAGTTCAAATCTATTATAACATGCCTTGATTTTGTGCAAGCATGTTTGTGTATCATTGTTTAACATTGAAACTATTTTTGTAGATTTATTGAGAATTTATGGGATTTTTATTAAGTTAAAAGACCTATTTTCAAATCCCTTTTATGAGCAGATCTGGGACTGGCTGACAGGCCAAATCGGTCGACCGGACGGTCGACCGCAGCTAGGTCGGGTCGACCGTACGGTCGACCGACGTGCACAGCCTTGTGCACGTTGTCAGCACAGTGGTCCGGTCGACCGTACGGTCGACCGCTGCAGAGAGTTCTGCTCTCTGGATTTCTGGGTCGACCGGGCGGTCGACCGGAGGCTTTAACGGTCGGAAAAATGACCGTTGGCCAGTCGACCGGTCGGTCGACCGGCAGCTCTGACAGATCCCAACGGCTATATTTTTCTGGCCTATAAATTGGGGGTTCTTGTCATTGTTTGAGGCTAAGATTTTAGGAGAGCTTTGAGCCAGTTTTACTGATACTTTTAAAGAGTTTTCTCCACAAATTTGAGTGCAAATACTTCCAATCTAAAGGGAAGATTTTATCAAGAGTGTTTAAGTGATTCTTTGAGTTTTTCATCATAACTTTCTTTCCTTGCTTTCTCACACCACACTTGAGCTATCCATTGTCTATTCATCCTATAGGTGTGTTGTAGTGAGAGTGCTCTTTAGGTGATCAAGTGTTGTGATCACCAAAGATCTTTTCTTTGTTCTTTGAGGAGACGGGCAAGTGTGCTCGTTGGTGGTTAGAGTTCGGTTGTGAACTCTTGGTGGTTTGAGGTGCGGCCTCGGCGAGCTTGTGAAGCTTGCGTGTGTACGGGACTTGGGAGTCCGAGGGATTGTAGGTGTTGCGGCACCGGGGAGAGATCCATTGGGATCTTGCATAGTGGAAAACCCTTCGTGTGTCGAAGGCGGGGATGTAGAGCAAGTGTGCTCGAACCTCGAAACAAACCCTTTGTGTTTGCGATTGCTTACTCTATCTCTCTCTCTCTCTCTTTGTCTCATTTATATCTTGCATTACTTTCATTGTCTTTACATTTACATGCTTGATATATTCCCTTGTGCTCATAATTGCTATGCTTGATTGGGATTGTTGTTAACACTAGTATTCAACCAAGAGAGCCAACGCGGCACCTCAACCCATTCAAGGGGAATCTAGAGGAGCTTATCCAGAGCCCTGCAAAGGGAATTCGGCAACACTCTTGTGTTATACATAAGTGTTTAATTAAAAGAAGTTTAATTTGGTCATAATAGATTTAATTCCGCATCATTTGTTCATTAAGTGACCATAAGATTAGCCAACACCTATTCACCCCCCTCTAGGTGTCATTTCAATTGGTATCAGAGCTAGTGCTCTTGATTTGGGTCTAACAACCTAAGAGTTAAAGATCCTCCTTTTAGGCTAATCACAATATTTTTGTACACACACACCTCACCATGGACTTCATGTCACCACCCACCTTTGACATTCTTAACATCCAAATCTGGAAGGTTAAGATGTCCATGTATCTCAAGGCCCTAGGCATTCATGTCTATCTTGCTACATTTAATGATTCTTATATTAACAATAGCAAGTATATTGAGGGTAATGCAAAAGCCCTAAATGCTTTGAAGAGTACCCTAAATGATGATTACTTATTTAAGGTTGCTAACATTGATTCGGCTTTTGTAGCTTGGAACATCATCACCTCCCTTGGCGAAAAGGATCTATATTATGCCGGGAGCGATTCGGACGTTGGAAGAGACACCTCCAACGTATGCTACATGGTCCAAGGGGATAACGCCCTTGAGGTAACTTCCGAATCCGAGGAAGATGATATTATGTCATATGATGAGCTCAATTCATTTTGCCAATTATTGCTTGAGAAATATGACATGAAAAAGAAAGAAATTAAAAATTTGAAAAAGGACATTGCTTGCATGCATAAAGAACATGACTCATTTAGAGATAACATTGCATGCTTAGAAAAAGATAACAAAAGTTTGAAAAAGAAATTTGATTGCATGCATGTAGACAATGATTCTTTTAGAAATAAACTTGCATGTTTAGAAAAGGAAAATAAAGATTTGAAAAATGAAAATGTTTCCTTGCTTTCAAAATTGAATAATCTTTGTGAAGGGAACAATATTTTGAAAAATGATATTGCTATGGTGGAACAACAAAAGGAAAGTATTTTACAAGAAAATAAATCTTTAAAAAGAAAATTTGTTGAAAAAGAAAAGGATAATGTTTTTCAAAAGAAAAAGAAAAATGATTCTTTATCTCACCATGCTTTACATGCCACAACTAATGAGATTAAGAATTTGAAAAATAAAATGGATGGTTTGAGTTCAACTTTGAACTCTTGTGCTTTTAATCATTCTAGGTTGGAGTCAATGTTTTCAAAGAAACAAACTCCACACATTCATGCACATCATAACCATGCATTTGCTTATGTTGCACAACATGATCACACTCCTACACATAAGCATACTAAGGTGTACACATGTACACATTGTGGTCGCAAAGGCCATTTAGCAAAATTTTGTTTTGATAAGAAACCTCATTTATATTTTGCTAAGTATAAAAGATTTTGGGATCCTTACGATAAAGCTACCCCAAAGGACCCAAGAAAGTATGGGTACCAAAACCCCCACCCTTTGATTTTGATGTAGGTGAGGGCTCTCACAAAACGTGAGATGATTGGTGCCTTGATAGCGGATGCAATGGACATGATGGACAAACTTTTGGATGCATTGCTATCAAGGAGATTTTGGTGGGAAAGACCACCATATTTGAAGCTTTGGAGTTGGTAACAATTTCTAAACTCCTATTTTTTTATGTTCATGCTTGTTCATCCATAATATTCATAGCATGTTCATGTTTTAAGATTTTATTTGCTTCATGTGGTATTTACATGCTTAGATGTAGAATGTATCAAACTTGCTTTTATACATATATAGTGAACTACAATTGACTCATATATATTTTTTTGAACTTCATGCTCACTTGTATCCACTTTATGCATATGTATGATCTAGTTTTGGTGATTCTCATTTATACACGTTTTTGCCAATTTTTAGTGATTTACTTCATGTATATGCATTATTAATTCAAATCTAATAAATATACATGTATACCCGTGAGTCTCTTGCCTTCATGCAAACATCTTTAATAGACTCTTTTAGATTTGGGATATGTATGTGTATTGTTAGGATTGGATTAATCATACATATACCATGAAGATTAGTGTTTTGATGAAAAATGAATTTTCGTATTTATTTGATAAACATTTTTTTATGTGACTTATGAGCTCCATTGACTATTTTTATAAAAATGCTATTTACATGATCGTTTAACACTCACACTTTTGTTAAAAATATTTTGAGCTTTATAGACCATGAGTGCTTAAATTTTTGTGTATCTAGTTATGTTTTATGAAAAACATATGATTTGATGTTACTTGAAGGATCTTTAACTAGTTATTCAAAATCAATTTAAACTAGTTATCTATTCTTCTAAGATTATCCACATGATCCTACTTTATTTCAATTATATGGATAAATTCTTTTGTTTTCTAAAGATTTGATGCTTCATGTATTAGTTTAAATGTTAGTTATTATCAACACTAGGATTTATACTTGTACATGTTATGGGCCACAAATAAATCTATTTATATTTGTGCTTGAATGCTTATTTGAACCCATTAGATGTGCTTGTATTGCTTAGTTTTGATGATCCCTACAATCTTAAACTTGTATTCGCCGTTTGGATTTGTATTATGATCATGTGCTTTTATTTCATGTATATGATTACTTTTGCCAAACTTTAAGATATACATGGATACCTCTTGAGTCATTTGCTTTTCATGCAAATCTACTTATATTGACTCAATTGTGTTTAAGAGATATGTATGTATACTTATTGTGTTATCAAAACATACATATACCTTGAAATATAAATTTTGGTGTAATAATAAATTTTTTTTAATGATTTTCATGTTTTCAAAATTTATGATAATTTGTGACTAATTTTTAAAAAAAAAAAGGAATATTGAGCTTTGTTGCTATTTTTCATAATGCCATGTTCCACATAACACTAGTACACTCATCTTTTCAATATGGACTTTATGGATACTAGAGTGTTTTTAGTGCCATGTGATTTACTTGTGTTTTATGAAAAACTTTTGATTTATTCCTTGATTGAAGGATTTCGTACTAGTTGTTAAACATTTTCATTTAACTAGTTCGAATTCTTCATATGGTAGATTATATGATGTATACACTTAAGCTTAATTTTTCAATTGGTATCATTGGATATTTTCATTTGGTATCAATATGATTCTTGTTGTATATACTCATATTTTGCTTTCCTATATATATGTATGTATCACTTTCCATTGATATAATTTCTTCATACATATATATGATTTGTTGTGTGCTTAAGCTAAAATTGATTTACACTTTTAAAGCACAAAGATTGTTGATGCTAAGCTTAATTAGAATTTTAAATTGGTATCCCATAATAAGCTTATGCATAGTATTTTTAAAATTGGTATCAAAATTCAAAATTTGATTGTTCTTCATTTGGTACCTTAAAAGGAAAATTGTGTATCTTTGAAAAACTCAAAATTTTGATTTGTAGTGTATATATGCAAGGAGAGCTGAACATCTCTTCCATATGTAGATTCGTGTTGAGTGTATTGTGTATTGAGGAGCTTAACATCTTTTCTTTATATGATACACGTGTGTAGGGGAGCTTCACATCTCCTCTTATGCATTACATAATATGTGTTATGTGAATTGGGGCTTATCATCCCTTCTTCATGTAATGCATATGTGTAGGGAAGTTAACTTAGCGTCTTCCTCTTCATGAATGTATATCGCATATAACCATTTTTTGATTGATTTGTATCACCCCTCTTTGATGACTTTGTTGATGATTGACAAAAAGGGGGAGAAGTATTTATAGATTTTATATGCATGTCTTCCTTGCTTAAGGGGGAGTAAGATTTGTGTTGATGCATATGTGTTTTGTGATTTGTTAAATGTATGGAGATAAGATTTATGATGTTATATTTACATACATGCCATACATTGCATACATATTCATGTGATTTTATTGCCATATCTATTATTGAATGTGATGCATGAGTTAAGGGGGAGCTTCTTTGAAGTTTTACTTTAATCCATGCATATATAACTCCATGAGTTTTGTCATCATCAAAAAGGGGGAGATTGTTGGCCCAAAGGCCTATCACTCTAGTTTTGATGATGATCAACTCATGAAGTTATGATTACTAATGATCTTGTGTTTAATTAGTGTCAGATTCATTATCAAGATCTTAGTAGGTGTGGAGCTTCAATAAAGGATTTAAAGACAAGTTGGAAGATAGCACCGGTTGATTCACGAGCCTATGCATCAAGAACACATCTAGAGATGAGCTCGGTGGATTGCATTTGGACCAAGTCAAGAAGATGAGAAGCCTTCAAGTGAAGACTTCAAGAAGATGAAGACTTGTGTCAAGGTATAAGATTTGTGTTTTTGTTTTAGTTAAAAATGTAAAGGATAGAATAGTTGGTGGATTGCTCAAGTCTATATCACACACACACACTCTTGATAGAACTCTTGATAGAATTGCTTTCATAAAAGAATTTTTATGACTAGAAAAGATTTTTCATTTTGGAAAAATACTACTTTGGTTTTTGGTATTTCTATGATACATATCTTTTAACCAAAATCAAGATTTATGCTTAATGTCAAAAACATAGATATTTCATATTGATTGTGTAGTGGATCATATCCATACACACTATGCTTTAATAAGTTCAAAATATCTTGTTTTTGTATTTTGAGAAGTTATGGAAAAACAAGTTTTAGAAAAACATGTTTTTAGAAAAACAGTTTTTATTTTTGAGCCAATATTTCCAAGTTACAAAAATAGTTCAAATCTATTATAACATGCCTTGATTTTGTGCAAGCATGTTTGTGTATCATTGTTTAACATTGAAACTATTTTTGTAGATTTATTGAGAATTTATGGGATTTTTATTAAGTTAAAAGACCTATTTTCAAATCCCTTTTATGAGCAGATCTGGGACTGGCTGACAGGCCAAATCGGTCGACCGGACGGTCGACCGCAGCTAGGTCGGGTCGACCGTACGGTCGACCGACGTGCACAGCCTTGTGCACGTTGTCAGCACAGTGGTCCGGTCGACCGTACGGTCGACCGCTGCAGAGAGTTCTGCTCTCTGGATTTCTGGGTCGACCGGGCGGTCGACCGGGCGGTCGACCGGAGGCTTCAACGGTCGGAAAAATGACCGTTGGCCAGTCGACCGGCCGGTCGACCGGCAGCTCTGACAGATCCCAACGGCTATATTTTTCTGGCCTATAAATTGGGGGTTCTTGTCATTGTTTGAGGCTAAGATTTTAGGAGAGCTTTGAGCCAGTTTTGCTGATACTTTTAAAAGAGTTTTCTCCACAAATTTGAGTGCAAATACTTCCAATCTAAAGGGAAGATTTTATCAAGAGTGTTTAAGTGATTCTTTGAGTTTTTCATCATAACTTTCTTTCCTTGCTTTCTCACACCACACTTGAGCTATCCATTGTCTATTCATCCTATAGGTGTGTTGTAGTGAGAGTGCTCTTTAGGTGATCAAGTGTTGTGATCACCAAAGATCTTTTCTTTGTTCTTTGAGAAGACGGGCAAGTGTGCTCGTTGGTGGTTAGAGTTCGGTTGTGAACTCTTGGTGGTTTGAGGTGCGGCCTCGGCGAACTTGTGAAGCTTGCGTGTGTACGGGACTTGGGAGTCCGAGGGATTGTAGGTGTTGCGGCACGGGGAGAGATCCATTGGGATCTTGCATAGTGGAAAACCCTTCGTGTGTCGAAGGCGGGGATGTAGAGCAAGTGTGCTCGAACCTCGAAACAAACCCTTTGTGTTTGCGATTGCTTACTCTCTCTCTCTCTCTCTCTCTCTCTCTCTCTCTCTCTCTCTCTCTCTCTCTTTGTCTCATTTATCTTGCATTACTTTCATTGTCTTTACATTTACATGCTTGATATATTCCCTTGTGCTCATAATTGCTATACTTGATTGGGATTGTTGTTAACACTAGTATTCAACCAAGAGAGCCAACGCGGCACCTCAACCCATTCAAGGGGAATCTAGAGGAGCTTGTCCAGAGCCCTGCAAAGGGAATTCGGGAACACTCTTGTGTTATACATAAGTGTTTAATTAAAAGAAGTTTAATTTGGTCATAATAGATTTAATTCCGCATCATTTACCTCACGTGTTAGGGGTTTACTGGGCAATGTCTCCTAATAAAATTTTCTCTAGATAAAATCACATTTTGAGCAACATGTTCTCTTTCCAATTTGTACTTTTTTTTATTGCATTTTTCTTTTGGAAATTTATGTATGATATTACGTTATCCTGTATGAAATACAATAGACTTTTATTTACATTTCATTAGATGCTCTTATTGAAACAATGTGAGTTTCCCCCCACTTTTGGTTTAGGGAAAAAAAAGACAAATACTCCGAGCATCATCGATGAAATTTAGTGTTGAATTTGGATTTTAGGCAGATGAAGGAGATCAAGAGGTGTTAATTTGTTATCCTAATCCAAATAGGAATCGTAAGACAAACTCTAGCTCCTACTTCAACTTGCACTGCAAGTACTAATATAAATCTTAATACTAATTGATCTCCAACTCCTGACATATAACAAGTAACAGTAATAATTAAGATTAAATTTAACAATCAATTAACTATATACTTTATCAACTCAACAGTTGTTTCAATTTGAAACACTCAATCCGAGTCCACTTCAATTTCTAACTCTGTCTTCTGACCTTGTAAATAAAGCACCTTTCCCTCTACGTTCAATCCCATATATACTCTCAAATAGAAGAAGAAGCCCTATTAGAAATAAAATTTCTGATGTTGATAATAAAACTTGAAGCAACTGCTTAATAGTATGCTATACATATAATAAATTAATCTCATGCACACACAAAACATGAGTAAAGATTTATACCTTCAGCCATGTTCAATCATATGAACATGGTAATTGCTTAACACTTGAAGTTAGATGAGCAGAATGCCTAAACACTTTATCCCTTCATGACCTCTTCTTGCCTACTCCATATCTTTAGTCTTTTTTAAAGAAGAAAACAAAAATGACAAGTATATGTATAGGCAAGGAACTCTCTTTATAACACCTTCTATCAAGGTAGTTATAAAAAAACTAATTTTTAACCATTTATATGGTTACTAATTTATTTCATTTCATTATATATAACATTTGTGTCAAATAAAATGGATGAGTCATATGAGAAAGTATCTTACAATCCCTCCTCTATCTGTCGAAGATCGATCGATCATCTGTTCATCAT
Organism: Agave tequilana; assembly: GCA_038442645.1. Lineage (NCBI taxonomy): Eukaryota > Viridiplantae > Streptophyta > Magnoliopsida > Asparagales > Asparagaceae > Agave > Agave tequilana. The sequence goes on along the minus strand of JAVJIF010030805.1, from coordinate 40,708 downwards.
CATGGCTTCCTCCTCTGTCCTCAACGTAATGTGTGTCACCCTCCTCCTCCTCCATGCTGTCAAAGGAACCACAACTTCCTCGACCGATAAGTCGAGCTTGAAGAAGAAGTCATCCCCTCTAATAAGGCCCAATGCTGCAGTCGTTGCTCCGGCGGCAATGTCACCACCATGGTCGTCATTGAAGAAGGGGGGCCTACCAAGATCATGAAGGCCCGACCCCTTCTCAACTCTTTGAGGAATCTCGACTACTGCAAGAAACATTGTTGCTACGCCCATTCATCGCCACAGCCGCCATATCATCAACACCATCCTCATGCATCTGCACCCTCGGTATGCATCGACTCTAATTTTAATTCTTTATTTATTCTTCAAAATTCAGACAAAAGAGGAAACTTGCCGTAAGAATTTAATAAAATTTCTTTAGATAGTATTCTTCTAAGACTATGTTTTGATTATTTAAAAGCGTACTTGATTGAGTTCTTAATTACCTTTTTCCTTTATTTTCTAATTTTGTTGTATAAATTTATTTTTTTAATGCATCGTATAGTAGAATAATTTATGCGGTAACTGATTTTATCTAGCTAGAAAGTATATTCGTGTGTCTACGCAATTCCTTCTTATATTTTAAGAAAAATGAAAGGAAAAAAGAATAAATTATATTTGTCCGGGATTTGTCTTTTTGTGAGTGTAGTGGTCAGTATTCGATCCCCTCGAGGTCACAACACGTGTCCAACCAGCACTTGGACGATCGCGTGACACGTGCCCATACTCAGAATATCTGAAAAAGAGTCATAATCTCATCTAAACTCCAGGCATTTCAAGTAACCAAAAAGATAGAGATAGAGTCGGTTACAAGTACCCTATCTCCAAGCCAAATCTTCGTTTGAATCTGATGGTTACAGCTCGGGAGCAGATCAACCATATTGACAATTGGATAGACCCTACAAGATAAAGACAAATACAAACTCTACCAATTCAAATAAGGATGTTCGGCTCCAATCACCTCTAAAATAAGCAGTTGAGATGGGATAGATGTTCAAATAGATGAGAACTCTCTATAATCTTATCCAATAGACACCGACATGTATAAGTAGTAGACCTCTCTAACAGGAGGGAGACGTTGAATCAATCCCATAAATACTAGCGTGCGAGATCAGGTTGTCACCATTGTAATTTTCTTTGAATTATGGTAGAATCCTGTCCTTCCCTTGCACTATGATTTTTTTCTTTCGGGTTTTCACATAAATCTATGCATTTGCTCTCGTTTGATCTGAACAATTGATCCATTAATCCATACAATTTGGTGCGTGGATAACACCTCCCAGGAATTATCTACAACATTTGGTGCTTTCATTGATATTCGAAGATCTCTCTTACTTCTAAAACCTAACCCCTCCTCAAAATAGGCTTGTATTGTGGACATGGCTCCACCAAGGAAGAACGTCTCCCAGACTATAGCCGCTGGCCCAGTCTTTTTGACAAGGAAGGGGAAAGCCGTTGAAATCGCGGAGCCTGCAAGCCGTCACCCCAACCTATCTGACATCCACATCACTAATGCTGAAGTTTCCCAGTCTTCTTCTGCCTTGCCATAGAGAGTCCTTACAGCTGCGCTCGAAAACTAATGCACCAATGAGCAACTCCTCCAAATACTTTCCAGCCTACGGAAGCAAATGATAGAGCAACAAAACAGAGATGGGTTGACTCTGTGAGGTGGTTACCTTAAAAAAAGACACAACAAATCGTGTCCAGACCAGACTCCTCAAGCAGGTCGACAAATTGCAAAAATCGTAGTCCCCCAGAACTGGTGAAGAAAGAGCTTAGGCTCCCCCATCGCCACAACATGATGGAGAAGCCGCACACACCACTGGCTCAGAGACTCACGATAGTGACGAGCGCTTTGAGAACTTTGAGCATCCCCACAGCCCGAAGTTTCCTCGCACTGAGGACATTGTGGATCTGGCTCAAAAGTTGCTCAACCAAGTTAGCCAACAGTCTCCAAAAGGAATGGAGCATAGAGAGCTGAGGCCTTCTGACTCACCACTGTCAAAGAAGATCACCACGCTCTGATTCTCGAGGAAATTCGTGATGCCTTCTTTTGATTGCTACTCGGGAGCCTCTGATCCCCTCCTTCATCTCCGTTAGTTTCAAGACAAAATGGTGATCAATGCTCACGATGACCTTCTCCTTTGTCGAGCATTCCTTTCCAATCTCAAGGGCACCGCCTACTATTGGCTCTACTCGCTCTCGAAGAATTCCCTTCAGAGTTTCGGCGATGTGACTGACACCTAGTTCACTTCTCAGAGAGAGAGTTTCAGAAAAACAACAACAATCATCTCCTCATGATTAGGATGAAACCAGGGGAGAGACTAAAAACTACATCAACTATTTCCAAAGCTAGATGGCTCTAATATACAACTGCAATGAAGACGTAGTCGCCGCTGCATACATCAGTGGGTTACAAGCCACCAACTCATTCTACAAGCATCTAGTGAAGAGTGATGTCACTAAGATGAGGGACATTCTCGTCAGAACGCAAAAGTACATGCATATCGAAGAAGCGACTTAGAGTGCGACCAATCACCCTCTAAAATAAGGACCTGAGGGTGAGAAGCCAAAGCAGCAAGCCCCCTAGAGGAAGAATTTGAGCCATAACTCTACTACTGTCCATAAACCACTCCGACACGCTCGCGAGTCAAACAAGAACGACATTGTAGAGCCTGATCTAATTTCATTCAGGACTCCCGTTGACCATGTGTTCGACGCCATCAAAGACCAGCCTTAGGCAGGCTCCAACTCGATCGCTTTCGCAAAACTCGAAGGGACCCAGATCTAGAGATTACTGCACCTTCCATGACGGGATGGGTCATCCCACCATCGAATGCCAGACCCTCCGACGACATATTCAGGATCTGGTTAATCAAGAATATCTCTGAAAATTCATCCTCAATTTGCGACAGCCCTCGAAGACTAAAGTACGAAGGGAACACCTACCACAAGATGGTCAGGCAGGCAGTGTCCTCATCTAGTGCAGGAAGGTGAATGCCATCTTTGGCACCTCTCCGATAGAATGCGCCACAGCAAAAGAAAGGGCCATTTATGTTAATAACGCCCGGAGATGACTACCCGACAATAATAATAAGCCCATCTTCATCATTAGGTAGGCCTATCTACTTCTCAGAGACCACACTTTTCATGTAATGACGCTTTGGTCATGACAATGCATATCGGTTATTGCTGTCAAAGATTACGATTGCTAGAGGGGGAAGTGTCTACATTCAGTACGGACACACCTTAGATCGGGTGGAGGACAGTCCCGAGTTGGCTCGAAAGTGTAACGCCCCGATCCTAAAGAACGGAGACGTTATGGCAACGCATATACGCGAGGAAATTACCCCACGTATACACGCTAAGCCTCAATTGTAACCTGAACAAGCTATAAATCAGAACTAAAATAATCATCGATCACTGCAATAATACATATAGTCAACCACGCATGATATCATATGAATCAAGAGTTAGAATGGTGACTGGAATAAGAACTGAGCTGATATGACAAGAATCAGGAAGTAATATGAAAGCTAAAAAGATAAGAGTACCAGAATAGAATAGGAAGAAGCTCCAGCTATTCGCGAAGCGTACCGCCTCATCAAACACCTGCACATTAGAAACAATCGTCCAATAGCTGGACGTGCAAATCCAGGGTCGTCAGAACGCGACCATAATGAGTGTGTGTGTAAAGGGGAAAGAACTCGTGCAGAAGAAACAGTGCATACATAATAATAACAGATAACTGAAAGCACTAAATAATATGATAAACACCGAATAACAACATGTATGTAGAACAAGGCAGCTAACATAACTGTAAACAACAACTGACGTTATGGTGTGTAACCTAGCATGTCACTAGTCTGGTATACAATACTGGTCATGGTTATAGTTATATATCTATCACAGTAATATAAATATACAGTCAGGTGATTAATGTCAGTCACAATATATTATAACAGTTTATTATCATTTATTATGTCAGCGAACACCAATTGTCACATATAATAGACGCATCCCATACTACGCCTACCACACATGCCAATCGATGCCCTTAAGTTATTGAAACTGAGCGGTTGGAGACATTGTCCATGCTTTAGGTGGGTCCCGTACATACCCGGGACCACGGCCTCAGTTTCCTGGCGCTGAACCAGGCCGTACCGCTAGGTACTCAGTAACAGTAACAGTAACAGTAATCTCACTGTGAAAACAGTGGAACAGTAACAGTACAGATGGGATGTCAGTCATCCCCCAGGAACCCTGCAGTGGAACCCTCAGTCGGCTGCGCAACCTGTATCCTAGGTCCACCCAAAATACAGACGCTGTCTCCTCCATCAATTTCTCCAATCCCAGTGTAAGTTGTCCATTTACGTTATTATTTATTTAATTCAGTTAAATCAGTCAATGTCCATGTTCTCTAGAATACTGGGACGATTCGATGACAGTAACAATAACAGTACAGTAACAGTAAATCAGTAATCACATACACGGTGAACAGTATCAGTAGCAGTAACAGTAACAGTAACCGTGTATACGATGAACAATAGGACTGTACCGTGGTTACGGTCAAACAATCATTTCCCAGTAACTTCAATAACATGGATAACATAACAGTAACAGTCTAGCTACTACTCAACGAACGGTCTCAACTAAAGCTGACCATAATCTCATCCATCCATGCTAAAGAGATATCAATAACTAATCCATCAACTTATAGTCTCAATACAATTCTCATGAATCACTGAGTATCAGTCCGTATCAGTGCAATCCAAAACGGGGACTATCATATCAATGAATCTGTAATTATTCCTCTCCTCAACACCAATATGTTCTAATCCTATAACCCTCAACAACTGAGACCAAATAATAACTATTATCAAACTCTAAAAATGTAGATCACTATCATAATACGTCATCTCTGATAACTGAAATAGTCAATAACTAATCATGAAGTATATAGTATGTTCTCGAGATCATCAAGTCAACATATACTGAATCATATCGAAGTAAGGGAATCATCCTCAAATAACCTATGGTCTAGAATATCTACTCTTGATACTCAACATCAACAACATATCATCTATCAGATACCAAATGCCAACAATGTCCATCTCATCTCAATATCAGTCAGGCTCCAATGAAAGGAATATAGATTCTGGGTACTTCTAACTCAAGATCAATCTAAGACACAACTCAACTAATCTAGTCATATCTGATATGTCCTCAATTACTCAACTAAATAAGTCATGTCTAATCACTGAACATCATTCAATGTAAATAACATAAGTCTAGATCAATCCCGAGTCATTACAACCAACTCATGATTCCAATAGTTCCAATCAATCGAGTATCAATACACATCACGTAATCCGACACATTAATCACCAATCCGACATACATCAACAATATCCAGTACTAGTCCTCTCACTCAAATATGCAACTCTGATTCAAAAGTATTCACAATCACCACTTCTATTAATGATCCGTCATAATATCCCCACACTCGGTATCACCACATATCATAGACATGCATCTAAGTTCTAACATGATAAGTCAAGTCATTCCATTATATATCCATCCCACGCTATCATATACATCATCTATGACCAACACATAACTCATGGGTGAAGTCCACAATCCATATGGTAACCATACACAGCTGACAGACTCAAAGTTACTCTAGTGGTCAGTATCCTTTATATCCTAACCTTTATGTTCCTATTTTTTTTTTAACCTGAACCTATTCCAAAATGTTTAAAGCATTTATGCTTGCTGGAATTTAAAACATAAATAATACTTAAAAGATGAAGACCAATAACATAAAATAACACAAGTGGCCAATCACATTCCTAACTCATCTCACTGCTACTGCCAATCCTATATCCTTGAATTCCCATAAATCCAAACTTTTCCTAGGACCACAATCACAAAAGAGACAAGCCTTGATTTGGATTTTATAAATTCTGAGTATACCCTGCAAACTATCTAACCAGTCTTGATTACAGTAGATACCAACAACTGCTAGGTCCAATAAATGATTTAAGTTGACCCACAATAGAAAGGACTAGTATCAATTGCAATGCATAACACCAAAACTCCAAAGACTAGATCAAGCAACTACAGTAGGACTTTTATTATGTTAGGATGGATGAAAACAAAGGCACTGGTGTGCATCCCTATTATTATAAACAGAGAAAGGGAGGAAGATGCTCACAGCACATCCTATGCCTTGCATGCTTGCACCATTATTTATAACACACCAATACATGCACATAAACTATTACAAAGAATGTGAGAAATAGAAAGAGAGGAGTACACTCACTCAACGAGGTAACTTGCGGCGCGCCGACGGAGGCTCCGACGGAGGCGTCCGGGGTCGCGGAGGGTGTCGTTGGATAGAGCAACTCGCCGTGAAGGGCGTGGGGTGCGCTCGCGCTCGCCGACGGCGATCAACGGCATCCCGCGGAGAGCCCGAAAATGGTTCGGAGTAGGATGCTCACACATGAAATAAAACACACATATAATTGTAAGTATATCTCACATTACACTCCCAATTAGCCCACGCACACACACATGCACATAATATAAATAAAAATGCAAATCTCAACTACACATTAAATTAATATATGCATTCATTTGCATTACACTCACAATACCAAAATGAAGAGAGAGGGAGGAAGGATAACTCACGGTTAAGGGGTTGCCATGATGGTGTTCGGCTGCTGTGGCGTGACCAAGAGAGGTGCTGGGCCTGCTCCAGGGAAGAGGGTGTTGCCGTGGCCTGGGGAAGATGGGGCGGATCTGCCACGCGGAGGGTGGTCCGGCCATGGAGCTTGTTGTGCGTTGCCAGCAAGGGGAGGCGGCCTGGAAGAGAATCCGAGCCTGCGGCTGCTGGATCTGGGGAGGTGCGGATCTGGTGATGGGGTGGGCGGCTGCTGAGGCACTCCGCCGGAGGAGAAGGGGATGATGCGGCAATACAGAGGGTGGTTGGATCTGGACGTGGGCTGTGGCCTGGGTGTTGCGGCTGTGGGTTGGGGGAGAAAATAATTAGATTTAGGTTTTTGGTTTAAGGGTTAGGATTAGAAGATAGGATTATATAGAAGGTGATATTGGGTTTCGGGTTGGATAAATAATAGGTTGGGTCTAGAGAGTTAATGGGTTTGGATCTATGTAAATGGGTATGAGAATATAGAGTATAGGCTATATGGTAATGGGCTCACATGGACTTGGGTTTGAGAAAAATATGGAACAAAAGAGAGATAATTGCAGGGGCTTGGATCAAGGGCTAATGAATAATGGGTAAATGGAGTTTAGGAATAGAAATAGAAAAGAAGGAAAAGGAAAAGAAAGGAATAAGAAAAGAGAAGAATGGGCTTACATGAAATGGGTAGTTGGGTTTGAGAAATTGAAAAAAAAAGGGTGAAAATAAATAGATGGGTTTGGGCCATGAACTTTGGGCTTGGATTGGACCAAGGCAAAATTAAAAAGAATGAAGAAGAATAAGTGACATGATAGGATGGGCTAATGGACTTGACTAATGGATGTAGAAGAGATAATGGGTTATGAGGTATAATAGACATGGATCAAGATAAGGGGTAAGAGTCAAGAATCAAATGGAAAATGGAAAAGATACTACTACTAATAATATTAACAACTAATAGAAATAAAATAATAATAATAGTTAGCAAAGAAATGTCAATGATAAATACTGGTAAACATAAAACTAAATTACTATTTACTATCTCAAAAATAACTTGCATATTTAATAATACTAATTGACAGGAAAAATAATAATTTAAGTTGAGTAAATAAAAATAATCAGTAAATCAAAATAAATACTTTAGAAAAATTAAAATACAGTATTTTAGATTAGGGATATTACATTCTACCCACCTTAATAAAAATTTCGTCCTCGAAATTTCAATAAAGCGGGGAATGGTAAAGAATCAAGGTCAAGAAGAAACAAACAAGCTTCAAACAGGGAAGGATAAAAGAATCAACAACCAAGAGGAAATACAACCAAGCTTCCACGTCGTCTCGTTGGGACACCACGATTCCGCTGCGCGCTCTGATCTTTGGTACCATCTTCAACATGAAGTAACCCATCTCAAGAGATAGAATTAGGAGAAATGAATAGGAAAGAAGGATGAAATCAAGATGGACATCTAAATCACTCTAACTGAAGTGTTGGAATCATGGATATTAATAGATCAAGAATGAAATTCCAAAGAGAGGACGATCAATTTCCAAATGGAGTCAATATTATCACGTGAATAGTATATGTATATTGCAGTGTCAACATAACTGTCTCAGGTTACAGGTAGGAACTAGGTTCTCCTTTATGTCGAACCTAGGCTCTGATACCACTCTGTAACGCCCCGATCCTAAAGATACGGAGACGTTATGGCAACGCATATACGCGAGGAAAATACCCCACGTATACACGCTAAGCCTCAATTGTAACCTGAACAAGCTATAAATCAGAACTAAAATAATCATCGATCACTGCAATAATACATATAGTCAACCACGCATGATATCATATGAATCAAGAGCTAGAATGGTGACTGGAATAAGAACTGAGTTGATATGACAAGAATCAGGAAGTAATATGAAAGCTAAAAAGATAAGAGTACCAGAATAGAATAGGAAGAAGCTCCAGCTATTCGCGAAGCGTACCGCCTCATCAAACACCTGCACATTAGAAACAATCGTCCAATAGCTGGACGTGCAAATCCAGGGTCGTCAGAACGCGACCATAATGAGTGTGTGTATAAAGGGGAAAGAACTCGTGCAGAAGAAACAGTGCATACATAATAATAACAGATAACTGAAAGCACTAAATAATATGATAAACACCGAATAACAACATGTATGTAGAACAAGGCAGCTAACATAACTGTAAACAACAACTGACGTTATGGTGTGTAACCTAGCATGTCACTAGTCTGGTATACAATACTGGTCATGGTTATGGTTATATGTCTATCACAGTAATATAAATATACAGTCAGGTGATTAATGTCAGTCACAATATATTATAACAGTTTATTATCATTTATTATGTCAGCGAACACCAATTGTCACATATAATAGACGCATCCCATACTACGCCTACCACATATGCCAATCGATGCCCTTAAGTTATTGAAACTGATCGGTTGGAGACATTGTCCATGCTTTAGGTGGGTCCCATACATACCCGGGACCACGGCCTCAGTTTCCTGGCGCTGAACCAGGCCGTACCGCTAGGTACTCAGTAACAGTAACAGTAACAGTAATCTCACTGTGAAAACAGTGGAACAGTAACAGTACAGATGGGATGTCAGTCATCCCCCAGGAACCCTGCAGTGGAACCCTCAGTCGGCTGCGCAACCTGTATCCTAGGTCCACCCAAAATACAGACGCTGTCTCCTCCATCAATTTCCCCAATCCCAGTGTAAGTTGTCCATTTACATTATTATTTATTTAATTCAGTTAAATCAGTCAATGTCCATGTTCTCTAGAATACTGGGACGATTCGGTGACAGTAACAATAACAGTACAGTAACAGTAAATCAGTAATCACATACACGGTGAACAGTATCAGTAGCAGTAACAGTAACAGTAACCGTGTATACGATGAACAATAGGACTGTACCGTGGTTACGGTCAAACAATCATTTCCCAGTAACTTCAATAACATGGATAACATAACAGTAACAGTCTAGCTACTACTCAACGAACGGTCTCAACTAAAGCTGACCATAATCTCATCCATCCATGCTAAAGAGATATCAATAACTAATCCATCAACTTATAGTCTCAATACAATTCTCATGAATCACTGAGTATCAATCCGTATTAGTGCAATCCAAAACGGGGACTATCATATCAATGAATCTGTAATTATTCCTCTCCTCAACACCAATATGTTCTAATCCTATAACCCTCAACAACTGAGACCAAATAATAACTATTATCAAACTCCAAAAATGTAGATCACTATCATAATACGTCATCTCTGATAACTGAAATAGTCAATAACTAATCATGAAGTATATAGTATGTCCTCGAGATCATCAAGTCAACATATACTGAATCATATCGAAGTAAGGGAATCATCCTCAAATAACCTATGGTCTAGAATATCTACTCTTGATACTCAACATCAATAACATATCATCTATCAGATACCAAATGCCAACAATGTCCATCTCATCTCAATATCAGTCAGGCTCCAATGAAAGGAATATAGATTCTGGGTACTTCTAACTCAAGATCAATCTAAGACACAACTCAACTAATCCAGTCATATCTGATATGTCCTCAATTACTCAACTAAATAAGTCATGTCTAATCACTGAACATCATTCAATGTAAATAACATAAGTCTAGATCAATCCCGAGTCATTACAACCAACTCATGATTCCAATAGTTCCAATCAATCGAGTATCAATACACATCACGTAATCCGACACATTAATCACCAATCTGACATACATCAACAATATCCAGTACTAGTCCTCTCACTCAAATATGCAACTCTGATTCAAAAGTATTCACAATCACCACTTCTATTAATGATCCGTCATAATATCCCCACACTCGGTATCACCACATATCATAGACATGCATCTAAGTTCTAACATGATAAGTCAAGTCATTCCATTATATATCCATCCCACGCTATCATATACATCATCTATGACCAACACATAACTCATGGGTGAAGTCCACAATCCATATGGTAACCATACACAGCTGACAGACTCAAAGTTACTCTAGTGGTCAGTATCCTTTATATCCTAACCTTTATGTTCCTATTTTTTTTAACCTGAACCTATTCCAAAATGTTTAAAGCATTTATGCTTGCTGGAATTTAAAACATAAATAATACTTAAAAGATGAAGACCAATAACATAAAATAACACAAGTGGCCAATCACATTCCTAACTCATCTCACTGCTACTGCCAATCCTATATCCTTGAATTCACCATAAATCCAAACTTTTCCTAGGACCACAATCACAAAAGAGACAAGCCTTGATTTGGATTTTATAAATTCTGAGTATACCCTGCAAACTATCTAACCAGTCTTGATTACAGTAGATACCAACAACTGCTAGGTCCAATAAATGATTTAAGTTGACCCACAATAGAAAGGACTAGTATCAATTGCAATGCATAACACCAAGACTCCAAAGACTAGATCAAGCAACTACAGTAGGACTTTTATTATGTTAGGATGGATGAAAACAAAGGCACTGGTGTGCATCCCTATTATTATAAACAGAGAAAGGGAGGAAGATGCTCACAGCACATCCTATGCCTTGCATGCTTGCACCATTATTTATAACACACCAATACATGCACATAAACTATTACAAAGAATGTGAGAAATAGAAAGAGAGGAGTACACTCACTCAACGAGGTAACTTGCGGCGCGCCGACGGAGGCTCCGACGGAGGCGTCCGGGGTCGCGGAGGGTGTCGTTGGATAGTGCAACTCGCCGTGAAGGGCGTGGGGTGCGCTCGCGCTTGCCGACGGCGATCAACGGCATCCCGCGGAGAGCCCGAAAATGGTTCGGAGTAGGATGCTCACACATGAAATAAAACACACATATAATTGTAAGTATATCTCACATTACACTCCCAATTAGCCCACACACACACACATGCACATAATATAAATAAAAATGCAAATCTCAACTACACATTAAATTAATATATGCATTCATTTGCATTACACTCACAATACCAAAATGAAGAGAGAGGGAGGAAGGATAACTCACGGTTAAGGGGTTGCCATGATGGTGTTCGGCTGCTGTGGCGTGACCAAGAGAGGTGCTGGGCCTGCTCCAGGGAAGAGGGTGTTGGCCCAAAGGCCATTATCCCAGTTATTTTGATGATAACAAAACATATTTAGTTATGTATTTAATATTTTTGTTTAAAAGGATTTTAGGTTCAAGAACAGATTTTTGACGGCTCCGCTAAAAGACTCACAAGTTTGGACGCCGCAAAAATGAAGATTCCTAAGCTATGCACAACTAGGATGCTTCGGGATCAAGATGATGATGTGAAGATCAAGACAAGATCAAGAAGACAAAGAAAACAAGATTTGTATTTTTATTTTTATTTTAGATATTTTGTCAAAGCTAGATATTAGAAGTAGAGCTATGGGATTATCACACACACACCTCTTAGTTAGGTTCATGGCTTCAAAAAGATTTTCAATTTCATTTCTAACTTAGTTTTTAAAGTGAACATGTTTGGAAATAAGCTTTTTAGAAAAACAATAGTTTTGGAAAAACATTTTTATGGAAAAACAAGTTTTTATCAAAGGGATTTTTATCAAACTATTTTAACATGATAGAAGTATGACATATGCTCATACTCTATGTTTTTACAAGTTCCAAAATTTAACCCAAGACCATAAAACCAAAACCCCAAATTCTGGTTCTGGAAATTCTGATATTTCAGAACTCACAGTAAGCGGTCGACCGACCCGGTCGACCGATGTGCACAAACTGTGCATGTCTATATCAATCGACCGGTCCGGTCGACCGAGGCACAATTGCGTTCACAGGATTTTTCGGTCGACCGACCCGGTCGACCGCCTGCCCCAACGGTCGGATTTTTGACCGTTGGCGGTCGACCGACCCGGTCGACCGGACTCTGTCAAAAGTTCTGACAGATCCAACAGCTATTTTTTCTGGCTGATTCTCTTTTGGGATTTGATACCAGCGATTTTGTGAGGCTGTTTTTGACCCCTATAAATAGAGGGTCACCTCATATTGATAAAACAACTATTGAAAAATAATTGCAAAAGATTTTCACAAGAGCTTTACAAAGAATTCCAATTCCTTTCTTTTACAAAAGATTTCTCAAAGCCTAAATTCCCAACACCCAACTTGTAGCCTATTCCTCTACCTTCTCTCTAGTTTTTGCACACCACAATCCCAAGTTCTACATCTATATCATTGGCTCTAGATTGTGCAAGTGAGCTATTTTGATCAAGTGTGATCACCTTTCTTATTGAGTGAAGTTGTAGAGGCATCGGCCTCAAGGGAGCTAGTGAGCTTCGGGTGGTGTTGCGGCATCACAAGTGTAGGGACAAGTGTGTCCTTGTATTGGCGATCCGGTGGGATCAACGATAGTAGTGCAAATCCTTCAAGTGTGAAGGCGGGGACGTAGAGCGTGGCTCGAACCTCGGAAACACATCCTTGCGTTTGCGTTTGCTCAAATTTTCTCTCAACTCTACTCCTTTAATTCTTGCACCTTTATTGTTCTATTTATTGCAAGTCTATATTTGTGCTATTTGTGTGTTAAATTTTAAATTCTGCATTATTGCCATAATTCATATAGCCATCACCTATTCACCCCCCTCTAGGTGATTTCAATTGGTATCAGAGCCTAACCCTACAACTTAGGTCTAACCACCTTAGGGAGATCCATATTTGGCTATATACATTTGTGTTGCATTTACATTTACTTGTGCATTCATGGCATCCATGGATTTTTCTAGCATTAAATCCCCACCCAAATTTGATGGTTTAAACTTCCCCATTTGGAAGGTGAAAATGAATCTCTTCCTTAAATCCCTAGGAGTTAGGGTAGCTAGGGCCATTACCAAAGATTTTATTGAACCCACTAGTGATGAGAGCACATGGTCCGAGGATACTTCCAAAGACTATGAGGCTAATGCTAGGGCACAATATGCATTAACCCAAGCATTGAATGAGGATGACCTTGCACGCATAATTAATTGTAAATCCGCATTTGAGGTTTGGAACATACTCATTGTGACTCATGAGGGAACGTCTCAAGTCAAGAGAGCCAAAGTTGACTTGCTACGTTCTCAATATGAGAACTTTTACATGTTTGAAAATGAGAGCATTGATGATATGCTCACCCGTTTTACAAAAATAACTAATGCTCTTTCTTCCTTAGGCGACAAGATTGATAATGATCAAAAGATAAGGAAGGTGATTAGAGCTCTTCCCAAAGCTTGGGAAGTCAAGGCGACCACACTCAAGGAGCTCAACGACAAAGAGGAGATGGACTTCTCCGGCTTCATCGAAAATCTCAAGACGCATGAGATGGAGATGAAAGTTAGAGAAGAGAGGGAGGCACCAAAGAAGAAGACAATTGCCTTCAAAGCCACTCCTACTAACATTGAGGAAGACGACTCATCCGAAGATTGCGATGAGGATTTCGCCATGCTCATCCGTAAGGTGGGCAAGATGTTCTACAAGAAGGGAAGAAAAAGTAACTTCCGAAGAGGGAAACCTCAAGGAAGTTTCGAGAAGAAAAGAGAGGAGCCCGGCCCTTGCTTTCATTGCAAGAAGATCGGTCACCTCATAGCCGATTGCCCCGCTCTACAAGCAACCACATCCAAGAATGGGCAAAGAAAGAAGAAGGCCTTGGCCGCTACATGGGATGACTCGGAGTCGGAATCCGAAGAGGAGCACGACGCCGCCAACATGTGTTTTATGGCACAAGGTGAGGATTCATCTAAGGTATGTCTAGAAACTTCCATTGATGATGATGATCTCACAATGGATGAACTTGCTCAATTTTTTGAAGAATTGCAACATAGGTATGAGATTTCACAATCTCATAATAAGAAATTGAAAAAGGAAAATGATGTTTGAAGAATAAACTTGAAATTTGTTTAAAAGAGAAAAATGAGTTATCTAGTTCTTTTGAAAAATTGAAAAATGATTTTGATAAGTATAAGGTAGCTAATAAAGGAAAAACCCCCATGATTTCTAGTGATAAAATGTTTTTGTTGAAATTCAAAAACGTGTTGATTCTTTAGATAAAACTTTAAAGAAATGTGCATTTGATTTTAACAAGCTTGCATCTAAATTTCCTAAGGGAGTAGCCCAAGGGAAACATGTTCATCATAAACATGCTACACATAAACATGCACACACACATAACCATGCTTTTATGTACAATAGTGGTAGAATTTTCATTTGCACGTATTGTGGCCGCAAAGGCCATTTAGAAAAGTTTTGTTATGCTAAGAACAATGTTAAGAATAAATTTGTTTGGGTTCGCCCCGGATCTAACCCCAAAGGACCCACTAAGATTTGGGTACCAAAAGAGCCACTGAATTTAAATGATACAGGTATAGGTGGATCTACACCCTCCAAGACTTAGGAGGAGGTGGTGCCCGGATGGTAGGTGCAACAAGGCTTAAAGATCATATCGTGTTTGCATCGCTATCGTGGAGGCACCTATTTTGGAGATTGCCCTTCAATTGGTAACATCTCCATTTAAAAGTTTTTTGATTTTTTGTCATGTATACATATGTATAGAATTGATAGTTTGCTTTTGTACTCTATTGATATATGCTTGTATAGAACTACTTTTCTATCATGTTGTATATGTGCCTTGTGTTAACTTCTATATCTTTTGTTTCATGCCTTGTTTATTGTATGTCCACATGTATAGTTTATAATTTGTGATAATATACTTGTATACATATACACATTATTTTCATAAATAAAAATAAACATTTGTAAAATTTCCTATTTAAGCAAATACCTTAAAGATGGCAATTGCGCACCTCAACTCATTCAAGAGGAATCAAGAGGATGAAGTTCAGAACCCGTCACTGGGTATTCGGCTTCAACATCTTTAAAATCTTTGTTTAAATATGAAAATAAAATTAAAAGGGATTGCATGAATTTTGAGGTTGTAATAACTTAATGAAGATTTAAAACCTGTTGGTGTATTCCTATATGTTTAAATATGTCATACCTATTTTGACTACAAATTACTTTAAAATTTTTTTTTGGGCCAGATGCTGTTAACAGATTTCAGGCAAAGCCGGTCGACCGACCTATAAAGCCCCGGTCGACCGACTCTGCCTGAGAAGAAATTTTTATTTCTTTCTGTTATCGGTCGACCGACTATATGTCCCGGTCGACCGATCTAGTCTGCAGAGCTCTCGGGATAAATCGGTCGACCGTGCCGGTCGACCGCTCTATATTTACAGAGCTCTCGGGTTGTTTCGGTCGACCGGACCGGTCGACCGATCGTCGATTTCAGCCCTATATCTGTCTTTTCTCTTCATTTTTTTCTCTCTCTCTCTCTCTCACTCAGCCGACGAACCCATCCCCATCTCTCTCCAAAAATTTTCTCTTTCTCTCCAATCACTCAACCGATCTCCAATTAACTTTAAACCCTCCTTAAACTCCTTCTTCTACTTCCAGATCTTCAATTTCAGGATCATCCATCCGCTGGATTCGGAGAAATTCGGATTTCTTTGCTTAGGGTTTGAGTTCTTCACAGTTAAGGTAAAAATCCAATTTTTGACTCTATTTCATATCTTGCTTTGGAATCAACTATCTATTGTCATCAATTCTAGGTTTCTAAGCATCTAGATCAAGCCCTACCTTGTTTAAAACCTAAAAATTTCATTTTTCATCATGCCACCTAAACGTTCCAGATCTGAGAAGGGAAAGGAAGTTGCACAACCTTCCTCCCATGCTCCTAGACCCATTCGCCCCTTTATAAACGATCTTGCTGCTGATCGGTATTCCCATCTCTCCACGAGGAACATTAACTCAGGGAGATTTGTTGTAATCCAAGATTTCGAACACTTGAATATTCCACACATCCTGCAGTCCAACAATTTAGTGGAATTTTGACCATCAAGGAGCAAGTTTACACCTCTCTTGTTCCTTACTTTTATGCTAATTTGAATTTGATGGTAATCGTATCACATCTAGGGTTTTAGGTAGAGACATCGACCTTTCTATCGGTCGATTTGCTAGGATTCTGCATCTCTCCACTGGTGGAGCAGATGTGTACACCCATGATCTACATGACTTTGAATTCCCGGACGGTGAGTCTGCGCTTACCGCCTCTACCTTGATCCACGGGGATGACAACCCCGGTCTAGTAAGGAACGAAGTTATGAGTAGGTACACTCTCACTGCTCAGGTCCTTGCTAAGATTACTTTCTTCAACATTGTCCCCAAGCATGGTGAGTATAGCCACGCTAGGGGTTGCGTACCTTTGATTATCTATTGCCTTCTTCGAGGCATTAAGGTAAACTTTCCTAGAGTCATAGCCTCTTACATGGCTTCTGATCAGATCCGTACTGCGGGTAGGAGCTTGCCCTACGGCATGCTTATTACCCATCTTCTTAGGGCTCTTGATTTTGATCTTTCTGCCGAAAGTCCCTCCAATCCTTTGACCAACATCAACGGAGTTGTCCTGAAGATGATGGAAGCTCAGCTGCGTAGACACGCTCCTGTGCAACCACCTATTCCTCCTGTTGGTCCTGGCTCATCGTCTGCACCTGGATCCTCTTCCTCTTCAGCCCCTGTTTTTCCTCCTGAGTTTCAGGCCCTTCTCTCTTCGGAGGTCCGCTCTCAGATCGAGGCGCACCAGGCCTGGGTCGAGAAGCGCGACGCAGCTATTCGTGCGGAGTTGGATGCTCGTGCCATTCAGGATGCTGCTTTTCGGGCAGAGATCCGGAACAACATGTCATATTTTGCTGAGTCTATGAGATTCGTGGACGTTCAGTTTCAGGCTCTTTTCTCTAAATTTGACATGCTCGTTCCTGACCGGACTCCGATTGCTTGTCGACTACCAGCCACCGGTCCTCCATTCCCTCCCAGAGCTCGTTCTTCTGTTCCACCACCGCGCACCAGAGTTGATGGCATGGATCCAGAGGAGGTTGCTTCTTCCTCAGAGGAAGAAGATGGTGGTGATAAGAAGATGGCAGAGGGCTCATCTGAGCATGCCGACGACGAGGAGGACGAGGATGCTGGAGATGATGATGATGCTGCTGAGTGACCTCCCCTTTTGATGATGTCAAAAAGGGGGAGAGTTATTTTGGGAGAGTTATATTTGTGTTTGGTTTGTGCTTGTGTTTGGATATTTTGTGATGTAGTACTTTATTTTGTGATGGACATGTAGTATTTGTTGTTTGGACATGTAGTATTTTTTGGTTTGTGCTTGTGTTTGGATATTTTGTGATGTAGTACTTTATTTTGTGATGGACATGTAGTATTTGTTGTTTGGACATGTAGTATTTTTTTATTTTGCTTTGGACATGTATTTTTTTGTATGTGTTGTGGACATGGTTATCTTTTGTTTTTATGTATCTCTTATCTATGTCATGTATGAACTCATTTCCTTCATCTATTCTATGACATGAGTATTTGGTATCATTTGTTGGCATGGAAATATGGTGTTTATCATTTACATATGCTTTCCTATATATGCATGTGTTGAGGGGAGCTTCATTTGAAGTCTCTACCCAAAATATTTTGTGATAACTACATATGTTTTGCCATCATCAAAAAGGGGGAGATTGTTGGCCCAAAGGCCATTATCCCAGTTATTTTGATGATAACAAAACATATTTAGTTATGTATTTAATATTTTTGTTTAAAAGGATTTCAGGTTCAAGAACAGATTTTTGACGGCTCCGCTAAAAGACTCACAAGTTTGGACGCCGCAAAAATGAAGATTCCTAAGCTATGCACAACTAGGATGCTTCGGGATCAGATGATGATGTGAAGATCAAGACAAGATCAAGAAGACAAAGAAAACAAGATTTGTATTTTTATTTTTATTTTAGATATTTTGTCAAAGCTAGATATTAGAAGTAGAGCTATGGGATTATCACACACACACCTCTTAGTTAGGTTCATGGCTTCAAAAAGATTTTCAATTTCATTTCTAACTTAGTTTTAAAGTGAACATGTTTGGAAATAAGCTTTTTAGAAAAACAATAGTTTTGGAAAAACATTTTTATGGAAAAACAAGTTTTTATCAAAGGGATTTTTATCAAACTATTTTAACATGATAGAAGTATGACATATGCTCATACTCTATGTTTTTACAAGTTCCAAAATGTAACCCAAGACCATAAAACCAAAACCCAAATTCTGGTTCTGGAAGTTCTGATATTTCAGAACTCACAGTAACCGGTCGACCGACCCGGTCGACCGATGTGCACAAACTGTGCATGTCTATATCAGTCGACCGGTCCGGTCGATCGAGGCACAATTGCGTTCACAGGATTTTTCGGTCGACCGACCCGGTCGACCGCCTGCCCCAACGGTCGGATTTTTGACCGTTGGCGGTCGACCGACCCGGTCGACCGGACTCTGTCAAAAGTTCTGACAGATCCAACAGCTATTTTTTCTGGCTGATTCTCTTTTGGGATTTGATACCAGCGATTTAGTGAGGCTGTTTTTGACCCCTATAAATGAGGGTCACCTCATATTGATAAGACAACTATTGAAAAATAATTGCAAAAGATTTTCACAAGAGCTTTACAAAGAATTCCAATTCCTTTCTTTTACAAAAGATTTCTCAAAGCCTAAATTCCCAACACCCAACTTGTAGCCTATTCCTCTACCTTCTCTCTAGTTTTTGCACACCACAATCCCAAGTTCTACATCTATATCATTGGCTTTAGGATTGTGCAAGTGAGCTATTTTGATCAAGTGTGATCACCTTTCTTATTGAGTGAAGTTGTAGAGGCATCAGCCTCAAGGGAGCTAGTGAGCTTCGGGTGGTGTTGCGGCATCACAAGTGTAGGGACAAGTGTGTCCTTGTATTGGCGATCCGGTGGGATCAACGATAGTAGTGCAAATCCTTCAAGTGTGAAGGCGGGGACGTAGAGCGTGGCTCGAACCTCGGAAACACATCCTTGCGTTTGCGTTTGCTCAAATTTCTCTCAACTCTACTCCTTTAATTCTTGCACCTTTATTGTTCTATTTATTGCAAGTCTATATTTGTGCTATTTGTGTGTTAAATTTTAAATTCCGCATTATTGCCATAATTCATATAGCCATCACCTATTCACCCCCCCCTCTAGGTGATTTCAGAGGGTGTTGCCGTGGCCTGGGGAAGATGGGGCGGATCTGCCACGCGGAGGGTGGTCCGGCCATGGAGCTTGCTGTGCGTTGCCAGCAAGGGGAGGCGGCCTGGAAGAGAATCCGAGCCTGCGGTTGCTGGATCTGGGGAGGTGCGGATCTGGTGATGGGGTGGGCGGCTGCTGAGGCACTCCGCCGGAGGAGAAGGGGATGATGCGGAAATACAGAGGGGAGGTTGGATCTGGACGTGGGCTGTGGCCTGGGTGTTGCGGCTGTGGGTTGGGGGAGAAAATAATTAGATTTAGGTTTTTGGTTTAAGGGTTAGGATTAGAAGATAGGATTATATAGAAGGTGATATTGGGTTTCGGGTTGGATAAATAATAGGTTGGGTCTAGAGAGTTAATGGGTTTGGATCTATGTAAATGGGTATGAGAATATAGAGTATAGGCTATATGGTAATGGGCTCACATGGACTTGGGTTTGAGAAAAATATGGAACAAAAGAGAGATAATTGCAGGGGCTTGGATCAAGGGCTAATGAATAATGGGTAAATGGAGTTTAGGAATAGAAATAGAAAAGAAGGAAAAGGAAAAGAAAGGAATAAGAAAAGAGAAGAATGGGCTTACATGAAATGAGTAGTTGGGTTTGAGAAATTGAAAGAAAAAGGGTGAAAATAAATAGATGGGTTTGGGCCATGAACTTTGGGCTTGGATTGGACCAAGGCAAAATTAAAAAGAATGAAGAAGAATAAGTGACATGATAGGATGGGCTAATGGACTTGACTAATGGATGTAGAAGAGATAATGGGTTATGAGGTATAATAGACATGGATCAAGATAAGGGGTAAGAGTCAAGAATCAAATGGAAAATGGAAAAGATACTACTACTAATAATATTAACAACTAATAGAAATAAAATAATAATAATAGTTAGCAAAGAAATGTCAATGATAAATACTGGTAAACATAAAACTAAATTACTATTTACTATCTCAAAAATAACTTGCATATTTAATAATACTAATTGACAGGAAAAATAATAATTTAAGTTGAGTAAATAAAATAATCAGTAAATCAAAATAAATACTTTAGAAAAATTAAAATACAGTATTTTAGATTAGGGATATTACAGAAAGATTCCCTCAGACCCAGTTACTTCTCTATGGATTTGATAAAAGCGAGGCGTGCTCTCTGGGAACAACTATGTTCTCCGTCCAAGCGGATCCATACAATGTTGTCACAGAGTCCTGCGTCCTTAATATTGAATCTTCCTACAACGCTATCCTCGGGAGCCTTGGATTCATATTATGAGGGCAGTCCTGTCCACTCATCTCCAACTTCAGAAGTACCCCACACCGATAAAAATGGCTGACATAAGAGGTGTGTAGACTATCTAAAAATCACTGAAGATATGTCGTTAAATGTAGAGTCCATACTTTAGATGCAAGGCTGATTAAAGCCATTGATGCAGTACCAAGACGCGGGATTCGAAGCCCGCATCTTAGCACCATAACAATGCCAAAACGCAACGCTCGAAGCCCGCGTCCAGCAGGGCTCGAGGCCCGTGTTCGGAAGGATTAATTGTATTGAGAAAGGGTTTAGAGTAAACGTTGATGTCCGTATACCGATGATCAAGAACTTCGAATGTATATGCAGGTTCACTTTACTCCTTCTGAATCACCGTTCGTAGCATAAGTTAGGACGGGTCGTATCCGCAGGAGGGTTAGCAATAGAAGCATTCAAGGTTTTATATTGAAATTTTAGTGAAGAAAAACGAAGGTTCTTCTTTGTTTTAAGAAATGAAAAGCAAAACGATGTGAAAAGTGAGTGAAAATCTTTGGTGGTTGTGTAAAGTAAAGAAGAAACGAAAATAAAGATGGAAAGAAAACGGAGATATTTGAAAAGGGAAAGTTTTCAAAAGAGAGTTTTTTAAGTATGATAGAAAGAGAAGCCATGACTAACTAACATTCTAATTTACTAACTTACTACTCTCGTTGGGTGATGCATGCCTCATATTGATTCATCGGCAATGGTGTGTCTTGCTTTGCCAAGTCCTTGTATTGTCCCATGTCGAAGGTGTTTCTCATCTAGGCTAGGCTAGTTGCCTCCTTGAATCATTGGCTCCCTAAATAGATTTTCAACAGTGGAACAAGGATGGTCACTCTTAAAGATGCTAAGAAAACATACAAGAGTCATTAGTCCATCAAAGCTATAATAAAGCGAGCATGAAATAAGAAACTTGTAATGTAGTCATTGGCATAGTGAAGTGCTCCATCTTCATGTTCCATCAAGGCACTTGTTCTAAAGACAAGCTCTAAGTGAGGCTCACATGAATCATATGGAGGGGGAACATAGCATTTGCAAAGAATAAAAAGCAACTCATCTTCATTGGAGGTAAGATAGACTTGTAGTTTGCAAGACTAAAAAGAAGAAAGCATCCAATGAATCATATAAAGTAGCAATCACCCAAGAGTTAGTAGTTAGTAAAATTAAAAGTTAGTTAGCCATGTTAATGAATTAGCTAGACATGGAAATAAAGAACAAGCAATAGTTCATTGTAGAAGTTAAATAGAAGAAGGTAAAAGCTTTAAAGAAAATAGTGCACTAGAACAAGAAAAGATTGGAAGATTGAAAGCTTGATCCTTGTATTGCGTTGTCATCGTCTCCAATTACAAAGGTCACTCACTCTCACTCTCTCTTTTCTGGATTCTAAAAGGAGAAAAAGAAAATTACATAAGAGACTAAAAGAAAAACCTAGAGAAACCCTAATAATTTTCCTATAAACAATGCTCTTTTCTCCTCCCCGATTACAGATGCCCTAGGGGTATATTTATAGTCTTCATGAGAGGAGGTCATCCCACCTCAGCTCCGGATCAAACGCTGAAGTAACGGCCAGAAGATTGCCGCGGTTCCGCGGCAAGTGCCGTGTTTCTGCGGCCGTTTCTTGGCCGCTGCGCTAGCGGATTTTTTGTGCCTTTCTGTTGTATCTCGTATCCCCAGTTGGATCTTGTAGAAACTAAGAATACGCTTTGGATCTGTTCAGACTTGGGCTTTTCTCTTGTGGGCTTCTAAATGTTTCTTTAATTCCTCAAAATTCATAATTGTTGGGCCTCCTTCTCCATTAAACATTGGACCTGAAAAAGAGAGAGAAAAAAGCAGTAAAAAATCCAATATTTATTCAGATAAAGCATAGCATGGTGGTAGAAAATGATGCATAAATGACTCCAATCAGCCCGCGTCCAGCATCACGTCAATGAGGAACGCAGAGTTCAAAGCCCGCGTCACAGTGCCCAAACGCGAGGTTCGAGGCCCGCATTCAGTATCATCTCAATGGCTAAACGCAGAGTTCAAACCCGCATTTCAACTGCAAAGTGAGCTCTGCGTCTCAATTGTAACTGCCTTCATTACTGGGTCAATTACTTCCCACGTAATGAGGGGAGTTAACCCCTATTATAGAGGGTTTTTAGGGGACAATATTACCCCTAAACCCCCTATAAATAGCTAAACCTGCTATTGAAAAGGGGTTGGATATTTAGCTGAGGGGTATTGGCATATTCTGATTACAATGAGTTTAACTCTTTTACACAAACTTGCTGTGTTTAAGTTTTGCCTAAATCTCTTTGAGATTTTATTTGATAGGAACTGTGCTACTCCATCAGTGATCCAAGGAGAAAACTCCCAAAGGAGCTTGATGTTCACCCGGTCAACGAAAAATAAAATTTACTTTCCACCGCTACGCAAAGAACCCGGCATTAAACAAAGAGAAGATTTGAGCTTGGATATCTTCTCTCTCTTATAATTTGAATTTTTGAAATTATTGTAATCTTTCATTGATTCTAGGAAATTTTGCAATTCATATTTTCAATTTTTCGACCCGAACAAGAGATGGCGACTCCGATGGGGACTACTTTCTTAACTGACCAGCAAGTTGTGGCGCAAGGTGACGTCAACTTCATGGGAAAGACGGTTGAGTCACTTGTCCTGGAATTCGATCTGGCAAAGGACGAGGAGTTTCTCTCTTCTGGCTCCAAGAGCCCCAAAGTGACGCGGCAATACCGCAGGGTCTCTTCAGAGATCCGCTCTCAAGTCTCTTTGGAGACTTCTCTAAGAACGACTTGGGCAAACAACGTCGTTTCTGGACGCATCGTCCGCATGGCCTGCGTCAATGTCTCCCCGAGACCCTCGAGGCCGACGAGGATGAAGGCCAATCCCGCCATACCTCTCCTCTCCAGATTCCTCAACTCCAGGTTATCAGGGGTCCCCAACAACCAGTGAAGAGTAACCGAAATGTTAAACGTCGACAACAGATGGAAGAAGCTGAAAAAGCCATCTATTCCGCAGACACAAAACGCGGGGCTCAAGCCCGCATTTCTTCTGAGCAGATCCAGACTCAAAAACCCGCATTTCTATATCAAAATGCAGAGCTCATGAGGTGTGCATTTCTTGAGTTTCACCTCAGAGATGCGATATTCAGCAATGCGAGGTTCGCGTCTCTTCTCAAAGAGACGAGACTCACGTCTCTATACCAAAAAGGGAAGCTCATGAAGTCCGCGTTTCTGAAGCTTCACCTCACAGACGCGAGGTCTGCGTCTCTTCTCAAGGATACGAGACTCGTATTTTTGTTTCAAAATGTGAGGTCCACATCTCCTCAAAGATGCAAGACCCGCATCTTAAAGCGCGAGGGCCGTGTCTCTTCTGCAGAGAATGAGCCTCGTGTCTCCAACTCCAAACGTGAGCCCCGCGTCTCTGAGACCTGCGTTTCAGAGTTAAGCATAAGACTCACGTTCACTCCCCGAGGGCTAAGGTCAGGGCTGAACCAAAAAATTCTCATCCTTAGAGACTCGAGGCTGGTCTCATCGATCCCCTCCAATGGATCTAAGAGACTACTTGACAAAGAAAAGGAGTATTCATCAAATCAGTCCACAATGAAGCTGTGAATGGCTCATTACAATGGTGCTCTCTGAATGCCACTGCAGCTCACATGTAAGCAGACAGTCGGTATTCAACTGGTTATCAGCAGCATCAGCTTCTGGTTCGGTCAAGAGGCGTCGCACCCGCACAAAGAGAACCTTCTCTGACACAGAATATCCTGAAGTTACTGCAAACATGGTGAGTCCAAGCATTACACCAAACAGGACTAAGGGGAAGCAACCGATACTCAGCTCTGACGAGTCTGATATTGAGCCGGAAGGAGTATACCAGGATACCCGTACTAAGACTGGTACAATAGCCCCAATGGACTATAATGCCCTAGCCAGGGGCATTGAAATAAGCGAGGCACACTCTGCCATCATGGAATCACAGGCCTCAAACTCTTCTGTAGAGAAAGAAGCCTTCACGTACATGGTGGGGACTCCTGATGAAATAGCCAGGTGCTTTGAACAGCAAGCCCAGGTTCAGAGGGAGAAACTCGATATAATCTGTGCCTAATAAGAATCTATCGATGCCCTCAAGCAGATGCTTTCGCAATTTCTTGAGGATAAAAAAAGAAGCTAAAGATCAAGACTCCTTTCAAGAAGTCCAAGGAAAAACGGAAAGAAGGGGAAAGCTTATGCTCTTCAAAAAGCCTCTTGGACTTGAATCCCTTCAAGACCCTGAGCCTAGCCTACTAGTGGGCTATTTATAGGCTCAATAGGGAGTTATGATTTCCTTGATTGTCTCCTCTTAATGAGGAATCATGGGTGTAACTACTCATTAATTTCCCCCACTAACTTAATGGTGTAGTTACTCTCCTTAGATGAGGCTAGCCATTGGAGGCGAGGCTAGCCTCCTCATGCAAGGCCAGCTAGTTGGAGTCGAGGCTAGCCTCCTCATGCAGGGCTAGCCTCCTCATGCAAGGCTAGCCAGTTGGAGCGAAACTAGCCTCCTCAGGCGAGGCTAGTCATTGGAGGTGAGGCTAGCCTCCTCATGCAAGGCTAGGCAGTTGGGGCAAAGCTAGTCTCCTCGGGCGACACTAACCAGTGGAGGCGAGGCTAGCCAGTTGGGGTGAAGCTAGCCTCCTCAGGCGATGCTAACCTTCTCATGCGAGACTAGCCAATTGAGGCGAGGCTACCCCCCTTATGCAAGGCTAGCCAGTTGGAGGCAAGGCTACTCTTTAGCGTAGTTGTGCCAAGCTTCAGGAGAGGCTACTTTTCAGCGGAGTTGTGCCAAGCTTCAGGTGAAAGTAGAAGTTAGCTCTCAACAGAGCCGTGTAAAGCTTCAGGTAAAGCTAGAAGCTGTAGGTCACCTAGAGGGGGGGTGAATAGGTGACAAGGTAATCTAATGCAAAAGAAATGCAGAATTAAAACTAATTATGCAAACTAACACTACTATGCTAAACATACCAAGTATAACCAAAGAGTGTAGCCGAATTTCTCGTGAAGGGCTCTGGAACTACTCCTCCAGATTCCTCTGGACTAAGAGTTGAGGTGCTTTAATAAGCTCTCTTAGTTGAACACAAGTGTGGGCACACACAAACTATATCTAGCATATGAATATGAATAATGTAAAGCAATGCAATATATAAAGAGAGAAAGAGTTGAGAGATAGTGGATCAAACGCAAACACAAGATATGTTTCGAGGTTCGAGCCACAACTCTACGTTCCCGCCTTCACACAAAAGGATTTTCACTATGTCTACATAGGACCTTCCATAAAGGGACCTCCACCGAGGAATTATAACTCTACACTGGGAGTACACAACTCCTCTCTCTAACACAAACCTTTACACAAGAGGTGGGAACCTAGCCAAGCACAAAGGAAGGGAAAATACTTAGTGATCATAAAGATCACAAACAATCTCTCTGGTGATCTTGAAAAATCACAAATAAATTTCTCACAAAAATAAGATCCTAGAGATAGAATTAGAATTGATTGGCTCAAGTATGTGAGAAATCAAAGTATTTGAAAATAAAACAACAAAGAAAATACTTGGAAAAAAACTTCTTAATGGATATATAAAATGAAGAACAAAATAGAATTCCCAAAGAATTGATTTTCTTTGATTTTTCGAAACTTTGAAAACAAATAAAGATAGAGATTTTAGCACTAAAACTTGTTTTAAAAACTTGCTGAAAACTTAGTAGAAGTGAAAAAAATTTGCTCTCAAAAATCTTAGTTGAAACTGGCCTCAAAGGAGCCATATTTATAGGGTCTGAAAATATAGCTGTTGGGGTCCAGATTAGGTCAAAACTGCCTGTCAGTCGACCGCCCGGTCGACCGGCCAATAGTCATATTTTTGACCGTTGGGGCTATCAGTCGACTGGTTGGTCGACCGCCCTAAGGCAAATTTGCCTATCGATCGATCGCCCGATCGACCGAGGCCAATACCAAAGAGTGAACTCTCTGGTCGGTTGACCATGCGATCGACGGTCGACCGGGGCCAGATCCAGAGAGCAAGCTCTCTAGATCGGTCGATCGTCCGGTCGACCAGCCCTAGGCCAAGGCAAACTGTGCACGTCTGTGCACATCGGTCGACCGCCCGTTGATCGAGCTCTGGCCTGGTCGACCGATCGGTCGACCGCCAGAGGTTTCAGGCTGAGTTTCTTGGGTTTGAAAACTTAGTCTATTAAATACCCATAAAATCCCATAAAATCACATAAAATCTACAAAAATAAGTTCTTATAAATATTTGAAGAATATATATGTGTGACTAAAATTTAGCACATATTTTAAACAATTTGAACTATTTTTGTGATATATAAATTATGCTTTAAACCAAAAATCAGTATTTTTCAAAACTTGAATTTTGAAATAAAAATTCGTTTTCTCGAAAACTTGTATAAATATAAAAACATGATATAGAAATAGTTTTGAAGCATATTGTGTATGGATAGAATCCAATATACATATAAAAGATATATTTATATTTTTGACATAAAATGTCAAAACTAAGTTTTGTTAAAAACAAAACTTGAAACCATGAACCAGATATACATCCAAGTAAGTTTCTAAATATTATAAACCAAACAATGTATATGGATGAATCCACTATACATCTAAACCATGTAAACTACTTTAGATGAAATCTATTCATGAAAACAGAAGATATATTCTTGAAATTTCAAAATGGTAAACTAAAATCAAAAACTATTTATCTTGTATGTGTGTGTGTGTATACATGAGCATATCAAGACTAACTATCTTTACACAAGATCTAGAAACAAAACAAAATAAAATAAACTAAAGTCTTCTTGTAAAGTTCCTTCTCCAAGTCGACTCGATCCAAACACGATCCAAAGAGCTTGACACCAACCGAGTGCTAGATGCGATCTTGACGCGTGGTTGGTAAAACTAAGGTATATGATGTTAATTGCTCAAGGATCAGGTATTTAAAAGATGATTTATGGTTTAGAGTTCACCTTTGATCTTGTTTACTTCGATTATGAGATTATTATACCTTGTTCCAATCTTTCGTTATAGCAAGTAGCTATATCGAGTCGTACCACAAGGAGAGCAAGCGTAGAAGCTTCACGATACTAGTGAGACAAAGAAACGATACCTCTTCTTTGTTAATTACACAAGAGCAAGCAATGTACAAGAAATGGTGGCTTGGTAGTGCATTGTAAAAAAGAAGTGAAGTGAATGAAGTGTATTGCAAGAATAAAGTGTGATGAAGTAAAGAAAAGAATACTAGAATAAAATGTGTAAACTCTTTTGATTAGAAATATGCATGGCTAGCATTACTACACCTCCTTGCTAACATACTAACTCTATTGTTGATTGCAAGATTGTCTCATCAAGAATCATAGACAATTGAAGGTAACTTGCATGTTCAAATGTGGTATTCCTTCTTGAAGACTAGTGTTCCTTTAGTTAGTTAACTAGAAGCCTCTTCTTGAATCTTAGGTTCTCTTACTAGGTGTACAATGAGGAACTATAGGCTTGATACTCAATTAGTGCAAAGGTTAGAAGAATCAAACTCTTTTGGACTTCAAAGCTTAACTACAAAGTTAGCATTGAAGTGCATGAGTTGATCTTGCTACACAAGTGACACAACCATGGTATTCCATCCTTTTGATCCAATCAAATGCTCTTTGTAAGAGACACACAATTCATCTAGAGATCTTACAAGCAATCACCAAAGGATACATCAATACTTCATTGGAATTCACAAGAAACATAGAATCATGCAAGAATTGAAGTATACAATCAACTAGAGCTAGTAGTAGCTAGGTGAGTCTTAGCTAGCCATGCAACTAGAACTTAGCCCTCCATTACACTTACAACAAGCTAGAATTCTCCATGAAGTAAAGATCTAAGCAATTAAACTAAGACTAGAATTGAATACAAGAAATTAAAGCACAAGAAGAGAAAGCATACTCAAGTTTAGCAAATAGAAGAAGAAAGCTCCATTGATGAATCTTTGCTTCAAGATTGTCACAAGTCTTGATTACAAACTCTCAAAGTGAAGAACTCTCTCTCAATTTGGCTACAAACTCAAGGAGGAAAGAGAGAGAAGCTAAAAACCTAAAACAAAATTACAACTAATCCAAAATTTTCCCTCTCCTTTCACTGGGCTCGTGCAGATCTCTGACCAGCTATTTATAGGCACTTTTGAGAATCCCATGAAATCTTAACCGTTGGCACGAAATCCGAGGCTCAACAGCCCTGGGATTGCCGCGGATTGCCGCGGATCTGCCGCCAGATCTGGGCCGTTGGCTCGGATCTTTCTGGTGCGATCTGGTGGTTAGGTTGTTGGCCACGTGGACTGGTTGGATTTTGCAGTTGGCGCTCAGATCTTGGTGAGATCTGGTTTGATCTTTGGCTAATTTTTAATTAACCCCCTTAATTATCACTAATTAAGGTGGTTAATTACTTTTCTTCTTTAAAGTGGAGATCTGCAAAATTAGAGAAAACATGGGTTAAAAATCATATTTAATATACAATATGCAAGGTATAAAGGTGGTATAAAATGCAAATATGTGTAACAATCACACCCCCATACCTAGCTTTTGCTCGTCCTCGAGCAAAAATAAAAGAAAAAGAAAGAAAAAAATCCTAACTAATTATTACACCACTTTCGTAGGTGACACGATTGCACTGAGCACGTGCAACAAGCCGTTAAACCTCTAGGTTACCCTAGAGGAGGAGTGTTGTCTCCTGAGGGTTTTCAGCGGATTACACCCACAAAATCCAAAAAGAAAAATAAAAGGTTAGTGAAATTTTTGATCCATGCTTTAAAGATTCTAAATTGACCTATAGGTTTCAGGTTACTCTTAACTTTTCATTCTTCTTATAAGTATCTATTTAGAATTTTGTTTTCAGCTTAGGTTAAGATTTTGGGGAGAAGATCAAAAACCGGATTTTGCATCAATCCTAGGATATATATATCTATAAATATGAAGGATCTCTCTCAGACTAAGTTCATTTATTTACTTATATACATAACAATTTTTTTATATGTGTATATACAATTTTTATTTATTTACATTTCCTTATCATCCTTAGGTATCCTAGTCTACCCATGTAGCGAGCTTCTTACCGATGACTCCCAAACCAGATGGTTTTAGGGCACCAGATGAGAATACATCCCTCGGGTTCGAAGACTCGAGTAAACTAAGTACTTAGGATTTTAAGGACTTAACCACCTTTAGGCGTGACCGGTAATGCTTCTTGAGGCACGACTGACCAGCTTAATCAGTGGCTAAGTATTATTTTTTTCTTTTTTTTTTTTTTTTTTGACCACTTTTAGGCGTGATTGGCAATGCTTCTTGAGGCACGACCTACCAGCTTAATCAGTGGTTTTTTATTTATATACACACATTTTTTTTTTTTATATATATATGTGAATAAAGTCACAAAGTCTTTGATTAATCCCTCAATATGTTGAATATATATATCCTAAAGAAAGAATTAAAATCTAGTAATTTTCTAATCCTTTATTACTTAACCTAAAAATCCAACAAAATTCCTCTTTTCAACTTATAATTGGAAATCTTAGTTAAGGTCTTCCTTAATTCCTAAATTTCAATTTAGATTCTTTAAACATGGATCAAAGAATTTCTTTCTCTTTTTTTTTTATTATAATTTTTTTATTTTTCTAAAAGAAAGGTAAAATCTAAAAAGAAAGTGAAAAATCTATAAGAAAGATAAAATCTAAAAATAAAAGAAAAACCTAAGAAGAAAGTAAAAAAATTCTAAAAAAATAAAAAGGCCTAAAAGAAAAAAAATCCTATGTTAGTATATCTACCCCCCATACCTATCTCATGCATTGTCCTCAATGTATGTGAGATAAAATGATGCATGAAATAGGTAAAGGTGAAAAGTCACTCCCTCGTCCTTTTTGGACCCGCAGTGGTACTGGGTCCAGCTGATTATGACCTCCTCAATGTCGCCTCAATAGTATCTAGCCTAGAGGATTGCTCCTCCAACCTGGAAGATTGCTCCTCCACCTTCTTTCTCAGCCTTACTTGCCCTCTAAATATCTTCTTCATGCCTTTCCAGATAGTAGACATGAGGGCTTTTGGTTCAGTTGGGGCTCCTGCCTCCAGAATTGGGGCTCATCTTCCACCTCTAAGCTTTCCTCTGAAGAGGACTCCACAGGTACAGTCTCAGGCATGACACTGGGTGTCCAGAGTGCCTGCAAGCAACTATTGTAGGCGCTTGTGGGTCTCTCTAGCGTAATCATCACTCGGGCAAATGTCGAAAAAATAGCATCTGACATGAAATGTCGACACAGACGTGTAATTAATATAGCATGAGAAAACTTTGCACCCCGAGTGCGAGAGGAATTTTCGATAATGGACCGGAAGATAGTACGGTTCAAACAGACCGTGTGGTTCTGTGTCATCAGGTCATGAATAATCTGAAGCACAGGTCTGTTGAACGAAGGTGAAGTGTGATCTAGCCCAAGAATATTTCGTTGGATCCAGCGTCCAACGCAATGAATGTTCCTAAATGTAGATTGGGCTTTGAGCCCACGATCCAGGATAGTGCAACGTACACCCATAATGGTTAAGTAATCAATTAAGGGCAAGGGTTCGCTAAGTTGTGGAATAATGGGGGCATGAGTGATGTGTTCAAGTAGTGGAAGTGTGACCCAGATGTCACCAAATGGCATGTGAGAGACAAATTGGTAAGGGTCATGACTCATAGAAGCATAATCTATAGAATTGTAAAATGTGTTCACTAGATCCGGGCAATAAAAAGCTTCATGGTCATAATGATCAAACACCAAATTGTACCAATTCCAGGCGCGGATTCGATCCACGAAAATATGCCCATATCCACCATTGTCATTAAAAAGTGCAGAAAAATCCCTCTCCACATATAGATTTGGTGCCATAATTGCTAAGAACAAAATAATGCAAAGGATTTGAGAAGAGAAATTGCAAACCACCCCCGGAGATCTTGGGGGGAAATCCAACAGAGTAGTGCAGACAGCACAGAAAGGCCTCTGGAAGAAGAAGATGTCTGGATCTGTGTTCAGCACTGAAAATCAACCAGAATGAAGCTTTCCGGCGCGCCTGAGGTGACAGAATGGCCGCAGATGGGCGGCAGGGCGCGGCAATTTGGAGGAGATGTGGGATCAAATTTTTGGAGGAGGTTGGGTTTGGGAAGAAGATCTCAGATCTGAAATCACTTTCTCTGGTGAGGAAGGATGAAGTGAGGAGGAGATGTTTAAATAGGGTAGGTAAAAAGTGGGATGTACAATTTTACCCCTAGGTCAAAACTTGAATTACCACCTTGGTCAAAGCATTTTGAAAGATGAAAGGAATCCTAGGGAGGAAAGAGAAACCTAGGGATGTGAAATTCTTTTCATGCACAAAAATCCCAAAAAATTTTTTATTTTTTATTTTTTTATATTATTTACAAAAAAATGTAAAAGAAAAATATTAACAAGTGGTGGTCCCAAAATGATTTTCATGAAAAATGCATGGGAAAATATACAAATGGAAAGGTCACAAATAAACTGGGTCATAAAGACCCAGTTCGTGAACGTCTTGTGACAATGAATCTGTGGTAAAAATTGCTTTAAGCGTTGTCCGTTTACAGTGAATATATTGCCATTGGTTGGGTCAAGAATCTCTATAGCTCCATGGGAAAAGACAGTTTGAACGATGAACGGTCCTGACCACCTGGTACGCAGTTTACCAGGGAAGAGGTGGAGTCGAGAATTATAGAGCAGAACCTTTTGTCCGACAACAAAAATCTTCCTGTGAATGGACTTGTCGTGAAACAGCTTGGTCCTGTGCTTCGTAATCCGAGCGTTATCGTATACTTCATTTCGTAGTTCCTCCAGCTCAGATAACTGTAACTTCCTGAGAACACCAGCTTTATCCAAATCAAGATTTAGTTGCTTTAAAGCCCATAGTGCACGGTGTTCTAACTCAACGGGCAAGTGACATGGTTTCCCAAATATAACTCGGTACGGAGACATACCGAGGACAGTCTTGTAGGCGGTCCTGTATGCCCATAAGGCATCAGTCAGTTTGACGGACCAATCCTTACGATTCTGTCCTACGGTCTTCTCCAGAATGAGTTTTATCTGTCTGTTTGTTACCTCAACTTGCCCATTGGTTTGAGGATGATAGGCCGTGGACAATTTATGAGTAATGGAGTATTTCCGCATCAAGGCTTCAAAAGTTCTATTGCAGAAGTGACTCCCATTGTCGCTCAGTATCGCACGGGGGCTCCGAAGCGTGAAATGATGTACTCTCTTAAAAATTTAATGACAACTTGGTTGTCATTAGTCCGTGTAGGAATCGCTTCAGCCCACTTAGAAACATAGTCTACAGCTACCAAGATGTATTGGTTGCCATAGGACAGAGGAAAGGGTCCCATGAAATCAATGCCCCAGAGGTCGAAGATCTCGACTTCCAAGATGGGTGTGAGGGGCATCATATCTTTTTGAGTAATACGACCCATCATTTGACATCTGTCACAAAGCTTGCAAAAAGTATAGGCATCCTTAAAGAGAGTGGGCCAGTAGAATCCACTCTGAAGCACTTTTTCCGCAGTTTTCCGTGGACCAAAGTGTCCACCGCAAGCTAATTTATGACAGAATGTCAAAACGCTCTGGTATTCATCCTCCGGAAGGCATCGACGAATAATTTGGTCAGGACAGTATTTAAATAAATACGGCTCATCCCAAAAGAAGACATTTGTCTCAGAAAACGGTGTTTCTCTTGTCCTGACCAATGGGAAGGAATTTGCCTGGTAGCAAGGTAGTTTACAATATCAGCATACCAAGGCTCTCCACTTAGCACAAAGATGTGCTCGTCAGGAAAGTTCTCGTTAATCGGTACTTTCTCATGGGGTGCGTTCGGTATTCTTGACAAATGATCCGCAACCACGTTCTCAACGCCCTTTTTATCTTTTATTTCCAAGTCAAACTCTTGCAAAGAAGGATCCATCGAATCAATCTTGCCTTTGCGTCCTTCTTTGCATCAAGTACCTCAGGGCAGAGTGATCAGTAAAAATTATGGTCCTGGACCCTAGCAGATATTGTCGGAACTTCTCTAACGCAAAAAACAACTGCCAAAAATTCTTTTTCAGTGGTCGTGTAATTAAGTTGGGCATCGTTAAGCGTTCTGCTAGCATAGTATATCACGTGCTGCCTGTTTTCGATACGCTGTCCTAAAACAACGCCTATCGCAAAGTCAGAGGCATCGCACATAATTTCAAATGGTTTGGTCCAGTCCGGTGCAGATATTATTGGTGCAGAAGCAAGTCTATCCTTAAGCTCTCTCCACGACTTTCGACATTCTTCGTCAAAGATATAGGGTACATCTTTTCCTAGGAGATTTGTCAAAGGTCTCGCAATGTTGCTAAACCCTTGAATGAATCTCCTATAGAAACCAGCGTGCCCTAAGAAAGATCTAATGTCCTTTAAACATTGTGGTTCAGTGAGCTTGGTGATAACCTCCACCTTAGACTTGTCTACCTCGATTCCAATGCTCGATATCTTGTGCCCCAGTACAATTCCGTGCTTGACCATGAAATGACACTTTTCCCAGTTAAGTGTCAAATTCTTTTCCATGCATCGTTGCAAAACCAGCTTAAGATGGTACAAGCACTGCTCGAAAGTATCCCCATAGATTGAAAAGTCATCCATAAAAATCTCTAAAAATTTCTCCACCATGTCCGAGAACAAGCTCAACATGCAACGTTGAAACGTTGCTGGAGCATTGCAAAGACCGAAGGGCATCCTACGGTATGCAAAAGTTCCGAAGGGACAGGTGAAAGTCGTCTTTTCTTGGTCCTCGGGAGCGATTGGGATCTGATTATATCCTGAATATCCATCCAGGAAACAATAATACTCATGCCCCGCCAATCTCTCCAACATCTGATCAATGAACGGAAGTGGGAAGTGGTCTTTACGTGTGGCGGCATTCAGCTTCCTATAATCAATACAAACTCGAATCTTCGTTGGAAGACGTGTTTGTATTAATTCCTTGTTCTCATTTTCCACAACAGTAAAGCCAGCTTTCTTTGGCACAGCGTGAACAGGACTAAACCATTGACTATCGGATATGGGATATATGATCCCATTGTCTAATAGTTTCTTTATCTCAGATTTAACAGCTTCTTGCATAATAGGGTTAAGTCGACGCTGTGGATCTCTTTTCGGCTTGGCATCTTCCGTTAAGTGAATCCTGTGTTGAACAATAGTAGGACTAATCCCCTTAATATCAGCCATAGTCCAGCCAATGGCTTCTTTATTCTCCCTTAGCACAGTCAGAAGGTCCTCTTCTTGTTTTTCCGTGAGATTAGATGCAATGATAACAGGAAAAGATTCCTTCTCACCCAAGTACTTGTACTTGAGATGGCCAGGAAGAACCTTAAGCTCAATAGAAGGGACTGGATCTATAACAGGGTTGCTCATGGTGCAAGGGAAGAACAGGGTTGGAATTCGTAGTCCTTTCAACATCTGATTCAACAATCTGGTCAAAAGTTAGGTCGTCAGCTTCTAACTCAAATTCCTCTTCAGAATCATATTCCACCTCCTCCACGTGTTCACTGGTTAATCCCTCTATCAAGTTAACATCAAAAGAGTCATTCTCCACATCCCTTGGCTGCTTCCCCAGATGGAAGACATTCACCTCCTTCGTCATATCTCCGAACGTCAGCCGCATCGATCCATTTTGACAGTTAATGATTGCATTCGCTGTGGCTAAGAAAGGACGTCCTAGAATGACAGGAGTTTGCGCTCTGTGGTTTTGTACGGGCTGTGTTTCTAAAACAACAAAGTCCACGGGGTAAATGAATTCCCCCACCCGTATTAAGACATCCGTAATTTCCCCTTGGGAATCTTAACAGAGCGATCAGCCAGCTGAATAGTCATCTGGGTAGGACGAAGGTTGCCTAACCCAAGTTGCTGGTATACGGAAAAGGGAAGAAGATTGATGCTTGCGCCCAAGTCTAGCAAAGCCCTATTTACTGTGGTCTGCCCTATGATACAAGAGATGGTAGGGCTCCCTGGATCCTTATACTTTACAGGGATTGGACCATTAAGCAATTCACTCAGATTGGAAGCCAAAAAAACTTTCTTAGGGACATTTGCCTTTCTTTTCTTAGTACACATCTCTTCAGAAACTTGGCGTATGATGGGACCTGTTGAATAGCATCTAAGAGAGGGACATTGATTTGTACTTGATTAAATATCTCTCTTATCTTCTCCATGTGAGCATTATTCTTATGATTTGTAAGCCTATTCGGGAATGGGGCAACAGGCTTATAAATTTGCTCATCAATTTTCCCTTTTCCTTTTGACTGGGACGTGGAAGGTTGTGAACTTGATGAAGGATTATCTTGCAAAGGTTGAACTGGAACAGAAGTTGATGGTTTTGACAAAGATTTTGGAGACTGATTTGAGACCTTGTTGTCTACTTGTTTCCCAGACCTTAGGATGTGAATGGCTTGGCAGTGGCTTTGGCTGGGTCCCAAGTCTTCGACTTCATGCAGAGGAAAATGGGCTCTGGGATTAGGCACAGGTTGGCTAGGCAGCATTCCTTTTTGCCTTTCAGTCAAGGAATTAGCCAACTGTCCTATTTGAATTTGCAGTTATTCATATCCTGCTGCTGATTGTTCATCATTGCAGCTTGGGTTTTGACAAAGTCTCAATCATCTTCTCTAACTCAGAGATTTTCTTATCTGAAGGATTGGGTGGTGGATGATTCTGATATTGGGGTGGAAAATTAGCTTGATATGGCACAGAATTTTGGAATGGTTGGAATCTGGGTGGACTCTGATATGAATTGAAATTTGGTGGGTTTTGATGGTAAGGGGTGGATGTGCCTAAGCAGGGTATTGTTGATGTGGGAATGGTTGTCTAGACTGCTCAGGACCAGACTGACTCCAAGAGAAGTTAGGATGGTTACGCCACCCTGGATTGTAGGTCTTGGAATAAGGATTGTATGGAGGTCTGGTATATGCGGCATTTGTACTCTCCTGAAAATTTTGAGAGTAATACACTGGACACTCTTCCAACACATGATTCAGATCATGGCAGAAAGTACAACCCGGGTGGACCATAGGTGCCACAGGTGGTGGGCTGGCCACTCGTGATGGGTTGACTTGACTAACAGAATGTTCCCTGATTCTAACAATTCAATCCTCTTCATTAACTGGGTAATCTTAGCTTCTGCAGCTATAGAGGATCCTATAGAGTGTAAACCAGATCTGGAAGTTGTTGGTGTGGGTTTTTCAGAGCAGGATTCCCACTGGATAGTTTTCTCCGCTAGAGCCTCAAAAGGTCCCAGCCCTGGTCTTCATCTTTCTTAAGAAATTCTCCTTGACACATGGTTTCAAGGAGAGTCTTAGTTTGATAGTCCAGCCCATCATATATAATCTGGCATTGGCGCCACTTCTCTATACCATGATGGGGACACAGGGCTACTAAATCCTTAAAGCGCTCAAAGTACTTCCAGAATGGCTCATTGGGCTCTTGTTTGAATTGCATTATATTCTTGCGCATGAGGGCTGTCTTATGGATGGGATAGAATTTTTTCAGAAAGACCTTGACAAAGTCATCCATGAAGAGATTGAGCTGACAGGAAGACTGTACAACCACTTCTTCGCAATATCCTTTAGTGCAAATGGGACAAATCTAAGTCTCACAGCATCCTCACTTAACTGGGAAATCCTCATCATGAGGCATACTTCTTCAAACTCTCGTATGAAGATGTAAGCATCCTCAGATTCTAATCCGTGAAATCGTGGAAGAGTGTTTATGAACTGAGGTTTCAACTCAAAATTATGGTCGTTAGTGTCCGGGAGGAGAATACAAGAAGGAATCGATGTGCGAATAGGATAGAACTTGTCCTGCAGCGACACGTTGGCAGTCATGATTGTGTCGAGTGGTGGTGTATGTGGCAGTGTAGAAACTCTCACAAGCCTCGCAGAAATTGGTTCCCTATACCACTCTCGCATACAAATACACAATCAACGTGCACCTTTCAAACAAGCGGAAAATGAAAAATAACAGTCAAGAAAAAGAAAAATCAATCCAAGCTTTCTAGGGTTTCTGGTCCTAGGTGACTCCTAAATAGACTATCCACAGGAGGTTCGGTGCAGACACTGACTATAAGCAAATCGGCCAGGGAAGGGTAAGGTTGGTGGGAGGTTTTCCGTCCGAAGACGTTCCTTAATTAAGTAACCAGCAACCTTCGGGCTTTCGGCCCTCAACCCCTTTCCTAGACACCGATTTTACAGAAGTCACTTTCCAACACTTTCCCCTTAGGAAAATCTCCTAAGCGAGTCCGGATGTCCCTAGGGGCCAACGTCTATCATTTTTAATTAGAAGCTTAGGATTGTGAATGCGTGGGAGAATGGTTTGTGGGCTAAGGAAGGGGTGATAAAATCCCCACCTTATCTTTGTTATGGGATTTGCCCTTAAAGTAGATTCGTGCAAGTGTACGATGTAAACAAACAAGGATCACCCAAAGCGTAATTAAACAAACAAAGTGTGATTCCTAGTCAATATGCAATGCTTTACGTACCTTGTCCCCCGCACTCTTCAACAGTAAATTGAAAGAAATTGAAAGACACGTGCCTATAATGCAAGATGTCTAAACAATTTTTATCAACAATTACAACCAATCTTTTACTGTTGATTAACAAATATCAGGTGAAGAATACAAGATTTCAGGTATATAGGCAGCAGTTTTTAGCAAAGCAGAAAGCCCTGCAGAAAACAGATTAGTAATGAACTCCTCTGTGCCGCGTTTCCACGGCAAAACTTGTGGATCCGCGGCACTTTGGAGGGATCCTGGTCTCTGCTTTCGAGAGCAGAGGCCCAGGTCCACTTATATGATTTTCTGTGCAATATATCCTGTATCTTCAACCTGTACCTGCAACAGAGAAGATATATCGTTTAGTTTCTCACTTTAAGAATACCGTTGCTCTCCCCGGCAACGGCGCCAAAATTTGGTTGGTAAAACTAAGGTATATGATGTTAATTGCTCAAGGATCAGGTATTTAAAAGATGATTTATGGTTTAGAGTTCACCTTTGATCTTGTTTACTTCGATTATGAGATTATTATACCTTGTTCCAATCTTTCGTTATAGCAAGTAGCTATATCGAGTCGTACCACAAGGAGAGCAAGCGTAGAAGCTTCACGATACTAGTGAGACAAAGAAACGATACCTCTTCTTTGTTAATTACACAAGAGCAAGCAATGTACAAGAAATGGTGGCTTGGTAGTGCATTGTAAAAAGAAGTGAAGTGAATGAAGTGTATTGCAAGAATAAAGTGTGATGAAGTAAAGAAAGAATACTAGAATAAAATGTGTAAACTCTTTTGATTAGAAATATGCATGGCTAGCATTACTACACCTCCTTGCTAACATACTAACTCTATTGTGATTGCAAGATTGTCTCATCAAGAATCATAGACAATTGAAGGTAACTTGCATGTTCAAATGTGGTATTCCTTCTTGAAGACTAGTGTTCCTTTTAGTTAGTTAACTAGAAGCCTCTTCTTGAATCTTAGGTTCTCTTACTAGGTGTACAATGAGGAACTATAGGCTTGATACTCAATTAGTGCAAAGGTTAGAAGAATCAAACTCTTTTGGACTTCAAAGCTTAACTACAAAGTTAGCATTGAAGTGCATGAGTTGATCTTGCTACACAAGTGACACAACCATGGTATTCCATCCTTTTGATCCAATCAAATGCTCTTTGTAAGAGACACACAATTCATCTAGAGATCTTACAAGCAATCACCAAAGGATACATCAATACTTCATTGGAATTCACAAGAAA
The DNA here is from genome assembly GCA_038442645.1 of Agave tequilana. Lineage (NCBI taxonomy): Eukaryota > Viridiplantae > Streptophyta > Magnoliopsida > Asparagales > Asparagaceae > Agave > Agave tequilana. Next base: position 638 of record JAVJIF010030805.1, on the reverse strand, counting down.
CATAGAATCATGCAAGAATTGAAGTATACAATCAACTAGAGCTAGTAGTAGCTAGGTGAGTCTTAGCTAGCCATGCAACTAGAACTTAGCCCTCCATTACACTTACAACAAAGCTAGAATTCTCATGAAAGTAAAGATCTAAGCAATTAAACTAAGACTAGAATTGAATACAAGAAATTAAAGCACAAGAAGAGAAAGCATACTCAAGTTTAGCAAATAGAAGAAGAAAGCTCCATTGATGAATCTTTGCTTCAAGATTGTCACAAGTCTTGATTACAAACTCTCAAAGTGAAGAAATCTCTCTCAATTTGGCTACAAACTCAAGGAGGAAAGAGAGAGAAGCTAAAAACCTAAAACAAAATTACAAATAATCCAAAATTTTCCCTCTCCTTTCACTGGGGCTCGTGCAGATCTCTGACCAGCTATTTATAGGCACTTTTGAGAATCCCATGAAATCTTAACCGTTGGCACGAAATCCGAGGCTCAACAGCCCTGGGATTGCCGCGGATTGCCGCGGATCTGCCGCCAGATCTGGGCCGTTGGCTCGGATCTTTCTGGTGCGATCTGGTGGTTAGGTTGTTGGCCACGTGGACTGGTTGGATTTTGCAGTTGGCGCTCAGATCTTGTGAGATCTGGTT